>CM062814.1:66452182-66896091 GCA_031772625.1 Pinus tabuliformis | reverse complement strand
TGAAAATGAGAACATTGGCTTGAAAGGGTGAATGGTCATCTGGAGAGCCTCTTAGACAAGGCCAAGAAGGACAATGATATTCAAATAAGGATGGAAAAATACTATTCCATGAGAAAAAAAATTGCAAGGGCTAAGCTCAAAAGAGCTCATAAAAAAATTGAGGCCTTGACCAAGCAAGAGGAGAAAAAGATGTTGGATATCCTTTCCGAGGCATCACTCCATGCCTCAAACATATAGCTAGCTATCAGCCCACCAATTTTTATCATTTTTGAACAAATTTGGTAAGTTATAATTTGTTGTGTTTTTTGAGGAATTTTTGGCACAATAAGCATGTCAAACGCGCAGCACCTAGGATGCTGCGCTCTTTTTTGGAGAACCCAATGAGAAAATGGTCAGCATTTTTGGATTCAGAATGATGAACACATTCACCCTATACTTTTTCTAAGCATTTGGAACAAAAATGGTCAGCCAAAAGGGTCAAAAACTACCAAAAAATCACCTTTCTGCCTCTTTTTTGGCCTGGTCGCTGCGCATTTACCAATCTCGGGAGATTGGAATTTTTACAAGGAAAATGACCTCCAAATTGAAAACTGAAGGCACGTCTACAAAGTAGACTTGAAGGGCTTTCCAACGAGCTATCCTGGATCACATTTGGACACTGAGAAGGCATCCAAAAGCATCCCTAAAGATGGTGTTGCATGTTTGACACCAAAAGGGCGTGTTTAACCTGGTCGCTGTGTGTTTGACAATCTTCTGCTATTTTCACTGTTTCACTCCAAGTTGACTTTTACCTATGGGAAATTCAATTTTTACTCATGTAGTTGATCTAGATGATGTAATTATTATGTTTTTACTTTTATCTAGGGTAGATACATCAGTTAAATGGCCTATGTGGCATGTAATGAATAAGTTTGGTAGAGTGAGGGATGAGTCACTTTGACCACCCTACACTCCAACTATCAGTTCAGCCTTTCTAGAAACTACTCCTCCTCTCATGGATTCGACCCCTGAGCCTAGGATGAGTTGGTTTTAGGCCTATATTATGTATTTTCTTAGTCATTTTACAGGTTGGAATCAGTTGGATGTTTGGCTATTGATCAGAGACACTAGTGTAATCAGTATTTGGCAGAATTTAATGAATGAGTTGCAGCTATTTTGGTGGAATACCTATGGTATGGAATTTTGAATTAGTTTCTTCTTATGTTGCATATGTTTGAATGTTTTTTACTCCCATATTTCACTTCACTTCTATGATATGTTGATTTTCAAGTTGATGAGCAGAATACATTTTATATGCTCTGTTTTGGGGAAATCTACATAGTTTGTCCAGTTTCTTCAATTTAGAAAGAATACATGCTTGTCTTGCTCTTTCTAGCACCTCACCAGTCTTATCCATCTCACTTCATAACCTTAAAGTGTTTGAGTGCCTACCTACCTTGCTCCATCAGATGTATGCAATCATACCCTCATTTGCCCTAACCTAGTCTTTTTGACCTAATCCTCTTCCAACAACCCCACCAAATCAAATCAAACACCCTCCACACTTTACATCTAGCCTAAAACCCTAAACTATCCAGCCCTCTTGGTTGTGATCCTTTGGAGAGAGCCCTCTCCGGCTTGGTAGGGCTAGCTACTAGGTCAAAAGATCGGTATGTGGTTACCTCAGCTGGACTCTTCCTCAGCCTTGGAGAGCCAGAGGAGTGATAACACCCAGTTTGACATGAACAAAGAATATTTTTGAACAATATTGAGAATGCTCTGAATGATGGAAACAAGTTCGTTGTGCACTAGATATGAAAGAACACCCACCTACAACTGGTGAAAAATTGTGCAAGCATCATGGTCTTCATAGGAATGTAGAAAGGATGTCAGCACTATGAATGTGTGAAGCCAGTTGGGGTGTGGTGAAATGAGAGGAATTTGATTCGCATGATATCTTGTGTGCTCGTCATCACACATGGGGATCGTTGTTGTAATGAGCAGGCATATTTGAAGTGCAAGATTCGCAAGAAGACCAAGGAGTTGATCACAAGAGAGAACATCCGATAAGTATGGTTTCGGAAAAAGGCAGTCTTTGAGATAATCAACTTGACAGTTCCATGATTGTGTGAGAGACGGACACTCCCAACCCGAGTTGGATGTGAAAGACATGCATGAAGATGGACAAGCTGTAATAGACTCATGGATTCGATCATGAGTGAAATCTTGAAATATTGAAATATCACACCCGGAATAGTAAACATTTTTACACAGGGATCCATGTCGAGTGCAGCCATGCAAATAGATAGATTATGCGTGAGAATCTAGATATGATTCAGTTCAAGGGGCCTACCAGAGTCGCGAGGTCCTGACATAACCATCTATAGACGTTGAAGTGCCTCGACTCCCTGCCACGTCCCGAAACTTTCCAGAATTGAAAAGTTGCATTTTGAGATATGAACCAGATCATGCATGGCTTGAGGATGGTTGTTGTTGTTGATTTCAAAATTTCTCTTAGGATGGAAACCATCTCTGTCTCAGGCTTCATCAAATTTTCCAGCTTCAGCAAGCTGACTTGACGAGTTGTCTTCATGCAACACACAAGATGACGACGAGTGGGAAGAGTCCTGTAAGTTGAGACTATTTTCATCATGGACAATCTCACTGCCTTGTATCGATCAAGGAGATAACTCATCAGATGAAGAATCAAGAGAACGGGGAGTATCTTCATCGCATGTAGATGTGTTTTGAATAGTAGGACACACGGGCAAGTGAGGTGCAAAGGAAGTTTTGATATGGATGTCTTCTTCGACCAATGCACATTCCATATCTAAGTTAGAGCATACACGAGAGAACAATAGATCACATGATGTGTTCAGGTTCTCATCACCACATATGGAGGCATGGGAGTAGTGACAGCGCAAGATTGGAGGATGATCGAAAGAATTAACTGTGCATGATGTTTCACCAAGATTAGCAGATTGAGAATTGATCAAGAATGGAAACTCATTGTCTTGATATGAACCATTTTGAAACATAGAAGAGGAATTGATTGTTTCTTCACCTTCTTGCTCCTCTGCCTGTGTAATGAGACTGCCTTGCACATGACTACAATTTGAGCCAGTAGCTTGAAAATCAAGAGAATGCGCACAAATAGCTTTGTGAAGTGGATTGATCGAGCAAGTCATGGAACAAGGCGTCATGACTTGTAGATGGTGGATGATGGAAGAGATGCATATCAGACTCAAGACTTGGGTTATGAACGGTGATGTCCTCTTGTAGAATGGAGGAACGAGTCTTCAACATAGGATTTCTAAGCCATTATGGAATTTCCTCCATTGGAGTAGGAGACAGTTGAGAAGATGGGTTGGGAACATGTTGCGCAGATTTCTCAGCTTTGCGATCGTTGTGAGGGGGTACCCACTGCGCAAATTTTTTAACTTTGCAACTGCTACGACGAGGCACCCTTTGCGTAGATTTCTCAACTTTTCAATCACTACGAGGAGGATGGAAAGGCACAAATGGGGTGTTAGGCTCCTCCTCTGCAAACTGAGGGGCCTCATGATCCGAAAGAGTTGAGGAAGAAGGGAAATCAGGAGGTTCACCATGTCTGGAAACATGAACCGAGCATTTCAACTCTTGGCTCACGAAGTCAAGGTCCAAAAAATGTTCAGGAATTTCATGACAGAGGTGAAGAAAGTGGGTAGAAAATTCCTCAAATGATTCGCCAGGCTTCATTCTTAAACGAGAGATTCTTTCATAGTCATATTGGTGGTTACACTTATCGAAGTCTTGATGGAGCTCCTTGAGGAGAGTGAGAAGGGAATGGATGGAAGCAGGTGGAAGGGTATGACACCATTGATTAGCACGACCTTCAAGGATGAGCAAGAAAATCACACAAACAAGCTCTTCACTATTGAATTCATGACATTCACAAAAATGAAGAAAGTCAAAAATGTGCTTGATTATAGAAATTTTGTCCTCGTTGTCAAACTTTAACAAGGACAAGTGATCG
This sequence comes from Pinus tabuliformis, assembly GCA_031772625.1. Taxonomy (NCBI): domain Eukaryota; kingdom Viridiplantae; phylum Streptophyta; class Pinopsida; order Pinales; family Pinaceae; genus Pinus; species Pinus tabuliformis. The sequence goes on along the minus strand of CM062814.1, from coordinate 66,892,097 downwards.
AGAAGCTCATCGGGAATTGATATTTGATTAAGGGAGAAATGAGAGAAACACCCTGGGAGCACGAATTCTGTATGATCCATTTGGTAAGAAATTCAAACAAGATGTAACGGGCTCAGCTTGTGATCGGGCCCTCTTTCTAGCACCAGAAATGTTGATGGTGTTAGACCCACCAACATTCAGGGGATCTCCCCAATATGAAGTCGCAACTAGAACTCACACCATTTGGTGTAGGAGTCCCATTCGGTACGATGGCCCGATTGCCATTATCTTAAAGATATGCCTTAACTCTTGCTTGCTAGCACCTGAGAGTGGTTTACTTAGTCTTCGAACAGTGAGGTTTGCGTGCCTAGTGAGTGCTTAGTGTCGCTTGTGTCAAGTTTCTTTCACTGCAGAGGGGGAGGGTGAGAGTGAGTCTCAAGTCAAAAGGGAATAGTCCTAACTCTGTTAGAGACACACAACACAACAGGATATATGCAACTTTCGGCATAGTAGTCCACAGGGATGCGGTAATCACAAACACAAAGTGAACAGATAACACGTGCAACACCCAGCAGAATAGTCCACACGAGTCTGATGGTCATTATAACAAGTTTACAAGAATGAGTCTGTCTAGTGTCTGACTGAATAGTCCACACGGGCGAGACAATGTTAACAACTGATACAACACATTTCCAATAGCATATGTACTAAAACAACTAAAATAGTTCAACTATCTTAATACATGTTAAAGCAACATGCATTACAAGCGTCCAAAGAATAGTCTTCCAAATGAATACAATACATCTGTGAAAATGTGTTGGCCTGTTAACAAGCTTATGAATTAAGCGAAAGTTCCAAGACACATCCGTACACCATTACATCACTAACCCTGACAGCATAGTGTTTGAGCCACTACTCGCTCCTCAAAGAAAAGATTACAGACTCTCAAGGCTATGTGGGAGGAGCCAAGGTGAAAAGTATTTTGCATGTACAAATGAGGGGTATATATAGCCAAGGGTGAAGCTGACCCTTATGATTGTTCGACTTCCCTCATGATTATTTGAATTACATGACTCTTCAACTTTACATGTGGGTCTCTTTGACTTCCACGTTACATTACATTGATTACAATAGTATGGCCCACAATAGTGATGTGGCCGAGATTTCTCATGACAAGACTCGACACGATAGTGCTGGTATTTTCATGTTGATGATGGTGTCCATGTCGAGCTGCAGTGCTGCCAAGTGATGAGTGTGTTCTTCGTGTATCATATCTTCACCTCCACATGGCAAGGTGTATGGGGTGTTCGATGGTCTTGGTGTTCGTTTGATGTCTCATGTCCATGTATCTCCTTCGCTGGTACTTGGCATGCTTCATGTGTTCATCCATTTGCAAATAAGCCTCCTAGCATGTGCTCCTTATTCATCTCATTCAGCATCGTTCCATGTCTCATCAACGTACATGTATCTGCAATCACTCATGATGAGATGACATCAAATCCAGAAATATCCTAGTCTACCATGATGCCTTGTCTTTCGTTTTCGGGTGCAGGTGACCGGGAGAGAGGGCAAGGCTCTGAAACTATGCAGATCACATATCAAGCTAGGATTCGAGCTCCAGGGCACTGTCAAGGAAAATTGCGCGAGGTCACTGGGAGGCTGGGATGAGAAGTCTAGAACAACATTGACCAATTGCAGGATCTAGCTCGGCTGAAGGGAAGAACTGCGCAAATTTTCTAGGGAGGCAGTGCAGGCAGCAAGGAGGACACTGCATTGAAAATTGTGCAGATTCTCCAAGGAGGCTAGCAGTAGGCTGTGGGATCTTGCTAGCCAAAACTACGCATAACTGGGAGGCTAACCTGCAGGACATATCTGCCCATGTTCTGGGCTGAGCGGGGTGTCGGGCAGCTAGAGGACAACCCAATAAAATTGCACAGTTTTCAAGAAGAATAGCAAGCTGGCTGACAGGGGGACTGGCTGACAGAACTACGCAAATTTTTGGGACAGTGTAGTGACAGGCACCGTGGGCTTTTCCTTCATGTCTGTGCAATTTCTTCAGTTAGTGAAGGCAGGCATTCTAGCAGCTTTTGCGCATTTTTTTGGAGGAGTGAAGCCTGGGGTCACTGATCGATCAAACTCTCTGGTTAACCAACGAGAAGCTTGATAGATTTTCTTGCGGGCAGCGCAGATTGAGATGACTTGCTGAGAAACTTCTACACTGTTATGGGTGACAGCCAGTCAAGTCGATTCCATGATTGCGAAATGTAGACTACCTGGGAGGTAGCCTCAAGCTCTGTACAATTCTGGGTAGCAGTACATGATCACTGAGGGCTAAGACTGTGCAGTGCAGCTCAGTAGAGGTTCTGCTATTGGAGGGTGGTTCGATCAATAGAGTTTTAGAAAAATGACTAAGTGTGTGAGCAAGTGAAATTGTGCATGCATGACCTTGCAAACACACACTCAACATGACTCAACGACAAGACACCTCGAACCAACAAGACAACATGCTCAGTGTGACTGACCAATGGGTGTGAGCAACAAGCGCGACACTTGAGATAGATCGTTGAACGACCGCGATGACACTTCCACGACATTGCATACAACTTCATGTGTGAGTGCGACAGATGCTTACACAGTGAATACAACTTGTACACAGGAAGACAGGCCATGAAAATAGCCAGAACATGACTGCAAGCATGGCATTGTGACCAACATATTAAAAGATGCCCGGTGAACGGTCAAGCGAGGAGGGTGAAAAGACTCGACAAAATCTCATGGGATGAGCTCAAGTGTTTGAGAAAATCAAGGAAACAACCAAGGAAGGCTCCGAAATTGGATGCAGACCAAAATTTAGGAGGGTATTGCAGCCGCTACAACAGTTCTCAAATTCAAGATTGTAAACGCATTTTTGGGCAGAAGAAATAAGGAAAATTTGTAATCATCAATCAATAACCTACTACAACTATATATGGTGGCATTCCTAATGAAGATTGAATAGGTATAAGGGTAGATATTCTCACCTAATTCTTTTTGTATGTGAAGCATTTATGAATATTTCCAAAGAGATTAAAACCAAGCTAGATGATAAATAAATAAAAAGTATATTTCTAAGATATGTGGATGTTGATTTTGTTTACCATGTAAGTAATTCATCTAAACAAAAAAATTTAGAAGAAAGGACGTCATATTTAATGAATTAGAGATGTATAAATGGTATATAGGTGATATGGAGGTCAATAAAAATGTCGACAGGTTCGCAAAATATAAAAGAAAATATCCCACCATTCAAGAAATTGAGAATCCAATTAAATAACATGATGGAAAACAAGTGAATAATGATGGACAGTAAGAAGAAGAAACCTTGGAACCACCATTATACGAGATCCAACTAGAAAACAAACCACCATAGTTGGTTCATGGGTCTAATAAGTCTCATAAGCCCTCATAAAGTTATCCACCCTAAAATTATATTTTGTTAATTAATGAAGGTGAACCTCATTATTTCTTGGAGGCTTGTAAAGTGGAGACTAGAAAATAGTGGAAGAAGGCAATGGAGGATGTTTTAGACTCCCTATTAGAAAGAAAAACGTTTGATTTAGTAAAGCTTCCAAAAGGAAGAAATTCCCTACAAAATAATTGGGTATACAATTTTAAACGTCAAGGTGGAGGGAAGAAAGAGAGGAACAAGTTAAATCTAGTGATGAAGGGATTTTCCCAAAATGAAGGCATTTACTTCAGTGAAAATTTTCACCTATTGTTAGGATGTCATCCATTAGAGATATTCTTGGTCTTTTTGTTGCTTTGGATCTGGAATGTGAATAGTTAGATGTAATTATATCCTTCCTTCATGGATAATTCGAGGAGTAGATTTATATGAATCAACAAGAAGAATTCAAATTAAAAAGTAAAGAGAACCTAGTTTGATTGTTGAAGAAGAGCCTCTATGGGATGAAATAGGTACCCTACCAATGGTACAATAAATTTGATTCATTTATGTTGGAGGATAGTTTCAAAATACTAGAGGATAATCATTGTGTCTACATCAAGAGGTATCACAAAGAAAACATATTATACTATTGTCATGTGTGGATTACATGCTAATTGGTTGAAATGATATAAAGATGATCAGTAGGTAAATATTTGGGTATTCAATTTGTAATGAAGGATTTGGGTCTAGCACAACAAATAATACACGTGAGAATCATACATGATAGAAAGAACAAAACGATATGGTTATCACATGAAACATATATTTAGAAACTATTAAAAATATTCAACATGGAGGATTCTGAGACTAGTCGTTGGTAGCTTAATGTATGCCATGGTATGTACCCAACCAAATAATGCAAAAGTAGTGGGAGCAGTAAGTATATTCTTTATAAATTCAGAAAACAACATTGGGAAGTGGTAAGGTAGGTTTTATTGCATCTCAAGGGTACTAATCATTATTATCTAACTTTTGGTAGTAATAATGGTGTGATTGAAGCTTATATAGATGTAACTATGGTTGGATATGTGGAGACTAGAAATTCCACCACTGGTTATTTATATACTTTCTTTAGGTACAATAATGCCTTGGGTGCCTATACTAGAAAATGTAGTACTCCACTCTGCAACAGGGGTAGAAACATAGCTTCAATGGGACTCTGCAATGATATGTTTTGGACGGAACAATTCTTAGGGAAGTTGGGAATAAAATAACAAAAATATGTGTTGCATTATGACAATTAGAACACCATTCATTTAGTGAAAAATATAGCATACCAATTTAAGACAAAGTACATTGATGTTGGATATCATTGGATTAATCATGTGCAAGATGATGAGCTACTATAGTCGGAGAAAATACATATTGAATATAATACATCTAATATGTTGACAAAAGTTTTTCCAATGAATAAGCATGAGCTTTGTTGATCCTTGAATAGATTGATGCAAATGTCATGGAAGGCTTTCTAGGAGAGGATTACTAGCATGGAGATAGAAACAATATCCAAATATTCATTGAAGTTTCTCTTTGATCTCAAGTGAGAGATTGTTATATGTGAGCCCAAATCAAATCAAATAAATAAATTTAATATTTTCTTGACTTCTTCAAGCTTCTAAAATGTTACAAAAGGACTCAAATGAGTCATGGTTTTGGGCACATGGAATTCATGATCCATGGTATTGGATCATATTATTACATGAAATAAAGTTTATAAATATTCTAGGAGTCCTCATTTGTAACAAGAAAAAAGTGAACTTGTGAGAAGTGAATGGGTGAAGATGAGTGCATGAGAAGGCTTATGTATAGTTGATCTAAATATTATGCATTTGACTTTGATAATAAAAAAAAGTGTTTTTCCCAGTTGCTTGGTTTTCCACATTAATATGGTGTAATGTTGGCAATTTTTATCATTTATTCTATGTTATGTAATCTTGAACTTGTGAAAGAGTCATGGTTGTTGGGTTAACAATGGAAGTTTGAAGCACTTGGTATTAGTGTCTTATGGTGTTAGGATTATATATTATATGTAGTTAAAGGCATTACAAGGCTCGGAGATTCTCTATTGTAATTTTCCAAAGTTGAGTAAAATGCTCACTTGATTGGCTTATCTAAATTTAAGTGAGGAGCAATGACATATCTATTATTAGATGGTTTTTCCTTGATTGGGGCTTTCCAAGGTAAATCATGTGTGTTGTTGATATGTGTGTAGTTTAAACTTACTATTTTATTCTTGCATCAATTTAACTATTAACAAGTGGTATCAAAGAAAGAATTGTCTTCTTCCATCAAGCCACAAAGGGGTCGAGAGTAGTGCTTGGATGAACTTCCTAGAGATGACATGAGATAATTGGTTCAATAGAAAGATGCAAACGGAAAGACCAAAGCCAATGTTGATTGAAACTAGATTAGGATGTAGGTTATCACGAAGTAACCATAATTGTGGAGACAACAACAACCAAAAACAGAAAAGAAAACAATTTGAAGATGAAATTTATAAACTACATGTATATGAGCATACCACTATATGATCTAGTTAGGAATGCATACCTTCGCCAGGTTTTAGACGTAGACCTACGTGATAGGGGAGACTAGAAAGCATGACTGTTATTCTAGATTGAATCCTGAGAATTCCTTTAGTAAATCTTAAAAGGGAAATTTTAGAGGTAGGCCCACATGATAGGGGAGACTAGAAAGCATGACCGTGGTTATTCTAGATTGAATTTTGAGAATTCTTTTAGTAAATCCTAAAAGTTAGGTTAACCTAACCCAATGAAAAAGTCAAGGTTGTTAGTTTAACAATGGTGGTTTTATTCACTAGTGTTGGTAGCTTGTGGTAGTAGATCTATTCTAATGTGTTAGAGTTGAATGAAAAGCTCACTTGGGCAAGGTAGGTAGGGTATTGGCTACGTTAACTACAAAAATAATAATATATCTATTGTCAGATAATTGTTCCTCATTAAAATTTCTTAGAGTAAATCATGTGTGTTGTTAACATCTATATAGTTATTTTTAATTATTTTCTTTTAGCATTGATTTAATAAATAATACTCTATTTTTATCCTAAATTTATTTGATTCCTTACTGTATTTATTACTAGGGAATATTTATTAAATCATCCAAAATAAATATTATTTTATCAAAATAAAAACACTTTTAAAAAAAATATTCATTTAATGTATTATATACATCATAAATTATTATGTGTACAGATTAGTATAGCACAACATTAATGAATCATACTATCACATAAAATCATTCAAAATTTTGAAATACTTAATTATAATAATTAAAACTGATAACAATTATTAATATATTTAATAGATGATATTACAGATATAGAAATGACTGACCTAAAAAATTCTATAGATATAACATTCGATCCCATCCTTAAATAGAATTTAATTTATAAATATTAAAATTAAAATTTGACTTAAATAATATTTAATTTTGTTGGTTAATATATTTTTAAATTTAATACTATTTAATATTAAAAAACATTTTTAGATAATTTTAAATATTATCAATTTTAATAATTTTATTAAGTGAATTTAAATAACATTTTTAGATAATTTTAAATATTATAAATTTTAATATTTTTATTAAATCAATTTAAATATTTTTTATTAGAATACATTTTAAAACATTCATTTTCATTGTTATATTTATAAAAATATTTTAAAATCATTAAAGAAAATAATAACGCTGTTGGCCGCACTAACACCCATATGAAACAATTCGCAAAAACTCCAAGGTATGGAAAATATGGAACATTGGCACACCATGTAACTGCCAGTCTTAATCTATGGGAGATCCAAAGTACATGCAAGTCTGATATACGCTTCCACCACAGCTGGTCAGTGTACTCAATGAGATTTGAACTTTGGTCTCCCAGTCTTCGCCCAAGTGACTTACCGTCAGACCACACATCACTGTACCCATGACATGAATAAACAAAAAATCACCATGTGATTGTTACTAAGAGTATGTACAGAGTCTTTTAAGGCTTTGTCTTTTAACGTTTTGTGCGTAGCCATGTAAAAGGGAAACAAAAACCTAATATAAGAGTTTTTGGAATGTGGGAGTTTTGGGAAGTTGGGTATGAATGGTTAGAGATCTGCTAATTAAAAAAGGTTATATTATATAATAAAAAAATTAAAAATATAAAAATAAAAATATTTTTTGAACTATGTAATTTATATGATAATCCAAATTAATATTGAAACAAAATATTTAAATATTCAAATCAATTTAAATATATAAATATATGATATATAATCTCTCTTATATATAAATATATTTTTTAGTGTCTTTCTCCGTGAGTCTCTTCCTTTTATATATATAAAATATTAAAATGTCAAGTTCATTATGAGTTCTCTACACATCACTAGTCTTTGAAACAATTTGGCTTAAAAATACAAAGGAACAATTTTACATATATTTCTCTAGTTATTCTCAAGAGAAAAAGTAAAGCAACTCTAATGTTTAAGAATTCACTGCCACATACAATATGCACACACAATCTTCTGCAATATATATACATAAACAATAAAAGAAATACTCATCAACATGACATCCCAGATATCGAGGCGCCACACGCTTCCTTAACCCATCAAGAGATTGCTCCAGTTTCTCAATTAAAGATATCCGTGTTAAGGATGTCTTTGGCCTTTCTTCTTTCTCAAATTTCAACATAGACTCATGTTTTGTGAGCAGTTCAGCTTATTTCTCTACAGGGTTTGTATTTTCCAACCCCAAGGAAGGAACTAAAAAAACACTCTTCAAAGCTCCGGAAACTTTCCCCAGCTCCTATTACAGCTCCAGCTGAAAAAAAAACATTCCCCTATAATTCCAAAACTCCCGGGAAAGCCGGAACCATCGGAACAGGTTTGCCACCTCTACAAAGTATTTAAAAATGGCAAAACCAATTAAAATAGAGTAAACAAATCCAAATTCAAACAATGTCTGTTCCCCATTCTGCCGTTCAATTTTCACATATTTATAAATAACTACGTAGACCCAATCATATACATACACATCTTTACATATTTCCCTCCACAAATATATGAGACGGTACGTTCATACTCCCTGTTCGTGTGGGTATGTAACTTTTTAATGATAAAAAGTTCTTGAAGTTGAAAATTGTAATTGATTTTGTCACGATATGGTCTTCCTGCAAATAGATCACTGTAATGCAGTCAGAGAATATTCGCCGGCTTATTATTACATATCTTTTGTTTTTTTTAAGAATCTGATAAATATAATTTTGCATGCGATTGTCAACTTTTTTGTGTGTAAAACTTTAATTTATTGTGGTTTATTGTATAGATAGATTTAGTTTTTTGAAAAAGCTTTAAAACATTAGTATTTTTTGTTTACAGATAGTATAAATTAAATTTACAATTTAGGGAAAAGAACTATCTTTTTAATATTCTGAAATATAATGATAAAAACATCTTAAATTTAAAACTCTATGAAAATATGACAGGGCTATGTGAATGGTAATGGTTTTATGTTTGTGTTTTATAAATTTACTTTTAATAAGTCCCGTGGATTAAATTTTCATGAAAGTATTTTAAATTTATATTGCATTTAAAATAATATTAATTACTATAGTAATATAAATTTTATCTTATAATTGTTTTAGTTAATTTTATTTGAAATTGGGAAAGTAATTTTTTTAAATTATAAATTTGAATAATGAAAATTGTATAATCGGAATGGTAGAAGGGGTTGTCTTTAGTGTGATTTTTTGGACTTTCTAGTGCCCGATTCACACTGAAACATTTGAGGTGAAATCTTGATTTTTGTTATTTAAACTGGTTTTTTGACTGTATATATGGATTCATTACCCTGAAAAACCACTAGGGCACTTGGATTGTGCAGGAGTTACCTATCAAACTTGTAATTTCAAGTAAATCTTTGTTGAATTTTAGAGAAATTTAACCGGAAAAACCCATTAGAAAAACTTCTAAAAAATCACACTAAAAACAACTCAATAATAAAAAGTCATAAATCCATTTATGATTTAAATTATAAAATTTATATAATTTTAATAGTGCAGGAAATTGAATCTATTATGAATTAAAAAAAATATTTTAAATAATAAAAATATTATAATTTGTTCAAAAGATTTAAATCAACAACCAAAACAGAAACGAGTTAGATTGAAACTTGATTATATATGAGACAAAAAAAAATTAAAAAAGAAAATAAAATTTGAATTTTACGGTATAATAATAATTTATTATTAACAATGTAATAAGAAAATTAAATTATCATTAACAATATAGTGAGAAAAAATTAGTGAAATGGAAATTTCAATCTATTTTGTGTCCATAAAATTCTAGAAAGATATCAGAGCACCATCCTAAGTACACTACACACTCTTTGCTCCCGTATATTAAGTTTTACTATAAAAAGTAAATAGTGAATTTGGAAAAAGTGGTTGACCAGAAATTTTGTTCCATTTTGTGTCTCTGAGTAGGAAAATTCGGCAAGGCTCTGTGAACCGGGAAACATGAGATCATTAAAAAAAATTGTTACATGGGAACTGCTCTCACTCGTTCCAATAGTTTCGGCACTCCTAAAAACTTTGGAATTGTATGGGATTGTTTTTGAGCTTGCAATAAAAGCTTGGGAAAGTTCCAGGAGTTTTGAAGACTGTTTTTTTTATGCAAAACCTCTAAACATGAGGCTAAGTTGAAACTTTTGCAGGAAGAAAAGCCAAAGACATCTTTAACAAGGATATCCTTAATTGAGACACTGGAGCAATCCCTTGATGGGTTAAGGAACTGTGTGGCACCTGGATTGGATTGTCACGCTGATGAGTATTTCTTTTGTTATTTATGTATATATATGGCAGAAGATTGTTTGTGCATATTGTATGTGGCAGTGAATGCTTAAACATTAGAGCTTTTTTACTTTTCTCTTAAGAATAACTAGAAAAACATATGTAAAATTGTTGCTTTGTATTTTTAACCCAGATTGTTTCAAAGACTCATCATGTGTCATAATGAACTTAACATTTTACTATTTTATATATATAAAAGGGAGAGACTCAGAGAAAGACACCCAAAGAATATATTTATATATAAGAGAAATTATATATTTATTATTTATATATTTAAATTGATTTTAATATTTGAATATTTTGATTCAATATTAATTTTGATTATTATATAAATTATATAATTAAAAAAAATATTTTTTTTTTATATTTTATATATATATATATAATATAATTGCTTTTGATTAGCCGTTTCCTGTAAATGTTGAGCAGAGCCTTGTAAATTTTGAAAAAACTTTTAATCATTTCCACATCGGTAACCAAGTTCCCAAAATTCCCACGCAAATTCTAAAAACTCATGCAACATAGTTAAAAACCTTAACCAGATTCAATTTTTTTTTACCTATTATTTGAGGCTCTGTGCCATTGAAATTTCTTCTTGATGTTTGCCCTGAGCTATAACAAAAACGATTTAAGGTCGTTCGTTCCGCTTCTCTTACTGCCTCTTAAGGATTTCTGTAGTTAATTTGGGACGAAGGATTTCGGTTTAGTATAATAAGTATTGAGCATAAGGATTATACATGATAGAAAGAATAAGTAGTTATGGTTAATACAGAATAGAAACAACAAGAAGTTACGGTTATTACAGAAAAATATATCAAGAAAGTGTTAAAAATATTTAATCTAAAAGATTTTGAAAATTGTTGTTGGTAGTTTGATGTATCTCATGGTATATCCCCAATCTCCAATTAGATAACAATATTGATAAGTTTTAAAGTAGATTTTATTGTTTCTCAAAGGTACTAGTCATTATTATCTATCCTTTGGTAGTAATAATGATGTGCTTGAAGGTTATAGGTATGTAACTATGGTCGGAGATGTGGAGACTAGAAATTCCACCACTAGTTATTTATATACTTTCATTAGGTACAACAATGCATTGGGTGCCTATGCAAACAAAAGTAGTATCCCTCTCCACAACATGGGCATAACACATAGCTTCAATTAGATCTTCCAAAGAGATGTTATGGATGTAACAATTCTTAAGGAAGTTGGGAATACAACAACAAAAATATATGTTGCATTGTGAGGATTAGAGCACCATTCTTTTAGTGAAAAATATAGCATAACATTTTATGTCAAACATTGATGTTAGATATCATTGGATTAATCACGTGCTAGATAATGAACTACTATAGTTGGAGAAAATACATATTGAAGATAATCCATCTGATGTGTTGAAAGATTTTTTCTCCAATGAATAAGAAAAGCTTTTGTAGACATTTGAATAGAATAATGAAAATGTGATGAAAGGCATTCTGGGGGAGGATTATTAGCAAGGAGATAGAAACAATATGCAAATATTCATTGAGACTTCTTTTCAGTTTCAACCCAAAGATTGTTATATGTGATACCAAGTCAAATAAAATAAATAAATTTAAGATCTTCTTGACTTCTTTAAGCTTCTAAAATATTAAGGAAGGAGTAAAAATGGGTCATGGTTTTGGGCACATGGTATTCATGATCCATGGTATTGGCCCATGATATTTCATGAAATAAAGTTTATAAATATGTTAGGAGTCCTCATTTGTAACAAGAAAAAAATGAATTTGTGAGAAATGATTGTGATGCAGGTGCATCTAACCTAGCTCAATCATTCCCTAGAGAAGTTAGTTTATAAAGTGAGGATTTAATTAATTATTGTATTTTTCTATAGTTTTTAGCAGATATTGATAATTCTTGTAAATAAGAGAAGATTCAAGAGTATTGTGGAAGGTTTGAGAATATTATGGATTAATTAGCTCTTATCTAGGGATAAGGGATTGGATGAGAGATTTTAGAGATCAAAAGCGATATTTTGAGAATTAATTTGGGGATCTAGAACCTCCCTTAGGTTCTAATCAATTTGTATAAATTGAAGTGAGTCATGAGGCATGTAAGAAGCAAAAGTGTGTGAGTGAGTGTAAGAAATGAGAGAACAATCATTAGGCCATAATTTCTCATGTAAATATTTTCTTAATTAATTAATTAATTGTTTGTTAAATGTTTTTATGTGTATATGTGTGGTGTGAGTTTCAATTCAGTTTTATGTATTTTTTATGTATTTTTTTGGGAAAACCCTATAGTTAAATGTTATTTGGCCTGCATCAATTTTTGGCATGAGAGTCGCAGGAGTTGCTAACTTGTGGATCAGCGTCTAGAGATCAGAGCAACGTGGGAAAACTAGGTAAAAGGAGGCAGCGGTAAGTGTGGGGGGCGGGGGGTGCATGGAGCGATGAGATACATATTCTATGGCTAATACGAGATAGTGGAAGAACAGAGAAAGTGTTTCCCATGTTATCATTAATTGCGTGGGACCTGGTGAGACAAGACAAGCTGCCAAGCAGCAAGTACCTACCAAAACGCTATGTTCGAAACAAGACAGGTGCCACCCTGTGAGACCACAAATTTTGCCACTTGTGTATGTGGACCCAAACTTTACCACATGTTTCTCCTGCCATAACCCAACCTGCATGTCAGAAAACACAAAGAACTGCTACTTTGATATTTAATATACCATCAAATCGAAATATAAAGCAAAAAAAGATCACCACCAATGCATCTATATATACAATACTACTATGATATCATTCAACGTGCCATAAACGAGACCCTTTGCCTAGGCCACACTGCGGTTTCTCTGCAGCCAAATGGCTTTTCAAAATTAACGACGGGCCGTTCAATGACTCGGTCCATGAGTGAAGGAATGGCACGGCACGACGATGACGGAATTCCAAATCTAATTACTACCTGTCTTGTGCCTAGCGCACACTTCATTTTCTTTTTCTATTCTGCTGTCTTGGTTGGTTGTTTACTTTGAAGAGTGAAGCCCTCATTCACTTTGTTTCATTTCCACCATGGAGAGCGAAGAGTGAAGCCCTTGTTCACTTTGTTTCTTTGCTGCAATGGAAGAAGATGCAGGCGCATCCAGTGTGGCCTTCCATTGTCCGACATTCACTTTGTTTCTTGCAGCAATGGAAAAAGCTTATTTAGGCGCACTGAACTGATCTTCAGTGTTTGGTTATATACATGAATTGCAAGAGTTTTTAATTGTTGACGAGGAGCTCGTTATATTCTCAGCAATTTCGCCACTCAGGTAAGCGTTTGAACTTCTTTCTAACAATCTATGGAATTGATAGTTTCCTTGTTTTATTTCTTACCATTATTAAATCAGATTTGATATTTTAGTTTTTTTGAGATGTTCAAGTGGGGAAGATAGCATAGAAGCAGAAGGGTTTTTTAAATTTGTAGGCTAAGCAAGGAACTAACATACATACCTGGTATGGTTCCGGCTAATAGCCAAAATCATAGGGACAACGGCACTTCACCTGGCTCGTGTTGCCTGGTCTGCCTTTGGAGTTAGCAAAATATTTGAGGTATTGCATCTCCTTCGATTGCAGTCTTAGTTCTGCTCATAACTGTCTCAAAAAAGTTACGCTCATACCTCTGTTAAAAAAGCTGCACAGAGCTTCTACTTCCATTAGGTTCTCAATTATGTTGATACTTACGACTCTACTTCCATTGCGGTCTTAATTATACTCATACTTGAAGACAAGTGGAGTAGCATGCAAACTGTTTATCGTTGTAAAACCTCGTTGACCTTTCCTTCTAAACATAAAAGAGATGTATTTAATTTGTATGCATTTAAGACGTACCAAGTAATGTTAGCATCACTTAAATGAAAGTGAGATTCTCCATATGAATTGGCGTGAGATTCTCGGCATTTATCTTAAGTTTGTCTACATTTTGCCTGGATATGAGGCCAAATAAGACCTACATACGGCCTCTGGAATCACAATGTTGGGAGGGAAATGGCTATGGTCTGCCCTGCAATATCGCCTCTGGAACCACAATGTCATATGCTTGTTCCAAAAAAACAATAATAATTATACTTTATTATTATACTTTCATTTCATACAATTGAATTATGAAATGAAATGCCAGTATATCTTCAGTGTATGCTTCAGAATTGGAGTTTACAAATGCTTCAAAATTGAATTTTGTGGGCAGAATTCAGTAAATGCTTCATAAGTGGATTTGGAAGGCCCAAGGTCAAACTAGGAAAATAGGGTTGCTGGCCTTTAAAGACCACGTAGGGACCAGAACAAAGGCCAAGGACAGAGCAGAGCAGAACACCAACACTTAAATTTGCATGGGTTTGTACGTATACATACCACAACAATGTGGTTTGTACATACCATAACAAAGGGGCCACAACAATGTGGTTTGTACATACCATAACAAAGGGGCCGTGGACAGAGCATAACTACAACACGTAAATTTGCATGCATACGTGTTTGCATGTGGTTGTAAATTTGCATGTGATGTATTATTGTACTACGTGGAAGCTAATGCGAAAATGGGTTGTACACTGTGTCTTACACTTAATGCTAAGGAACATTAACTAACATTATTTGATTATGGAAAAAAACAGGTGGAGAACATGCTCTTTTAACCCAAGTTTTTCGTACAGTATGGGTCTCTCTGCCTCGAGTGGAGGGCAAATAAGATCTCAAATCTTTTAATGGGCTGAACAAAAAATACAGTAAAAAAAAGCTTTTGGTTTAATCATGTGGCTTTTTTAATATCAGCACAGATTTGAAGGCATTTCGATTCCAAGAGTCCCTGCCCAAAGCATTTCGATTCCAAGAGTCCCTGCCCGGCCCTTTGGGCAGGGACTAATAATAGGAAACCTGCGTGAAAGATTGATTTCCTGTAAGATGCGGTGCATGCAACGTAGTGCTAGAAGCCAGCCAACATACTACCACCATTCGAATATATTCTGGTTATTCTTGCCGAATAAGATTACCGTAAAGAGGTCTGGATTTCGATTTTGATTGTTACCTGCGCCGTGCACAGCATTATGGGTATGAGCACAAGTTCTGCGTATTGGTTAATGTGCGTGGTCGTAAGCTGTAAGGATCATATGTCTTTGTGATATCATAATGTGTGAAGGAAAAGGATTCAATTCCTTTGAAACACTATGAAACTGTGAAATAGAGGAACATCATTTTTATATTAATATTTAGTCATAGTGGAAGAGCGATAATATAATGCATTCACCTTTCGAAATTCATGAAGACTTATGAGTGAGTTCAGGATAGAGAATATGTGGGAAGAGAGATAGGCATTGGAATTTATATTATTTTTTTAATTGAGAAAGATTTCTTTAAAAATATTTTTATTGAGATTCCAAATTTTACATGGTTTAAATATGAGGATAATTATCTATGCTGAATTTGTTGGGAAAATATAGTTTATTTATATATATATATATATATATGCAATTTAGATTCCAAATTTTACATGGTTTAAATATGAGGATAATTATCTATGCTGAATTTGTTGGGAAAATATAGTTTATTTTTAGATTAAACTATATATATATGCAATTTTGGATTTGTGTGGAGGAGTTGGTTAACAATTGAATTCTGCAGCAAAGGGTGTAGTTTCAGTGGTACCAATACCCAAGGTCCACTAATGCAGAATTGATGTAAAAGTTTGGAGTCAAAAGAAAATTTAGAGTAAGTCAAAAGTGTCATTGATTGTAATGGGAGCCCGACAACCAAAGCCTGGTCAAAGTGTTGTAAGGACAGCATGAAGAGTTACTGCGGTTGTTGTTTGTAGCAAAAAAGAGCGAGAAGTGTTCAACAATAAGTTTCAAGTGAAAGGAACCATTGACCAAGTCTAGAGGAGATAACCTGGTAAATTATGTCAATTGAAGGTTATAGTGCAGAAGGTAAAGTTCACAAAAAGAAAAGAATATGAAGACGTAGATTCCAAAGAAAGCCCATGATAATGCCATAGCAGTTAATGTTGTTGATGAAAAGGAAGAGATTACTCAATTAAAGTCACAACTTGACGTGCTAATTGAGTTGTTACAAATACAAAGACATAGATGGGTAATAAAGAAAACAGTTAAATGGCCAATCAAACTGTTGATGGAAAGAGGACATAAGCATAAACTAAAAAATTTGGAAGCAAAGAAACTCCAGACAAACATATACATTTGTGAACCAGAGCAAGGATCGTTGCTTGGTGACAAAGATGATGATATGAGCGTGGGTTCAATTCCCATAGACGACACTACAGAATTTTCAGAAGACCATCATGAAGACCCAAGACAGATTCATATGTCAAGCCTTACGTTTTTAATTCTAATAATTGGTGATGGGACCAGCCCTGATCACTTACGGCATATAATTAATGTGTGATTGCGTGGATGATTTTTATGGTTGATTGGTTTTATGGCGTGGTACTGGTGAGTTAATGTTGTGAGTCTTAGTTGTACGTTGGTCTCTTCTTTTTTGTGGTTGTATGGCTCGGTTGTGGCTATGATGCTCCTCTGTTTATCGGTCCTGAGTATTGATTCAAAGCTCGGCTTCACGAGCATGAAACCTGAGTATTGATTCAAAGCTCGGCTTCGCGAGCATGAAACCCTTGGCTTCTGCAAGGTACTCCACCCGTCTATGGGTCCTATGTTGGCCTTCTACCTTGTGGCTCTGCAGGCGCTACTTCAACTATACTCCTAGGTTACTTCAACTCTGTAAATTTGTTTGTCGTTGTGTGGTTTCGATTATACTTTTGTCTTCAACACTTTCACCTCGTTGTTTGAGTGAAGCTTGACGTTTTGTTGCAGGTCATGGTCGTGGGGTAGCTCGACTCTCAGCTCTCATTTGGCATTCGAACAGAGGTAAGCTCTCCTTCCATGCTTTATGGTTCTACTTCATTTGCTACTGTTACTAATTCTTCTCGCTCCTTGTGAGCAGTGGGTGCTCTGGTGACTGTGACCTTGGTCCACGGCTTCCTTCCTCCATTTGCAAGGGCTCAGCTCCTCTAGTAAGTGAGCTCTCCTTAAACCCTCATCCCTGTTTTCAATTTCTTTTTATGGTTCTATTTCTTGGATTCTTATGGCCTTGTTTGGTGGCCACTGTAGGTGAATGACTGGGCTCACCAGCCGCTGGTCTCTTGCCCTAACACCTACGCTCTTGTATCGGGTAGGGTCGTGCCTCATCGTTTCTCTGTCTGTCTATTTCGAAGTGTTTGCTGTTTGTAGTCTTTACTTGGTCTGTTGTCGAGGGTTGTGGCTTCAACCTCACTATTTCATGGTTCTGTGTATTTATGCCTCCGGGCTATTAACTTATGAAATTGTAATTATGTCAGCTCTATGGTTAACTTATGAACTTGTAGTTATATTCGACACTGTTATGGATGACCTCTATTTCATTGTTCGGTCTTGTAGCTTGTCTGTGACTTTACATTTGTATCTTGGACTGTAATTTTTTTTTGATATCTATATATACACAGAGATTTTGAAAAGAAAATAGTAAATGTGAATGATACAAGTTTGTTGGTACCTGTAGATGCTTGTTTCTTTCTTTGTTGGTAATTGTACTCGACTCTTCTGCAAACCCTCTCTGTTGATTTATGGAACTCGACCGCATTTTCTTCTTGCCTCTGTGATAATTTCTCGCTCTCTTTCACTGTTATGAAATGGGTAGATGAACTTAATTAATTAAATTTGGAGGAAAAACAAAAACTTTAGGCTGCAATATATGGACTCATATTTTCTTGCTTCTCAAAATGATTGTGTGCTTCTTTTTATTCAATACTATGATGGATGATTACAGTGGCTTTTTCCTTCCTTCTTAAAGATCACTGTACAGTTATTTAAACTGTCAGTAGTTACATTTTAGTTATTCATTGATAACTCTTCATCTTTGTCTGTATTCTAAAGTTAATTTGAAACAATAAATTAAAAATAAAAAGAACAATAAATTAAAAATAAAAAGAACAGTAAATAAAAATAAACGGTGGGCTGGGACAGCCTTAAACTTAGTGTAAAGTCCTAAATGTTGTTAACTATAGATTTAAATGGAACTTAAAAAAAAACTAGCTGAAATTCCTTCCGATCTGCAAAGACAAATACTCCAGCCATGACCTCCCTTAGCTGGATGCTCCTACATCAGGCTTCGGGGTAGATGAAAATTCATGGCTCCAATCCATGAGCTCCTCAATAGAATACCCTGCACGTTGTATTTGACCTGCGTCAAGGCAAGAACTATACTCAATGGGACAGTTCTTCCACTTGATGAGGTATTGTAGGTACTCCTTTCTTCGAGTCTGCCTGGCCACTTGTGTATCGAGGATTCCTTCAATCTCAAGTGGTTGAGCTGAAGGCATTTGTCTCATCCACGAACTACTCTCTTCCTAGGTATCCCGATTTTGCTGTGCCGAACTGTCCCCTTCAGGACTGGTAGTGTATGGGAATAAATCCGCCACATTAAAGATGGGCGATATTCCTATACCTAGAGGCAATTGTAGCTCATAGGCATTTGCAGAAAACTTACGCAGAATTTTGCAAGGTCCAATTTTCTTAAACTTTAACTTATTGTATTCTCCCTTAGGGAATCTTTCTCTGTGCAAATGCGCTAGGACTTGATCCCCTACGTTAAATTGTACCTCCCATCTTTTCAGATCTACTTTCTGTTTGTACCTTTGACTGTTGTCCTGTAATTTTGACTTCACCTGCTCATGTAGGTCGTTAATTTCTCTTGCAAAATCTTCCCCGTCAGCACTCCTTCTTTCTAACTGTCCCAAATCTCGTAACTCATGCACTCCTCAAGGATGCATTCCATACAAGATCTGGAAAGGACTACTTCTCGTGCTTCGATTTGGTGAATCGTTGTAAGCAAATTCCACTTGGGCAAGTACACAATCCCACATTCGTGAATTTTCCCCAACTAGACTCCGTAGCAGGTTTCCTAAACTCCTGTTCACCACCTCTATCTGCCCATCAGTCTGTGGGTGATAAACGGAGCTGAAGTTTAACTTTGTGTCCAACTTTTTCCACAAGGTGTGCCAGAAATGTCCTGTGAATTTCACATCCCTGTTGGAAATAACAGACTTGGGTAAGCCATGCAGTCTAACAATTTCAGTGAAAAACAAGTGTGCTACATGGGTGGCGTCACTAGTTTTCCTGCAAGGGATGAAGTGTGCCATCTTGGAGAAATGGTCCACCACCACCATGATGGAGTCAAAACCCCACTGTGTTTTTTGCAGACCTAAGACAAAGTCCACACTGATTAAGTCCCACAGTTTTTTTGGAATAGGCAAGGGTGTATACAACCCCGTGTTCTGACTATGCCCTTTCGCCAACTGACACACTTTACACCTGGTTACATATCGTTGCACTATCTCTTCGCATCTTCGACCAGTAGTAAAAATGACTGAGCTGATCCAAGGTCTTATCAATGTTGAAATGTCTAGCTAGACCTCCACTATGTTTTTCCCAGATGATGTTCTCCCTCATCGAACATTTTGGAATACACAGTTGTCCTCCCTTGAATAGCAGCTCCTCCTGTAAGTTATAGTCCAGCCATGGACTATTATTCCTCAACAAGGGATTTTGGCAGGCTTCATAAGCCTCCTTGAAATCTGCATCAGTTTGATACAAGTCCTTTAGGTGTTCAAAACCCAACACTTGTATCATGCTCTCCTGTAAGAGTAAAACTCTTCTGCTTAGTGCATCTACTACCTTGTTGGCTTGACCACTAATATGCTTCAATACAAATGTAAAACTTTGCAAGTACTCAACCCATTTTGCATGTTTATGATTCAACTTATGCTGCTGCATAACATACTGTAATGCAGAATTATCATAAAACAAGACAAACTCATTACCCAACAAATAATGTCTCCAATGCTTCAATGCTTGGACGACGGCATAAAACTCCTTGTCGTAAGACGTGTATTTTTGTCTACTTTCATTTAATTTTTCATTGAAGTAAGCTACTGGTTTGTCTTCCTGGTTGAGTACGGCTCCAATGGCTATACCACTAGCATCACAACGAACTTGGAAAAGTTTGTTAAAATCAGGCAATCTCAAAATTGGCCTTTCAATAATCTTCTTCTTCAATATCTGGAAACTTTTCTCTACAGCTTCAGTCCAATGGAAAGGCTGACTTGCCTTTTTGATGGTATCCAACATGGGTGCGCAGATTCCACTAAAATTCTTTATAAACTTGCGATAGAAACTTGCCAACCCGTGAAAACTTCGAACTTCAAACAAACTCTTAGGGGATGGCCAACTGATTATAGCTGCAACTTTTTCTAGGTCCATTTTTAGCTCATTTTCTAAAATCACAAAACCCAAATAGACTAATTCCTTCTAAAAGAAAGAACATTTTTTAAAATTTATCAGCAACTTATTTTGCTGTAACTTCTCCAAAACATATCTAACGTGTCGAAAATGTTCTTCCTTGGTCTTACTGAAAATCAATATATCGTCAAGATATACAATCACAAATTTTCCAATGAACTCCTTCAACATCTCATTCATTAGGCGCATGAAAGTGCTAGGGGCGTTACTCAATCCAAATGGCATCACCAGCCATTCATACAGACCTTCATTGGTTTTGAAAGCTGTTTTCCATTCATCCCCTTCTCTTATTCTAATCTGGTGGTATCTGCTCTTTAGATCTATTTTCAAAAAATATGCTGCTCCACTCAAGCAGTCCATCATGTCATCCATTCGTGGCAATGGAAACCTGTACCTGATAGTAATTTTATTTATTGCTCTTGAATCAGTACACATCCGCCACTCGCCTCCTTTCTTGGGAGCTAAAACTGTCGGAACCGCACAGGGACTTAAACTTTCCCATATCAATCATTTGTCCAACAATTCCTGTACCTGCTTCCTGATCTCTTTGTTGTCCTTAGGACTCATCCGATAAGCAGCTTTGTTTGGTAAACTAGCTCTAGGGATGAAATCTATGTGATGACTGATACTTCGCTTTGGTGGTAACTTATCCGGTAAATCATCCACCACAATGTCGCTGAATTCCTGTAACAAATCTTGGATTTCTTCAGGTAAGTCAAAAATTTCAGTATGCAACAACACTATTCTTGGTCTCCTTACAATGACATATTTTATTTCATTATCTTCAATATGTTTTAAAAATTCTTTCCCCCCCATCAGCAGCGCTTTTGTCCCACTAATCTCTATTGTTTCTTCTTCCTTGATGGGTACTAGTGTATGCTTAATCCCATCCTTGAAAAACTTGTAGCAGTTTGTCTTTCCGTCATGAACAACTTTTCGGTCATACTGCCATGGTCTACCTAGCAGAATATGACACACGTCCATAGGCATGATATCACAAGTCACCTTGTCCCTATACTTGCCAATATGGAATTCCACCTCACACTGCTCGTCAACTAGCAGTTGATGTCCTTTCTATAACCAAGACACCTTATAGGGAGTTGGGTGCTTTAACCTTTTCAAACCCAATTTCTCCACCATCTTTGTAGCAATCAGATTATCAGTGCTTCCACTGTTTATAATTAGTTTGCAACATTTTCCATGTGACTTACACACAGTCTATAATAATTCCTTTCTCTGGGTTTGGTCAACTGTCTCCTTTGTCGGTTTTAGCAGTACCTTATTTAAGACTAAGGCCTCTCATGTCTTCGGTACATTCTGTACCTCTTGGTGTGGTGCCTCTGCTTCCTCTGTTTGAGCAACATATGCTCCTCTTTTTCCAGCCTATTCACCTTCAAGACACTCAAAGGACCTGTGCCCCCACTTGTGGCACTTGTAACACTGGTAGGTAGCTCCTCTGCCTCTGCCATTACCCCTTCCATGCTGGTATGGCCTTCCTCCCCTAGTGCTACCTTCTTCTGTTGTCCCTGAGGTCTTTGAACTTGTTATCACTCAAGAAAAAATATTTTAAATTCTGAACATCAATTTTTTAAATTTGTCAAGGGGTTGGTGTCAGTTTTGGGTCTAGTCTTTTCATCTTGTTTTAAGAGTCTTGTTAGTATGTCAAAAGGGGTCAATTTTCTGTTTTAGTCTATCATTGGTCTCATATCTCACATGAATATCATATGTCGAAACTCACTTCAAAATTCATATGCGCTACGAAACTGTCTAGGTGATTTCGTAGCGCAGGAACCCAGTCTAGGTGATTTCGTAGCGTAGAAATCCAGTCTAGGTGATTTCGTAGTGCAAAACACCGATTTTACACTATGTGCGCTATGAAATCAAGGATTTGTGCTAGATCTGGTCTAACTGTCTTTTCCATCAAAATTCGTTAATTTTTCATCACCATGTGTCAGTCCTTGAACCATGCTTATCACATGCAGCCATTCATTCTCATTATTAGAGTCGTTAGGAGTCTTGGTATGCTTAGATTGAAAATTTCAAAAAGAGCCAAGTATTCACAGTTATGAGTTAAGTTTGGGTTCATGCATGAGGAGCACATTGATAGGTGTTCAATTTGAATTCTTTGAAGATCAAGCGAGGCAGCTTTCCTTATCCATTGCAAGTGAGGTAGGTATTAGTTTCAAATTCAAGCGAGGCAGTGTTCAAAACAATACAGTGCAAGTTCGTCTTCAAGTTTCCTTGCAGGGATTTCATAGACATCTTTGAAGAAAGGAAGAATCACAGATCAGGCCGATGTCTTAGACCTGAGCCTGAAGGCTTAGATGTTCTCACGAGGAATAGAGAGGTTGAAGAAACATTCAAACAGGTAGGCTGCTAAAAAAAAAAAACTCCAGGGAGGTCACAGTCAATTAGCCAAGGAAAATGGGAAGACAGTGGTTGTTAATTAAAGCCCAACTTCAAAGGGAAAGTTGAAACACCTTCTCCACACCATCTACATAGAAGAGACTCCTCTGGTCCAAGTAGAGCTATTTGAAGCCAACAAGAACAAAACCAGAGTTAAATCTTCCAAAAAGCTTCAATTTGATGACCAGATCTCAGAGTTTGTTTTCAAGCCAAGAAGGCTTGTGACTAGGCATTTAAGAAGGTTACAAGAGGTAGATCCAGAGGTAAGTGAGATAGATTGAGGACCTACAAATTCAATTGAGCAAACCAGGAGGAAAATCTCAGCATAAAAGAAACGGGCAGTAAGTGATTGGAGCCTTAACCCAATTTTGGTTAGAACATTACCTTTTTGAAGCTGTTTATGGATGAATTATGTCAAAGATATGTGGCCCATTGGCATAAGGTGAAGCCGTTCAAAAAATACCAAGACAATTTAAAAAAAAAAAAACTGTGTTTTTGATTCACACAGCAGTTTCGTAGTGCGCTACGAAACTGCTGAAGGTGACAGTTTTTTTTTTTTTTAGGATCTACCTTGAAAGAAAAAGAAGATTATTTTGAAAGGAATGTTGCTGCAGAAGTGTAATAAGATCAATTTGGAAGGTTTGAGCCCTAATAAAAAGGAAAATTCAAGAAATGAAGACATATACACATGCCAAACCTTGCGCTACGAAATCACTGAAGCAACCTTTTTCAGGAGAAAAATTGTTTTAGGTAGTTAACTTCCAAGAGGTATCTAGAGCAACTGATAGCATATTTTTGGAAATTGAAAGAGGTTTGTATTCCTAACATACTGAAATATAAAAAACTCTTTCAATTTCTTCAAATTAATTATAAGCTGGGAGAAATGGGTGACTAAACTTGCGCTATGAAACTGTTGTAGGTGCAAGTTTTTCACAGGCATATTTCTCTGTTTTACACCTATTTTTCAAAGACACATTCTGGGAGGTAGGGAAGGTGTTTCAAAAAACAAAGAGAGGTTTTTGTTCAGCATGGATTGGTTCACAAAAGCCTCCTTCATGTTTTCCAAATACGTTTTTTGTGAGAAGTTATGAGCTCTGTCCCAAGACCCATTTTTCAGCCAGAACAGAGCAAGGAACAGCCTCCTAGTTTCCAGGAACAGTAAAAGGATGAGTCATCAAGGGCCAGCTGGAGGGTTATGAACACTATCAAATTCGAATTCATGGGGTTATAGGTGTCATAGGGAGTGTTTAATTCCTAGATAAGGTTGTTTTAATCATAATGAGGAGTTACACTCCTAATTGTTTTAGGTCTCTAGGACTGCCAGTTAACAGTTAGTTTCATTTAATAATTAGTTTTAGGTGTCAATAGGTGTCATAATAGGTGGAATTCGAATTCCCCTCATGCTGGAGGAGGAATCTCAAGTATGTAAAGAGCTCTATATATAGCAGAACAACTTATGTACAAGGGGTTGGAAAATTTCAGAGAAATTGGAACTATTGTGCTATGTATATGACTCTGTTTTAGTAATACAAGATTGGACTTTATTTCTCAGGAATCAGAAGGAGTTTATTGTTCAGAATGTTGTGTATTATCTTCTCTTCAATATTTGCAGTGGTATAGATGTGTGATTACTTAGAAATCACTGTATGTGCTCTAATTTCCTTCACATATTTATAAACTGTGTGCCCTATCTGTTTCTGGTGTGTTCTGAATGGTAGAAATCTAAATGCCCTGACTTCTATGTAAGGTTGATATCATTGTTATACTGAAATGATTGTGACTCCATAAGCCCAATGGATACCTTTTAATTTTGTTTCAACCACTCTCATTTTTCTATCTTTGTTTCACAAGAGTTAGCCATCTTAATCATAATCAAAAACATTAATCCTTTGAGAGAGCCCTCTCAGGTTGGGGAGGCTAAGCCTCAGCCTAAAGCAGGTTTGAAATAGTTACTTAAGGTCTTCCTGGTCAGCAGCCTTCCAGGGTCTGATTTTGAGATAACATTTTGGTGCGTCTGTCGGGAGCCTGAAGATTAATCATTCCTGAAATCAAGAGACTAAACTTCTGAAGGTAGCAGGA
Source organism: Pinus tabuliformis (assembly GCA_031772625.1). NCBI lineage: Eukaryota > Viridiplantae > Streptophyta > Pinopsida > Pinales > Pinaceae > Pinus > Pinus tabuliformis. Next base: position 66,866,936 of record CM062814.1, on the reverse strand, counting down.
GCTCAGAAGACTTTTCGAGGCTGCAATCTACCTTGGCGACTCCATTATCGAAGACTTTGAAATTCATAGATTCATGGTGATTCCACTGGAGTTATGAAGGACCCAGATGCTACCATTATTATTTCAAGGTATGCATGCATAAATTTTTCAGGAATTCATGGTTTCCCAAATCATTTTCCCAAGGATGCATATTTTCTAAGGAATGGTCCAAAATTCAATGGAGAAGATTTGAGTTTAACTTTGAAGCATATATCAGATTTCAGTGATTTTATAGAGCTTCTTAGAGTCAAACATGAGGATGTTTTTCCTGCCAAATCTATTAAGTCATTTGAAGACTTTTGGTTTATGTTTTTGGAGGAATGGATAGATAGATCAGATTTGGTGGAAAAATTTCCTTCAATTCAAGGTTTCAAACAATGGAATAATGATCATATTAATGAAGAAATAGATGAAAACTTTTCTTTGTCCTTGTCTTCTTATCTAAAATCATTTCAGTGCAAGATAGAAGATAAGATGAAATTTTTGGATGAAGTTGCTAAGGACATTGAGAAAGACATTGAAGGTTTACAAGGTCAAATTCAATCATATAGTCTTCATGGTCATGATCATTCTTTTCAAAGGGTTTCTATGTCGGAACACAAGGAGAGGGTGTTGCTTCCTATCTCTTTCGTGATTGAAGAAGAATACACTGTTATTGAAGATCAGTTGGCACAACCAGAAAGTTACGAGAACTATCAAGCTGATCATGTGTTCCGGGATCCTATAGCTAAATACATGGAAGAGTTTTACTGTCTAGTGTTTCAAATTTTTCTATGAACATCAAAGGCAATTTCAATGGCAGTGGTCATCACAATATCATAGTGGCTCTGAACTCTGATGTAGTCAAAAAACTCAAATATCAGATAAGACAAATGATTGGCTACATTGGAAATTTCACATTGATTGAGCTGAAAGAAGTTTGAATTGATAGGGTAGGTAGGTAGGAAAATGCAAATAAGCTCAAGGTTGACTGAGCATTTTTCAGTAGATGTAGATTTCTTTCTCCTACAATGATCATCAAGCTTAAGCCTAAGGCGAAAGCCCAAGAAGCTTGAAGGGGATGCTTGTCAAGCAAATCTATGTTTGTTATGAAGAGGACAAAGCACTGGACCTGCATGTTCTTAGTGTACCACAGGGGCACACTATCCCAAGTGGAGCCACCTGTTATCACTCAAGAAAAAATATTTTAAATTCTGAACATCAATTTTTTAAATTTTTCAAAGGGTTGGTGTCAGTTTTGGGTCTAGTCTTTTCATCTTGTTTTAGAGTCTTGTTAAGAGTCTTGTTAGTATGTCAAATGGGGTCAATTTTCTATTTTAGTCTATCATTGGTCTCATATCTCACAAGAATATCATATGTCGAAACTCATTTCAAAATTCATATGCGCTACGAAACTGTCTAGGTGATTTTGTAGCACAGAAACCCGATCTAGGTGATTTCGTAGCGCAGAAATCCGGTCTAGATGTTTTCGTAGCGCAAAACACTGATTTTACACTATGTGCGCTACGAAATCAGGAATTTGTGCTAGATCTGGTCTAATTTTATTTTCCATCAAAATTCTTTAATTTTTCATCACCATGTGTCAGTCCTTGAACCAGGCTTATCACATGCAGCCATTCATTCTCATTATTAGAGTCGTTAGGAGTCTTGGTATGCATAGGTTGCAAATTTCAAAAAGAGCCAAGTATTCACAGCTATGAGTTAGGTTTGGGTTCATGCATGAGGAGTACATTGACAGGTGTTCAATTTGAATTCTTTGAAGATCAAGTGAGGTAGCTTTCCTTATCCATTGCAAGTGAGGCAGCTATTAGTTTCAAATTCAAGCGAGGCAGTGTTCAAAACAATACAGTGCAGGTTCATCTTCAAGTTTCCTTGCAGGGATTTCATAGACATCTTTGAAGAAAGGAAGAATCACAGATCAGGCCGATGTCTTAGACCTGAGCCTGAAGGCTTAGATGTTCTCACGAGGAATAGAGAGGTTGAAGAAACATTCAAACAGGTAGGCTGCTAAAAAAAAAAAAACTCCAGGGAGGTCACAGTCAATTAGCCAAGGAAAATGGGAAGACAGTGATTGTTAATGAAAGCCCAGCTTCAAAGGGAAATTTGAACCACCTTCTCCACACCATCTACATAGAAGAGACTCCTCTGGTCCAAGCAGAGCTATTTGAAGCCAACAAGAACAAAACCAAAGGAGTTAAATCTTCCAAAAAGCTTCAATTTGATGACCAGATCTCAGAGTTTGTTTTCAAGCCAAGAAGGCCTGTGACTAGGCATTTAAGAAGGTTACAAGAGGCAGAGCCAGAGGTAAGTGAGATAGATTGAGGACCTACAAATTCAATTGAGCAAACCAGGAGGACAATCTCAGCATAAAAGAACCGGGCAGTAAGTGATTGGAGCCTTAACCCAATTTTGGTTAGAACATTACCTTTTTGAAGTTGTTTATGGATGAATTATGTCAAAGATATGTGGCCTATTGGCATAAGGTGAAGCTGTTCAAAAAATCCCAAGAAAGACAATTTAAAAAAAAAAAAACAAACTGTGTTTTTGACTCACACAGCAGTTTCGTAGCGCGCTACGAAACTGCTGAAGGTGACAGTTTTGTTTTTTTTTAGGATCTACCTTGAAAGAAAAAGAAGATTATTTTGAAAGGGATGTTGCTGCAGAGGTGTAATAAGATCACTTGGGAAGGTTTGAGCCCTAATCAAAAGGAAAATTCAAGAAATGAAGACATATACACATGCCAAACCTTGTGCTACGAAATCACTGAAGCAACCATTTTCAGGAGAAAAACTGTTTTAGGTAGTCAACTTCCAGGAGGTATCTAGAGCAACTGAAAGCGTATTTTTGGAAATTGAAAGAGGTTTGTATTCCTAACATATGGAAATAGAAAAACCTCTTTCAGTTTATTCAAATTAATTATGAACTTGGAGAAATGGGTGATTAAACTTGCGCTATGAAATTGTTATAGGTGCAAGTTTTTCACAGGCATATTTCTCTGTTTTACACCGGTTTTTCAAAGACACATTCTGGGAGGTAGGGAAGGTGTTTCAAAAAACCAAGAGAGTTTTTTTTTAGCATGGATTGGTTCACAAAAGCCTCCTTCAGGTTTTCCAAATACGTTTTTTGTGAGAAGTTATGAGCTCTGTCCCAAGACCCATTTTTCAGCTAGAACAAAGCAAGGAACAGCCTCCTAGTTTCCAGGAACAGTAAAAGGATGAGTCATCAAGGGCCAGCTGGAGGGTTATGAATACTATCAAATTTGAATTCATGGGGTTATAGGTTTCAAGGGAGTGTTTAATTCCTAGATAAGGTTGTTTTAATCATAATGAGGAGTTACACTCCTAATTGTTTTAGGTCTCTAGGACTGCTAGTTAACAGTTAGTGTCATTTAATAATTAGTTTTAGGTGTCAATAGGTGTCATAATAGGTGGAATTCGAATTCCCCTCATGCTGGAGGAGGAATCTCAAGTATGTAAAGAGCTCTATATATAGCAGAACATCTTATGTACGAGGGGTTGGAAAATTTCAGAGAAATTGGAACTATTGTGCTATGTATATGACTCTATTTTAGTAATACAAGGCTGGACTTTATTTCTCAGGAATCAGAAGGAGTTTATTGTTCAGAATGTTGTGTATTATCTTCTCTTCAATATTTGCAGTGGTATAGATGTGTGATTACTTAGAAATCACTGTATGTGCTCTAATTTCCTTCACATATTTATAAACTGTGTGCCCTATCTGTTTCTGGTGTGTTCTGAATGGTAGAAATCTAAATGCCCTGACTTCTATGTAAGGTTGATATCATTGTTATACTGAAATGATTGTGACTCCATAAGCCCAATGCAAGGATAATTTTAGGGGCGAATGTTCGCCCTTTGGCGAAATTAAGGGGTTTAAAATTTTTAGTGGGCGAATATTTTGTATCATAGTACATTTTTACAAATCACCTCAAATAGCCCACCTTATTTTAAGGGAGAGGGTAAAAAAGGTAAATTTAGCCCTTGAAATTAGGACTTACAACCTTCCATTCTCCCATTCTCAAGAATAGGTTTTATTTAAGTGAATCCATTCGCCCATTTTCAAGAATAGGTTTTATTTAACTGAATCCTATGGGCCAAATACCATATTTATAAAAGAGGTATGGTAAATTAATAAAGATATAAATAAATGAGAGGTATGGTAAATTAATAAAAATATAAATAAATGAGAGGTATGGTAAATAAATAAAACATTTTTTATATTTACTCCATAAGTCACCTTATATACATGTAAGGGTGTAAACAAATATAAAAATATAAGTAAAGTGGAGGTATGGTAAATAAATAAAACGTCTTTTTATACTTACTCAAAAGGTATGGTAAATAAATAAAAATATAAATAAACTAGACGTATCGTAAATAAATAAAACCTCTTTTTATATTTAGTCCATAACCCTCGTTAAATTTATGAAGGCTCAAGAAAGAGGTTTTATTTAAGTGAATCCTATGGGCCAAATACCATATTTGTAAAAGAGGTATGGTAAATTAATAAAAATATAAATAAACGAGAGGTATGGTAAACAAATAAAACATTTTTTTATATTTACTCCATAAGTCACCTTATATTTACGAACACTCAAAAAATGGGTTATATTTAGGTGAAACCTATGGCCAAAATACTATGGGACAAATACCATAGACTAGATTGTTATTAATACCATGCAAAAAACCATTATTAACGCTAATATTAGAATTAATAAAAATAAAAATGGCACATGGTATTGACCCATGGTATTCACCAAAAGGGCACATGGTATTGACCCATGGTATTCACCTGGAATGTAGCCTATTTAAATGGGGGAATTAAACCAACATGTAGCCTATGCTAAGATTCACTAGGACTTTACAAAGTTTTATTATTTAGTGAAAGACTCGCCAAGATCTTACAAGATTTTATAATTGAGTAAAATATTCGCCATGCCTGCTGAGAGATTCCCCAAACAATTATATATACATATTATATTATTGATAAAATCGCCTTCCATTTTTCCTATATACCATGGAGATTCGCCCATTTATTATATTTATAAATTTAGGGGGCATTTTTAAAATTCTCCCTGGCCCAATGGATACCTTTTAATTGTGTTTCAACCACTCTCATTTTTCTATCTTTATTTCACAAGAGTTAGCCATGTTAATCATAATCAAAAACATTAATCCTTTGAGAGAGCCCTCTCAGGTTGGGGAGGCTAAGCCTCAGCCTAAAGCAGGTTTGAAATAGTTACTTAAGGTCTTCCTGGTCAGCAGCCTTCCAGGGTCTGATTTTGAGATAACAGAATTGTTGCCTTCTTCACTGTTGTTGGCAGTCCTACCTCTACCAAAGGATTGTCCTTTCCCTCTGCCAGATCCACGTCCTCTTCTGGCGTTCTGCTTCCTAGTGATCTTTTCTTCTGCCTTCAAGGCACTCTGGTATGCTTCCTCTATGGTTTTTGGAGAAATAATACTTATCTCGTCCAATATCTCCAGCCTTAGGCCATTTACAAACCTTGTTGTTTTTTCTGGGGTGTCTTCAACGTAACCTGCTCTCAGATTCACCTGATAAAATTCTTTGGTATATTCTTTCACAGTCATTCCTCTCTATTTCAAATTCTACACCTGCCGATACAGAGCAATCTGGTAATCTTTGGGCAAAAACTTACCCTTCATTTTTGCGACCATTCTGGTCCACTTTTTAATGGGTGGCTTATTTGATCTTCTCCTCTCTACTTGAACACTGTCCCACCATAAGGCCGCATGTCCTTTCAACTTAGTGGCAATGAATTTAACTTTTCTATCTTCACTGATCTCCTCACATTCAAAGTATTTGTCTAACTCACTGATCTAGTCCAACAACACTTCTATGGACAAACTACCATCATAGTTTGAAATCTCGGCCTTTGGCTTACTGCTAGCCAATAAAAACGACCTTAACAATTTGATTTAAGGTCCTTCCTTATCTGATCTATCTATCGTAACTGCAACTTCTTCCTCACTGTCGTCCCCTCCTTCTAGATCCCTTCTCCTTCCTGCTTCTACTGCTGCCAAACGGGCACTAAGGATCCTAATCTCTTCTCTCAATCCTTCATCTGCTACTCTTCGAATAGTTCTACCACGACCTCTTCTTCCGACTTCCATTCTGTTAAAAATAAAATAAAATAAACTTAACCTACTCTGATACCAAAATTGATGGGACCAGCCCTAATCACTTACGGCATATAATTAATGTGTGATTGCGTGGATGATTTTTATGGTTGATTGGTTTTATGGCGCGGTACTGGTGAGTTAATGTTGTGAGTCTTAGCTGTACGCTGGTCTCTTCTTTTTCGCAGTTGTATGGCTCGGCTGTGGCTACGATGCTCCTCTGTTTATCAGTCATATGTATTGATTCGAAGCTTGACTTCGTGGGCATGAAACCCTCGGCTTCTGCAAGGTACTCCACCCATCAATGGGTCCTGTGTTAGCCACCTACCTTGTGGCTTTGCAGGCACTACTTCGGCTATACTCCTGAGTTGCCTCAACTCTGTAAATTTATTTGTCGTTATGTGGTTTCGATTATACTTTTGTCTTCAAGGATTTTGCCTTGGTGTTTGACTATAAGCTTGATGTTTTGTTGCAGGTCATGGTCATGGGGTGGCTCAACTCTCAGCGCTCATCTGGCATTCAAACAGAGGTAAGCTTTCCTTCCATGCTTTATGGTTCTGCTTCGTTTGGTACTGTTACTAATTCTTCTCACTCCTTGTGAGCAGTGGGCGCTCTGGCAACTATGACCTTGGTCCGCAGCTTCCTTCCTCTGTTTGCAAGGGCTTGGCTCCTCTGGTAAGTGAGCTCTCCTTAAACCCTCATCCCTATTTTCAATTTCTTTTTATGATTCTATTTCTTGGATTCTTATGGCCCTATTTGATGGCCACTGCAAGTGAATCACTGGGCTCACCGGCTGTTGGTCTCTTGCCCTGACTCCTACGCTCTTGTATCGAGTAGGGTCATGCCTTGTCGTTTCTTTGTCTGTCTGTTTCGAAGTGTTTGTTGTTTGTAGTCTTTACTTGGTTTGTTGTCGAGGGTTGTGGCTTCAGCCTCACTATTTCATGGTTCTGTGTATTTATGCCTCCGGGCTATTAACTTATGAAATTATAATTATGTCGGCTCTGTGGTTAACTTATGAACTCGTAGTTATATTCAACGCTGTTATGGATGACCTCTGTTTCATTGTTCGTTCATGTAGCTTGTCTGTGACTTTACATTTGTATCTTGGACTGTAAAAAAAATTGATATCTATATATACACAGATATTTTGAAAAGAAAATAGTAAATGTGAATGATACAAGTTTGTTGGTACCTGTAGATGCTTGTTTCTTTCTTTGTTTGTAATTGTACTCGACTCTTCTGCAAACCCTCTATGTTGATTTATGGAACTCGACCGTGTTTTCTTCTTGCCTCTGTGATAATTTCTCGCTCTCTTTCACTGTTATGAAATGGGTAGATGAACTTAATTAATTAAGTTTGGAGGAAAAAAAAAGAAATAACTTTAGGCTGCAATATATGGACTTAGATTTTCTTGCTTCTCAAAATGATTGTGTGCTTCTTTTTATTCAATACTATGATGGATGATTACAGTGGCTTTTTCCTTCCTTCTTAAAGATCACTGTACAGTTATTTAAACTGTCAGTAGTTACATTTTAGTTATTCATTGATAACTGTTCATCTTTGTCTATATTCTAAAGTTAATTTGAAACAATAAATTAAAAATAAAAAGAACAGTAAATAAAAATAAACAATGGGTTGGGACAGCCTTAAACTTAGTGTAAAGTCCTAAATGTTGTTAACTAGAAATTTAAATGGAACTTAAAAAAAACTAACTGAAACTCCTTCCGGTCTACAAAGACAAATACTCCAGCCATGACCTCCCTTAGCTGGATGCTCCTACATCAATTGGTGTGTGGATGCAAGATATGTTGTTAAAGATGTTGAAGGTGGAAAAATAATAGAAGTTGCTAATATGGAAAGCGATCATCAAATAAATGAGTCAAATGTCAACATGAGAGATATTGCTGGAGAACTAAAATTCCTAGAAAAATGGTTGGAGAATCCGAAGCGAGAGTATGATGACAAGCCTTCAAATCAACAAATGTGGCGCAGCAAAAGCGTAGAGATCAACGATAAAGTTCAACAAACAAACAATAATATGCAACGAAAAGACAAGTTAGATATCGAAATTGAAGATATGAAGACGTTGATGTTAAAAGAATCTAAGGAAATATTCATTGAAGAAAGAAAAAGCAAAGATGACCATAGATTACTAATTATTGAACCATTATACATCAACAAAGAGGGAGAATTGCAACATAAAGTTTGGAATCTTGAAATACAAGAAATGACAGCCATAAAACATTAACAACATAACAAAGGACATGATCAGCGATAAACTAAAGTTTGGGATCCAGGAGGATTTTTATCATCTTATGAAGACTAATGGTTGGGAGACAATGATTTTATTTTACCTGGGGAGTCTGATGTAGGTCCATCTAACCTGGGTCAATCATTTATTAGAGAAGTTAGTTTATAAAGTGAGGATTTAATTAATTATTGTATTTTTCTATAGTTTTTAGGAGATATTGATAATTCTTGTAAATAAGAGAAGATTTGAGGGTATTGTGGAAGGTCTGAGAATATTATGGATTAGTTAGCTCTTATCTAGGGATAAGGGATTGGATGAGAGATTTTAGAGATCAAAAGAGATATTCTGGGAGTTAATGTAGGGATCTAGAACCTACCTTAGGTTTTTATCAATTTGTATAAATTGAGGCGAGCCATGAGGCATGTAAGAAGCAAAAGTGTGTGAGTGCGTGTGAGGAATGAGAGGCCAATCATTGGGCCATGATTTCTCCTATAAATATTTTCTTGATTAATTAATCATTTGTTGAGTATTTTTATGTGCATATGCTTGGTGTGAGTTTCAATTCAGTTTTATGTATTTTTTGGAAGACCCTATAGTTAGATGTTATTTGACCTGCATCAGAATGGATGAAGATGAGTGCATGAGAAGGCTCAATCATGGTTTTGGGCACGTGGTATTCATGATCCATGATATTTTCCTATGATTACATGAAATAAAATTTATAAATATGATAGAAGTCCTCATTTGTAACAAGACAAAAGTGAACTTGTGAGAAGTGAATGAGTGAAGATGAGTGCATAAGAAGGCTCATGTATAGTTTTTCCAAATCTTATGTATTTGACTTTGCTAATAAATAAAAGGGTCTTTTCTCATTGCTTGGTTTTCCAAATAAATATGGCGTACTATTGGTAATTTTTATCATTTTACTCTATGCTAGGTAAACTTTACTTGGTGAAAGAGTCATGGTTGTTAGGTTAAGAGTAATAGTTTAAAGCATTGGTATTAGTTTCTTGTGGTGTTAATATTGTGATATTATATGTAGTTAAAGACATCATAATACTTTGAGATTCTCTATTGTAATGTCTCAAAGTTGAGTAGAATTCTCACTTGGATGGATTGTCTACATTTAAGTCAAGAATAATGACAAATATATTATTAGATGATTTTTCCTTGATTGGGTCTTTCCAAGGTAAATAATCTGTTTGAATTTTACTATTTTCTTCTTACATCAATTTAACTATTAACAAGTGGTATCAAAGAAAGAATTGTATTCTTTGGTCAAGCCAAAAAGGGGTTGAGAGTAGTGCATGGATGAACATCCTATAGATAACAAGAGATAATTAGTTCAATAGGAAGATGTAGAGGAAAAGACAAAAGCAAATGTTGAGGCCAATTTTGATGGAAACTAGATTAGGATGTATAGGTTATGATGAAGTAACATGAGTAGAGCACCTTGTGTTGAGGGCAATTTTGATGGAAACTAGATTAGGACGTAGGTTATGATGAAGTAACATGAGGAGAGCACCTTGTGTGATTACTATGTGAAGGAGTAGACATAACTAGAGACACCAATAACCAAAAAAAAAGGAAGAGAAATTACTTTGGAGATGAAATTTGTAAACTACATGTAAATGGGCATACAATTATATGAAGTACCCTAGTAAGTAAATTTTAGAAGTAGGCCTATGTGTAGGGGAGACAAGAAAGCATGAGGGTTTTCCAGATTGAACCCCAAGAATTTCCTTAGTAGAGCTTAAAAAGGGGTTGTTAAGTAAGCTTAACCCATGAAAAAGACAAGGTCATTAGCTTAACAATGGTTGTTTCACACACCTAGTGGTTGTAGCTTGTGGTAGTAGATCTATTGTAATGTACTAGAGTTGAATGAAAGACTCACTTGGCCAAGACACAATGTTGGTTAGGTTGACTACATCAAGAATAATAATAAATTTATTGATATATGTTTTTTCCTCATTAATATTTTCTAGAATAAATCATGTGTGATGTTAACATCTATATAATTATCTTTAATTATTTTCTTCTCACATTGATTTAATAATTAATACTCTATTTTAAAATTAAATTTATTTTATCCATTACTATATTTATTATTAGCAATATTAGTTAGATCATCCAACTAAAATTAAAGATCAAAACTATTTTATTAAAATAAAAATGCTTTTAAATAAATGATTTATTCATTTATGTATTACATGTCATAAATTGTTATTTAACTCCACATTATTATTATAACACAACTCAATGAATTATACTATCACATTAAATTATTCTAGGATTTTAAATACTTCAACTCATAACAACTATTAATACATGATATTATAAAATTAAATGATCTAAAATATGTGTAACATTCCATCTTTTCCTTAAATAGAATTTAATTTATAAATATTAAAATTAATTATACTGTCACATTAAATTATTCTAAGATTTTAAATACTTCAACTCATAACAATTATTAATACATGATATTATAAAATTAAATGATCTAAAATATGTGTATCATTCCATCTTTTCCTTAAATAGAATTTAATTTATAAATATTAAAATTAATTATACTATGACATTAAATTATTCTAGGATTTTAAATATTTCAACTCATAACAACTATTAATACATGATATTATAAAATTAAATGATCTAAAATATGTGTAACATTCCATCTTTTCCTTAAATAGAATATAATTTATAAATATTAAAATTAAAATTTACCATAAATTGTATTTACATTTTTTATTCATATAATTTTAAATTTAATATTTTTTAATATGGAAAAATATAATTTATATATATTTTTAATATTATAATTTTTTATAATTTTATTAATCTAATTTAATTTTTTTTATTAAAATACATATATATATATATTTATATTTATTATATTTATGAAAATATTTTAAAAACATTAAAGAATTATCATATTATTAAACAAAGCCCAACCATCATATATAGATAATAAAAAACACATTACATATACATAATATAATGAATTTTTTTAACCCACCCAACACAAGGATAGGAAGTACTTTGCCATATATTTATTTATTATTATTATTATTATTATTATCCGAGTGAATTTAAAGTTACAGCCAAGCCAGACACCAAATTGCTATATGAGACCCCCTTGTTTGTGGGACAAGGGACCCACTTTCGCGTAGCGATTTGACTACTAAGTGTCCCACCTCCGCGCAGCAATTTGACTGCTAAGCTTATAAAGGCATACATACTCTACCCCCTCTGGGTTTGAACCTGTGACCTCTTAAGAGGAAACACATGCTCTTAACTATTAGGCTCAATCAAATTGTATTATATATTATGTAACCCCACACATATAAATTTAGTGCAATATACTTCACTATATATTCTATATATAATATAACCCCACACATAGATTTAATGCCATACATAATACTTTCTCTATATATAAAATTTAAATTATTTCACTTTACAGTATTTGCTATATTTTGTATTGAATATAAATAATGGAATAATATTATATCCCATAACTAGAAATTACAACTATAACATCACCTATTCAAAAATAACGATGTTTACCATATAAATATTAATACCAACTATTTAAAAATAAAAATTTATACCACATAAATATATCACACATATAAATCATATAATAATGCTATTACCTAAAAAGTATTGGGCATAAACATATAAACATAAATAATATAATGATACTATTCTTTTTAATAATGTAATGGTACTATTACCCAAGGAATACGGGGCACAACTATTGCACCACCTCTCCAAGAATATGCATGTGGAGTACTTCACTACATAAATCCAATGTTATATTGTTTCATAGTGGTCAATATCTACCTTTGTTATTTAGTGTTTAATGTTATGGGGGTAGTATGAGGTTATCAAATGGATTCTATAACATCCATTAACAAAATATAGGTTTGGATTTGGTTATGGTGGGTAGTATAAATATTATTTGAGTTTAATTCATTCAAAATCTAAAGATCTTTGTATCACTCTCATAATTCATTTAAATCTAATGATCTTTATATGATCTTTATAGAAAACTGTATAAGATTCACCTATTTCATTTCTCTCAACTTCAATTACATTGGTATTTATTAACAATTTCTCAAATAAACGAATTTAATAACATTATTGGCTACATTAATACCCATATAACACATTTCACAAAAACTAACACGGTGACAATGGCCACAACTTCGAGGTCTAGAAAATATGGAACACTGGTACAACTTGTGATTGTTTTTTAGTTCAGATCAAATCTGGTGGCTATCACTATAACACAGATATTTTAGTTAGGATCAAACTTGGTGGCTACCACTATAACACCAAGAGTATTGTAGAAATTCCCACTGTAGATCAACAGATTATGCAATATACTAAAGCAAAATACAAGATCTACTTCTACAACAAACTTTGCAGAAGCTTAATCGAATATCAGCAAGATCAATTAGATCACATATAACTGAGAATGAGAAATCAATCACACATGAACACAGAAGAATAACCCGGAGAAAGCCTCAGCCTAAAACCCCAATCTTTGCATTATCATACAAGTGGAAATATGTTCAAGTTACAAAAAGAATCAGCTCTCAAGCTATCCTACTCTCTCTGCAATCAAACAATACAGCTCATAGACTGTGTAGACACAAGATATGTCTTTCCTCAGCGCTCCAAGCCTCCTATTTCCTTGTGCAGTTTTTCTTGGGGTCCAATGATGCCACCTATGTGATTGACCTCATCACACACTCACTAAACTAAAGAAGTAACTGCACAATCTCCAAGGAATGAATTCCTTCTGCATGCAAGAGATATTCACAATGGAATATTCCTACAACTGATAATACACTGTCCCTCCATCGGATCTCAACTAGGTCTCTGTTTGAACTGACATGCATGAGTTATTTATGAGAGAATATTCAGTTATCTAAACCGCAGCAGTTACATGCATGCATGCATTAACTAACTGAACTCACAATTAATTCAACAAACTGTTTGAATTAATCTAACTGGACTTGACTCAGTTAACTAAGCCAACTAATTACAACTCATCCTTATCTCTTTAACTGATGGATAAATTCCTCAATCAATGGAGAAATTGTTGCATGTCCCCACATAGACTTCATGTTTGATTTTCTACAACTAATTAACTTAAGATGAAATAATTAATTATTTTACAAACAACTACTAAGATCAAATTCAAATTTTACTTCTCTATTTTAGTTGAGGGACTAACTAAAATAGGAAGGTATCCCGAAATGCTATTTATAGCAGTACTAAATTTAGCACTTCTATATTTAGCATTTCTTGTTGCTATTTTCAACAAGTATATCCAAGATATACTAGAGACTTATGATTTAGCAAGAGCCAAGACTCTCAGATAAGAGGAGTCTACTCCTTGAGCTAATATCGTAATAAGCCATACACTCAATGAGATTTGAACCCCAAGATGGTTTCACCACCTAAACTTACTGTTAAACCACATATCATTGTATGATACAATATGTGATTGTTATTACAAAATATGTACAAAGTCTTTTAAGAATTTGTTTTTTCCTTTGCTAGGTAACGTTTTGTACATAGCCATGTGAAAGAGAAACTTAATATGAAAACACTAAAATTGAGTCAGACCAAGTGAATGGAGTAAACAAATCCAAATTCAAACAAATGCCTCTTCCCCATTTTGCCTTTAACTTTTCACATATCTCTAACTTTTTTTTTTAAATAAATACTTAGAACCCAATCATATATATACATATCTTTACACATTTCCCTATACAAATATATGAGACAATACCTGCATACCTGGAGGAAAGGTCGATAAGATTCTGTGAACCATGAATCTTGGGATCATGCAAAACCTTAACCAGATTCAATCCTTTTTAACCTATAATTTTAGGTGTTGATGTACTACAGGTCTGTCCCAATGAAATTTCTTCTCGATGTACTAAAGATATGTGCTATAATAAACACCATTTAAGATCATTGGTACCTACCTCTTACATTGGAGATTATTTTTACTGCTATACTTGGGATCATCAGATTAAAACGAGTTATGCGTCTGGAACATCTATGTGCTCCATTGACAAGTCTAAAATGTGTAGAACTCCGTGATGTGAGAAAACGAGATTAAAGAAGGGTCCCTAGACTACTGAAGAAGGCATACACAAATTCCATGCTACTGTTATATGTAGATGTAAACATGCTAATCGTTTGAAATGGTATAAAAATGGTCAACAGGTTGAAAAAGGACTTAGGTCTAGCACAACACATATTGAACACAAGGATCATGAATGATAGAAAGAAAAAAAAGGTATGGCTATCACAAAAAAGTATATTGAGAAAGTGTTAAAAATATTCAACATAAGGATTCTCGGACTAGTTGTTGGTAGCCTGATGTATACCATGGTATGTCCCCAACCAAATAATGCACAGGTAGTGGGAGTAGTAAGTAGGTTCCTTACAAATTCAAAAAACAACATTTGCAAGACGTAAAGTATATTTTATTGTTTCTCAAGGGTATTAGTCATTATTATCTATATTTTGGTAGTAATAATGATGTGCTTGAAGGTTATGTATATGTAATTATGGTTGGAGATGCGGAGACTAGAAAGTCCACCACTGGTTATTTATATACTTTCATTAGGTACAACAATGCCTTGGTTCCTATACAAACAAAAGTAGTATCCATCTCCATAACAGGGGCTCAACACATAGCTTCAATGAGATCTTAGAAAGAGATGTTATGAATGTAAAAATTCTTGAGGAAGTTGGGGATAGAATCAAAAAAATATGTGTTGCATTGTGATCATTAGAGCACTATTCATTTAGTGAAAAATATAACATATTAGTTTATGACCAGCATTGATGTTAGATATCATTGGATTAATCATGTTCTAGATGATGAGCTATTATAGTTGGAGAAAATACATATTCAATAATCCACAGATTTTTTTTCCAATGAATAAGCGGGATTTTTGTAGAACCTTGAATACACTAATGCAAATGTCATGAAAGGCATTTTGGGAGATGATTAATGGCAAGGAGATAGAAACAATATCCAAATATTCATTGAGACTTCTTTTTAGTTTCAATTGATCAAATATTGTTATATGTGAGACCAAATCAAATCAAATAAATAAATTTAATGTTTTCTAAACTTTTTTAAGCTTCTAAAATGTTAGAGAAAGAATCAAATGAGTCATCCTTTTGGGCACATGGTATTCATATTACATGAAATAAAGTTTATAAATATACTAGGAGTCCTCATTTGTAACAAGAAAAAAGTGAACTTGTGAGAGGTGAATGGGTGAAGATGAGTGCATGAGAAGGCTTAGTCATGGTTTTGAGCACATGGTATTCATGATTCGCGATATTGGCCCATGATATTACATGAAATAAAATTTATAAATATGCTAGGAGTCCTTATATGTAACAAGAAAAAAGTGAACTGGTGAGAAGTAAATGGGTGAAGATGAGTGCATGAGAAGGCTCATGTATTGTTTTTTTAGATATTATATATTTGACTTTGTTAATACATAAAAATAATTTTTACTATTGCTTGGATTTCCAAATAAATATGGTGCATTGTTGGTAACTTTTATTATTTTACTCTATGTAAGTAAATTTGACTTGGTGAAAGAGTAATGGTTTTTAGGTTAACAATGGCAGTTTGAAGCATGTGGTATTAGTGTCTTGTGGTATTAACATTGTGATATTATATGTAGTTAAAGACATCATAACACTTTGAAATTCCCTGTTGTAATGTGCCAAATTTGAGTAGAATGCTCATTAAGATGGCTTGTCTACATTTAAGTCAAGAATAATGACAAATCTATTATTAGATGATCTTTCATTGATTGGGGCTTTCCAAGGTAAATAATGTGTTTTTTCTATTTGTGTAATTGAATTTTACTATTTTCTTCTTACATCAATTTAAGTATTAACAAATGGTATCAAAGATAGAATTGTATTGTTTGGTCAAGCCACAAAGGGGTTGAGAGTAGTGCATGGATGACCTTCTTAGAGATGACAAAAGATAATTGGTTCAATGAACCACACTCGTTGGTTCGAAACACATAGACAAAAGTATTATAATGTGATTTCAGCGAAAAAATCTTCTAAAAAGGAGATAATTGGTTCAATAGGAAGATGCAAAGGAAAAGACCAAAGCCAATGTTGACGGACACTAGATTCGGATGTACATTATGATGAAGTAACATGAGGAGAGCACTTTGTGTGATTACTATGTGAAGGAGGCGACATAACTGTGGAGACATCAACAACAACAAAAAATGTTACTTTGGAGATGAAATTTGTAAACTACATGTAAATAAGCATACAACTCTATGACCTATTTAGACATGCGTACCCTCCTTAGTAATATTTAAATATAGGCCCAAGTGATAGAGGAGACTGGAAAACATGAGGGTTTTCTAGATTGAATCCCAAGAATTTCCTTAGTAGAGCTTAAAAGGGAATTATTACTTAAAATTAACCCATGAAAAAGACAAGGTTGTTAGTTTAATAATGGCGGTTTCACTCACCTAGTGTTGGTAGCTTGTGGTAGTAGATCTATTATAATGTGCTACAGTTGAATGAAAGGCTTACTTGGCCAACACAAGATGTTGGCTAGGTTAACTACATCAAGAATAATAATAAATTTATTGTTAGATGTTTTTTCCTCATTAAAGTTTTCTAGGATAAATCTTGTGTGTTGTTAACATCTCTATAATCATTTTTAGTTATTTCCTTATGACATTGATTTAATAATTAATACTCTATTTTTATATTAAGTTCATTTTATCCTTTACTATATTTATTATCGATCAAAATTATTTTATCAAAATAAAAATAATATTAAAGAAATATTCGTTTTATATATTACATATGATAAATTATTATTTAACACAACCCAGTATGGTGGTAGATCTCACGTAAACACTTAAACATAAACATAAATGTAAATGTAAATGCAAACATAATGTTTAACATTTAACATTTTTAATCTAATGTCAGCCTTATCAATCTATAATCTAATTATTATTATGTATAAGCACAATATAAATTTAAAATATAAAGAGGTTTAGGAACACTCAAAAAAGAGGTATGGAAAATAAATAAAATTATAAATAATTCAAAGGTATGGTAAATAAATAACACTTTTTTTATATTTACTCCAAAGGTATGGTAAATAAATTAAAATATAAATAAACTGGAGGTATGGTAAATAAATAAATATAAAATAGGTATAATGAGGTATGTTAAATAAATAAAAATATATCAAATAGGATTAAAAATTAGCATCTAATTATATAGCAAGCCTATGGGCCAAATACCATGGTAAATAAATGAGACATGTTAAATAAATAAAAATATAAATAAAATAGAGGTATGGATCACAGAAGCCTCAATACAACAATTGAATCCCTACACGGAAAAGCCATTGCAAGTAAGGTTCACCAATTTGAACGGGCACGCTTGCAAGTTTCTAAGTTGAAGACAGATCTAGCGTTTCTTAAAAGATGCAGAGACTCCTCCATCATCGCGGTCTTCGCATATAGCCGTTGGAGGTTCTGCTCTATCTTTTTAACATGTAAAGCCTGATCTGTTCATTCAACTCGTCCTGACGATGAACCATGCTGGTTGGTTCGAAACGCGTGGACGAATGAAATATCATGTGATTTACGCCGAAGAATCTCTCTTAAACTTGATATGGATCATAGAAGCCTCAATACAACAAATAAAACCTCTTTTTATATTTACTCCATAAACCTCCTTATACTTACTAACACTCAAAAAAGATATTTTATTTAGCTGAAGCCTATGGGCCAAATTATTATTAATACTATACAAAAAAAAACATTATTAACTATTCAAACCTTTGGAGGCGTCAACCATATGCCTGTAATGTGGGAGGATACAAGCAATATGAAAGCAAGTCCCATCACCAACTTCAGCCTCTAAAATAATTTACCAACTTGGGTCTCTAGAGTTTTGGTTTTTGGAATCGATATGCAAATAGTCTCACCCGTGTTCATTAAAAGATTAATATTATTATTAAATTTAATATTCATATTAATATATTATAATATTAATATTATTAAATTTAATAACTTTGGGTTAATACAATATTAAATTTATTATATTATAATATATATTAACTCTAGATATATATGGGAAGGAAGAACAAAGACATAGAGTGAGAGAGGTGGAGAGGTAGGGGGAGTGACAAGGGAGATATGGAGATAAACTGAAGGAGAGAGGAGAGGAGGAATGAATAGAGAGGGAGGGAGAGGAGTGAGAGAGGTAGAGAAGGGTAAGATAGGGAGAGGGAGACACAAACATGGAGGTGGGAGAGAGAGAAGGAAAGAGGGAGGGAGATAATGAGAGGATTGTAGGGCGGAGAGAGAGAGAGAGAGAGAGAGAGAGAGAGATGGGGGAAGAGAGAGGGAGGTAGGAGAGAAATAGAGAGAGAGAGAGAGAGAGAGAGAGAGAGAGAGAGATGGGGGAAGAGAGAGGGAGGTAGGAGAGAAATAGAGAGAGAGGAGAGAGGGAGGGATAGAGAGACGGAGTTTGAGGGGGGGAGATGGAGGGAAGAAGAAAGACATAGAGAGTGAGAAGTGGAGAGAGAGAGAGGTAGTGACAAGGGAGAGATGGAGAGAGAGTGTGTATGTTTAGGGGTGAGATGAAGAGACAAAGAAGAAGAGATATAAAGAAGGGGGATAAGGAGAGAGAAGGAGGGAGGGAGGGATATAGTAACATACTTGGAGAGAGAGAGAGAGAGAGAGTGATGGGGGAAGAGAGAGGATTGGAGAGAGAGAGAGAGAGAGATAGGGGAAGAGAGAGGGGGGAGGATAGAACAGGGGAGAGAAGAAGTACGAGAGAGTGGAGGGAGAAAAGGAGGGATATGAGAGAGGACAAGATAGGAGAGAGTGGTAGGAGAGAGGGAGGGAAACATGAGGAGAGAGGGAGGGATAGGAAGATGGAGTTGGATGGGGAGAGAAGGGGAAGAAGGAATACATAGAGAGTGAGAAGTGGAATGAGAGAGGGAGTGACAAGGAGAGATGGAGAGAGAATGTGTATGCTTTTCACTCAAAAAAGAGATTTGCACCGAGAGATTTGATCCCTCTCGGCGCTTGATAGATCTAGAGTTAAGATGGATCTAGACTGGTTATAGCACAACACCAATAAATTATATTGTCACATTAAATCAATAAAAAAATTTAAATACTTTTTCATAATAGTTAAAACAATATCAACCAATAACAACTATTAATACATAATATTATAAAATCGACTCACCTAAAGAATCCCATTAACATTCAATCTTATCCTTAAATGAAATTTGATTTATAAATATTGAAATTTAAATTTAACATAAATTATATTTATATTTTTTATTCATATACTTTTAAATTTAATATTTTTTAATATAGAAAAAATATATTTGAAATAATATAAATTTTAATAATTTTATTAATCTAATTTAAATATATATTTTTATTAAAATACATTTAAAAACACTTTCATTATTGTATTTATTAAAATATTTTAAAAACATGAAGGAAAATAATATCATAGTATGAAACGAAGCCAAACCTGATTGCTTATACATAATACTTATTTTTATATATATATGGAATTTAAATTATTTCACTTTACTATATTTTGTATTCGATATAAATGATTGAATAAGACTAATACTCAAAAATTAGGGATTACAACCATAACATCACCTATTCAAGAATAAGAATGTGTACCACATAAATATATATACCACTTATTCAATCAAGGATAAAAATATATACCACATAAATATAAATGATGTAATGATATTATTACCTAACAAATATTGGGCATACAAATAAATAATATAATGTATGCCCACATAGATGGATTTAGTGCAATACATAATACTTTCTTTATATATGGAATTTAAATTACTCCACATTACAATATTTGCTATATTTTGTATTTATATAAATAATGGAATAATTATAATACCCAATAATTAGGGATTACAACTATTACATTACTTATTCAAAACTAGAGGGGGTAGAGTATGTATGCTTGTGTAGACTTAGTAGACAAATCACTGCGCGGAGGTGGGTCCTTGTCCCACAAACAAAGGGTCTCATACACAAATTTGGTGTCTGGCTTGGCCGTCACCTTAAAAATAGATATTATTATTATTATAATATTAAAAATAAAGATGTGTACCCTCTATATATATATAAAACTTATTCAAGGATAAAAAATGTATCATTTGAATATAAATAATATAATAATATTATTTCTTCTTTCTAAGTAAAAGTAGTCTATTAATATGTACAGAAAATATACAAAGAGGACAGAGCCTCGCCCAAGTTTATCGTAGTATCAACAAAATCTGGACTGCCCCAACATTGGGGAAACCAGTCCAGCGAGAGCATAACCTTCAAAAATGGTAGCAATTTTGAGACCAGACTCCACAAAAAGACAGTAAGATAATACCCTGACATTTGGTCCAGAAAGGATACCAGCATCCACACAAAGATTATCAAAAACAAAAAAAACCAGATAGAAGACACCAAGGCAGCCATAGCCGGCCAAGTTCTAACCTCAGGCAGCCTCTGCCGACTCTCTGTCTGCCACCTTCTGCTACCTGGAGGCCACGTCATCTTAGTTGTAGTCATCCGGGATGGGTTCCTCGATGATTGGGCAAGCCCACTCATCCGCCACATCCATGGAGGCTTTATCGTGTGGCTCTCCACCACCGCCGTGAGGCTCTCCCCCGTCGCTAGAAGCATCCTGCATAGCTGAACCATCATGACACGAACCACCAGAGGGGCGCGTGGCATCAGAGCTGCCCCCTTCACCATGCAGAATTCCACCAAAGTTCGGTCCAAGGGAGGTGAAGAGACTGTCAACCATCACATTTTTACCAGAATCCCTGCAATTGTTGCGTCTAAGTGTACCTTCCTGCGGCAAGTTGGAGATGTCAACCTGAGAGGCTGAATGAGCGATTTCTTCTGAGAAAGAGATGGAGATAGAAGCGGTAATGATGGGCCTGTTCAGGGAGCTACAAAACCTGAAATGGGCAGAGTGAGGAGCGGGTTGAAGGGGCGGAGGAGAATTGTCAGAATGGACAGCAAATTCGTCAAGAGGAACACCGGAAGAACGAGCCCGACCTCTCCCACGCCTGGTATTATGGTGTCTACCCTCCCCAAAAGATTGAGGATGATGCAATTCAGAGGAAGGAGAGGAGGTGGAGCACTCCACTGGAGGACGAGAGCTTCCTCCCCTACGACTTCGCATACGGTGCCTTACCATATTGAATTCGTTGACTGGGCGCTCAAAGGGAGCAGAGACCAGAGGGACGAAGGCAGAGGGAGCACTAGCAGTGGGAATAAGAGGCGAAATAGGACTGATCTGGGCAGAGATTAGAAAACAGAGAGCCGAATGCGAATGATGAAAGCCATTATCAAAATCCGCACAACAAACAATCCAGCAGCGACGGCCAGTTACAGTGCGAAGGCTGGGCTCAAAGGCCTGAGGCGGACAGATGTTGCAGAGCAGGGGAGACGGTGAAGGATTGAAACGAGGTATCTCCATAACCCAACAATGAATAGCTTTTTTTCTATCTAGACCTATATTGAATGCTGCCTGCAGATAGTAATGAAGGCGTTTCAGGGTGATATGGGGAAGGGCGCTATCGAACAAGTAACCTGTCCCCTCACCGCTATTCTTCAGTAATAACATTAATACCTGAATGTGTCACCCACATCCCGGTAATATAATAATATTATTACTTCACAAATATAAATGATATAAAAATAATATTTACTAATAAATATTGCACATACAAATAATTAATATAATACTATTATTTTTTTAAATAATATAATGATTTAGCTAGATTTTTGTAGAAAAATTGTATTTTTTGAGCCAAGCATATACTTAAGTAAAAAAGTCTATTCCTTGAGCCAAGCTTATAGCAGCCATATACTCAATAATATTTGACCGCAGTCTGGATGGGTTCACCTTCTAAACTTACTGTTAAATTTTTTTAAATAGCTACTTAGAACCCAATCATATACATACACATTTCCCTCCACAAATATATGAATCAGTACCCGCATACACGCTGTTCGTGTGGCAATCTAACTTTTTAATGATAAAACATTCGTTAAGTTAAAATTTTAATTGATTTTATCACGATTTGATTTGGTTTTTATTTTTAGGTTTTTTTGGTGTAAGATTGTAATTTATTATTGCTTAAATTGTATTTTATTATAAAAATAGATTTATTTTTATGAAAAAGCTTTAAAGTATTAGTATTGCACCGATTGTATAAATTAAATTATAATTTTAAATATTTTTATTAAATTTTAAATAAAATTTATTAAAAAAAACAAATAAAAATGTTTTTTAATATTTTTAAGGAAGTTGTTTTTAGTGCAATTTTTTGGAAGTTTTTTTGGTGGGTTTTTCTGGTCTAATTTCTCTAAAATCCGAAAGGAATTTATTGAAATCACAAGTTTGATGGGTAACCTGCACAATCTAAGTGCCCTAAGGGTTTTTGAGGGTGATGAATCTCAATATAGAGTTAAAAAACCAGTGTAAATAACACAAATCAAGATTTCACCTCAAATTTTTCAACGAATTCCGGCACCGGAAAGTCCAAAATGTCACACTAAAGACAACTCCATTTTTAAGTATAATGATAAAAACATATTGAATTTAAAACTTTGGAAATATGACAAGGCTATGTGAACTGTAATGGTTTTATGCTAGTGACTTCAAACATATTTTTTTAAAGGTTGGGTGGAATAAAAAAATTTGAAATATTAGCACAAGCATACATACACCATCTTTGTTTGAGTATATCAAGTTTTACTCATATAAAAGTAGTGAATTTGGGAAAAGTGGGTAACTTAGAAATTTTGATACATTTTGTGAATTTGGGAAAAATGGGTAACTTAGAAATTTTGATACATTTTCCGAGTGTTTGAGTGAGCAAAATCAAGTGGGTAACTTAGAAATTTTGATACATTTTGTGAGTGTTTGAGTGAGCAAAATGGGTAAGGTTATGCGAACAATGAAAGTTGGGATCTTGCAAAAATTTAACCTGATTCAACATGTTATTATGTTGAAGCTCTGTGCCAATGAAATAAAGTTGGGATCCTGCAAAACTTTAACCTAATTCAATCCATTTTTAACCTATAACTTTACATCTGGTTGTGCTAAAACTTTGTGCCAATGAAATTTCTTCTTGATGTTCCGAATCTTCGTGCTATAACAACACCTTTTTTTTAATACAGTGGAAAATCTATTATAAGGGAGTTTTCGAATATTTTAGGCAATCATCATTGGCTATTACTATTATAACTGAGTTGTCAAATCAATATTAGAAGCAATCATCATTGGCTATTATCAATGAATGCAGGTTCAATCTTCATTGTGATCTCTAAATGCAGGCTGACTCATCATTGTTATTCAAGGAAAATCAGCCCACCTAAATTGCGCACTCGCAACCATACACTCTTATGAAAATCCAATAGCTATTGAGTCATTAACTTGTTTTTTTAAGTTTGACCTCTTAGCAAAACAAGATGAGTTCTAACACATACTCCAAGCCCATCCAATATTTTTACCTATCTATACATAGAATATATATAATTTTCTATTTTTATTTATCTAAATTAAAATATTAAAATCAAACTTTGATAGATTTTAAAATATTTATTGCATATATATTTTTATTTACCTTTTTTTCTTTCATGAGAAAAAATTCAATATTTCATTAATAAAGTTGTTCAAAATACATGAGTTTTTAACTGTTTGCATCCCTTTGATGGTGACCATATTATGTGAAGCATGACTCTGTCAAGGTTCTAACATTTATTACATTTTCATGACTCACTTACTGATTCTTCTATACTTTCTTACTTTTATCAAAATGAAACACATAGAGTTACTTGTAACTCCCCTCTCTACAAAATAGCTAAGAAAAACCTTAATATACTATTAGTACGAAAATTCTAAGTATGTGTACCAAAAACACTTCAATTAAGTCATTACTGACAAATGACCCTAAGAACAAGATATAGTTGTTGATCTGGGTTGATCCAGAAATAGAAGTGGTCTTGAAAATATCTCAAAAATAAAAGTCCTCATATGGAAGTGAAACTAGGACCAGATCACGGTGCTCGTCACCTTGATTCCAACTGTGCGAACGACACTAAAATCCGAGTTTGTATGCTCAAGTTATATCTGGTCAAAGTTTTGGTCAAACTTTACCAAGTGGCAATCACTAACTAGGCAACAAATTGGTAGAGTCCCGGCACATGGAAAATGGTGGTCAGAAAAGGTGAATTTGTTGCCTACTTACTTGGTCTAATATCCCTTAAAAAAAGGTGGGAAAATTCAAACTACCATGTTAAGAAAAATAAGAAATAAAAATAATATTTTTGGGGTGGCATGTTGCCAACCCCGCCACCCACAACAACCCAACAATATTATATGTTTTAAAAAGGGTGGGCGGGCCACCCCCATCGGACCTGCCCAACCCTGGTGGAACCACAACACTAAGTTTAACCACCGACAAAACCACATCATAACTGTCGACGAAACTGTATCAACCACCTGTTAAAAATAAACAAGTCATGTATCAAACAAACAAACCCGTGCCAAGTTTGGAGCGGACTGGTTTTGAACTCGGCCCGCCTCCATATTAATTGCCAACAACTCCAACGGGTCAATGGCCCATGTTGGAAAGGCCACCCAAACTCAAATGTTTAAACCTTCTTTTAATTTTTCATTCGACCAGGGGTGAAGGAGCAAGCGTGATCCGGATGCAGGACCTTGAGCGGCCAACAGCAGTGGAACCATGACTGGGGGAATCTCCAAGACGCTGAAAAGATTCCTTTAGAGGGTCAGAGGTTCCAATGTCAGGATTTGACAATTTTATAGTCAATTTTACACATTTTCGCACCAGGAATCCAACCGTGAAGTCTGTTTCTCTAGCCGAAGACTCCATTTTTAGGCCATCATCTAAATTGGAGGTATAAGGGTCATTTTTTAAAAGTTTCTTGTAACTGATTTCTTTGTTGCCACTTAATAAAAGAAGGTCTCCCCACTTCGAGAAAGGCCTTGAGACGTGGCCTACATTGGGTGAACACTGTAATAAAATTGTTTGTCGGCCTTTGATCTCATGGTTTATTTATGATTTTTGCTTCTTTTTCATGTGTTAAGTTACTTGGTTAATATGCTCTTTTATATGCAATTTTGTATGCATCCTTGAAGTTAAAATATCTGGATCAAGTTTGTGTCATAGTAGGTCTTCTTGATGCAAGTTGCATGTGTGAATGTTGACCAAGAACAAGCTCCAAAGAGGAGAAGGAAAACTTAAATCCTTTGATCTTGAAGCGGGGCATGCACCATGAAGACGGAACATGGAAGATGAGGAAGCTCGAATCGAGGAAGAGAGAAATTATCTCAAGATCTTCTTCACCATTGCAGAGAAAGTTGACAAGTTGTTTCCAGAGTATGAGAAGACAACCAAGCTTGAGAAGAAATAGCTAGATGACCATGCATCGATAAATGATGAAGGTGGAAGAGGAGAGCCTCCTAAATCACCCTTTCCATCCTCTAGTGGCAGTTCTTATGACTGGTGTGGAAGAAGGTAAGCTATTAAAATTGAATGGTACTTCATCTACTAATTCTTGTGAAAGTTCTGCTCTATTGGTGCAACAAAGTGATATTGTGTCTCCCAACTTGTGGCATACTCGATTTGGTCGCATCAATTATGGCAGCATCAAAATTATGAAAAAGCAAGGTATTAAAGGTCTTCCTACAATTCCAAGAAACATTACACCTTGTGATGCTTATATTTTGGGAAAACATTGTAAACAACCTTTTCATAGTTCTTCTTTCAGATCTTCACGAAAATTAGGTCTCATACATTCAGATTTGTGTGGATCTATGCCGATTGCAACTGCCAATCGAAATAAATATGCGTTGACATTTATTGATGACTACTCAAGAATGTGTTGGGTGCATTTGTTGAAAGACAAGTCACAAGTGTTTGAAGTTTTTAAAGCTTTTCATTTGATGATTAAAAATGAAACTCAACAAAATATAGGCATTCTCAGTACTGATGACGATGCCGAGTATACTTCTCATGCTTTTGAACAATATTTGAAGGACAATGGCATCAAGCATCAAACTACTATACCTTATAATCCACAACAGAATGGTGTTGCAGAACATATGAATAGAAATTTTCTTAATATGATTAGAGCTACGATTGTTTATAAGAATGTGAAGTTAATGTTTTGGGGCGAAGCAATTCTTTGTGCAACTTATATTAAAAATCATTGTCCTTCTTCTGTTATTAACAACAAAACTCCTTATGAACTTTGGTATGATAGACTCCCAATTGTTCATCATTTCAAAGTTTTTGGATCAAAATGTTATGCTTTTATTCCTAAGCAACAACGAAATAAATTAGGAGCAAGAAGTCAAAAATGTATATTTTTGGGTTATTCTAATACTTCCAAATCATATAGGTTGTATGATGAAGAAAATAAGAATTTCATTCTTTCCAGAGATGTTATTTTCCTTGAATCGGATAAAGATAATTCCACTATTGATAGGAAACTGACTCATTTGGAGAAATTTGCATCTAAAAAGTTCTATTTTGAATCTGATAATGGTGTACCACATAATGAAGGGGGGGATCCCATTGTGGATCAGTTTGTGGTTTTTCCATCATTGACTCATTAGAATGATGAGGATGTTATTGTTGAAGAAAATTTAGAGGATAGTGTTATTTCTCTAGGGTTAGAAAGTGTTCCTGAAGAACTTGTACTTCAATATGAGAAACCATCACAACCACTTCAACAACTTTTACGAAGATCTACATGTGCTCGGAAACTTCCGAGCAAGTATGATGATTTTGAAACAAGAATTTCTTTTAAAGGTGATTCAGGTAATGTTTCTCATGACTATGAATTCAATCATTGTACAATTAACAAGCCTAGTTGTTTTGAAGAAGATGCTAATTGTGATGAATGGAAGGATGTGATGAAAAAGGAATATGATGCAATTATTAAGAATGGAACTTGGAGGTTAGTGGATCCTCTTGCAGGCATCAAACCTATTGGTTGCAAATGGTTGTATAAGATCAAATACAAATCAGATGGTTTGCTTGATAAATACAAGGCAAGGCTTGTAGCAAAAGTCTATGCTTAGAAGGAAGGTGTTGACTACACAAAGACATTTTCTCGTACAGCAAAATGGGGCATGTTTATAACTCTTTTTTCTCTTACATCTCAGAATAGCTGGAAGATACACCACATGTATGTTAAAACTGTGCTTTTGAATGGCGATTTGAATGAGGATGTTTATATGTTTTAGCCTGGAGGTTTTGCTGTTAAAGGAAAAGAGAAAAAGGTATATAAATTGGTTAAGGATTTGTGTGGACTGAAACAAGCATCTCGTGTATGGTATGAAAAATTAACTAAACACCTTCTCAAGTTGAATTATAAGTTATTTGATCTAGATGTTGCAACTCTTTTTTTAAGAAGATTGGAAATTCTATTGTATATTTGGTTGTGTATGTAGATGATTTGATGATCATAGGAAACAATGATGACTATATAACGTCCATTAAAAAGGAATTATTAAAATTTTTTGACATGACAAATTTGGGTTTATTGCATTATTATTTAGGAATTGAAGTTGATTAGAAACCCAAATATTTTTTTTTTCTCAGAAGAATTATATTGGACAACTATGGGACAAATTTGGGATGCAGGATTGTAATCTTGTCACTACTCTTATGGAACAAAATTTGAAACTTACTTCCACTAAAGGAAGTATGTTTGAAGGTCCAACAAAGTACAGGAAACTTGCTGGATGTTTGAATTTTCTAACTACTACTCTACCTGACATAGATTTTGTTGTAGGGATACTTTCCAGGTTCATGCATCAACCATGTGAAGGTCATTGGAATGCAGCAAAGTGAGTGATAAAATATTTGAAAGGCACTCGATCATATGACAAAATATTTGAAAGTTACAAATTTCCATCTCACCGGCTATTCAGATTCTGATTTTGACGGAGATAAGGAGAATGGAGTCTCTACTTCTAGTTATTTGATAAGTCTTGGATCAACAGCCATCAGTTGGAGATCACACAAACAATATGTTCCTATTGATTCTACCACCAAAACTGAATATGTTGCAGAAGCTCAAGCTACAAAATAAATCATTTGGCTTCGAAAAATACTTGAAGACTTGCAGGAAAAACAAAAGACTTCAACCCCACTACTTATTGACAACTCTTCTGCAATTCAATTGGCCAAGAATCCTAAGTTTCATGATTGAAGCAAGCATATTAACACCAAATATAATTTTATTCGACACTATGTATAGGCCAAAGTTATTCATCTGACACATTGTCCTACTTCAGAGCCGATCACAGACATATTTACAAAGGCACTGGGACGTGAAAAGTTTGAAAAGTTCAAAATGTTACTTGGCATGTTAGATGTCCCTTGAGATTAAGGGGGAATGTTAACTAATCCTTCAAGATTGTTATTGTATCATACGTAATAAGTTTCATATTCCGTTTTTACATTTAATAAGTTACTGAGACACAATTGTCTCGTAACTAGATGACACATGTATAAATAAGTGATTTTATCATTAATTCAATGTTCTTTCATTGTACTCTTTTATTGTGGAGTTTATTCGAGCTTGTACAAGGATTGCACATTCATTTTTTTTTCATGTCTAGTAACTCAACATGGATCCATACTTACTCCTCTATTTAATAATATAAACCCAAATGAGTAAATAGGTGTTTATGTTATGTTGTGCCTACCTAGATTCCATTACATTGACGAAGCAAAGGGGAGTTGCAAAAGGACGTTTGCGGGGAAAAATGAATGGTGGGGAAGAATTCATATATTCATTGGCCAACTCCTGTGATCAAGGTAATTTGTATATACATAAATTTAAGCTTCTTGTTATTGTAAGATGGAGATGCAGATGCATTCAAGGACTAGTTCATGAGCTGATAACCTTCAACTGCTTGAAGATTTTATTTTAGTTTTAGTTTTGTCAGGGATTTGAATTTTTCATAAACTTTCTAATTCAAATTATTAGAGTGTGAAAACCTACATTGTTTATTCTTCATGTCTGCACTTACATGATAATTTATAATTTTTTCCGTTAATGTACAAGTTAGGTTCATGAGTTGATAACCATAACTTGTTTGAATATTTTAAATCTAGTTTTGTAGAGACTTGACTTATAGTCATAAACTTTTAAATTATTGGATTGCAAAAACCTACATTTTTTATTTTTTTATTTGTCAGGTTTGCATTTTTATGATAATTTATAAATTTCTCCATTTAAGTACTGGCTCATGAGTCGATAACCTTAAAGTGTTTGAAAATTTTAGTTTTAGTTTTGTGAGGAATTTGACTTAGTCATAAACTTAGTTTCCAATGATTAGAGTTCAAAACATTTCATCATTTAATTTTTAGGTCGACATCTTTATCATAATTTATAACTTTCTCCGTGATCTCATAACATTCAATTTTGATTATTTTCCCCATATATTTCTTCTTACAAGGCCTAAATTTTTCGAAGTGCTACGATGGGTTGTTTCTTGTTTTAATTTCCTTTTGGTTTTCGTTTATATATAAATATAAGTTAAATTCATTTTCATTTGAACATTTTGAAATTTTGAAAGACTGAATGTGAATTAAAATGGATTTATTTAATTTTCATACATTTTTATTTCACAATTTCCTTTACTTCAAAGAGGAGATAACTAATGACTTTGTTATCTGATTTATAAAAAGGAGGATTTCAAAAGATCCATTTATCAAACTTATTTTTAGTGCAAAGCTTATAAAAGATTTGCACTTATACAGATTTTTTCCTTACCCACGCTTGATAGATTCAAAATTAAGATATATTTCTTTATAATACTAAGTTTATTACATTTAAATTTCAAATTTTTTATATGGAATTATTCTTATTTTTTGATTTATTAAAATAAATATGATCCTAGCTTTTTCCTTTAATACTTTTTATACTTTTATATAAAAATTTTTATTGTAATATACATAATTTAAATTTTATATATAGAAAATTTCTCTTTAGATAAAGAATATTGTAAATATTAAATTTTTGTATATCTAGTAATTAAATTTGAAACAACCAATTTTGAAATATCATCATTATATAGTTTTTCCCCAAGGAGAATTCATAGTTTTCATTATATAAAATATTGAAAATTACATGTTGTAGAGGCTACATAAAAAGCACATACCAAAACGAGTGACCATGAAAGCCACTTTATTGTATGAATTCTGAAAAGTAGTTGTTACATAAGTGTAACTGGTAAAAAGTGAGATACAAAATAATATATACATGACATAGTTCTGAAAACCGACTCAAAAATACATAAAAGTAAAACCATCAATGGTCTGTGATGTATCATAAAACCGTTGCCACCAGTTGTTGATGCTCAATGAAGGGTCTGTGATAATATTGATAGAAATCCTATCCATTCTGCTCTTGAATCATCCAAGAACCACAAGGTGGTTGTGCTGCTTCCTTAGAAAGACTATCAAAAATCTGATTTTAATACAATAATAGTCAAATTGTGATTTTAATACAGTAATTTCATCCAACAAAATTATGAGTGTGTGCACGTGACATTGAGCCTGAAGATTGAACCAATTAATGACAAGTTTGGAATCACCAAAGATCTGTAGTTGCCGAAAACCTTTCTCAAGGGAGAAAATAAGGAGTAGCCTGAGACTATTGAGTTCTGAGAAGTTATTTGTGCCCCTTCCTAAACCCATATTTATTTTGAAATAATGTTCTTCGGATAAGTACAAAATTGCACCACCGCCACAACCTACATTCTGAGCCGAGCCATCAAAATATGCCCAAGGAAATGATTTGTCAATGGATTTTGCAATAATGTTCTGATTTTGATGATTTTGTTCTTCTTCCAGGATTAAACTATATAAGGCTTCAATATGTGAGCATGTGAAAGTCCAGTTAGGAACCTTATCTTGAAAAATGTACAGATTTCGTCCTAACCAGATACCCCAACATACCAACAAGGGAAGGTTGCAAAGCTTTGAAGGTTGTGCACTATTCCACCATGATTCCCAAGCACCATGTAGAGATTCCCCCTGCCACTTGATATTTACTGCTAAAGATTGATATATCTGATTTCATATAAGCTTTGTTGTAGGATAGTGCAAGAATAGATGGTCAATTGATTCTATGCTATTCTTGCACAGAATACACCAGGATGGTCCCTGAAAGGATCTACGTTGTAAATTGTCCCTCGTAGGAACCTTATTACGCAGTAAACACCACATGAATAGCTTAGCCTTTGCCAGACCTTTTAGTTTCCAAAGCGGGTGCCACCACCAGACAATATTTTCAAGTTCATGATCAACAAAGATGAATGGGTAACCTTCATTTGAAGTATATCTATCATGCGGGTAAATAGCCCGAATTAGTTCATCCTGTCGATCTTGTATTCTTACATGAGCCTCCATGAGAGCATTAATATATTTAACCTAGTCTTGATGCCAATGGTCAGGGATCTGCAGATCCTGGGCTATTTTCCATTTTTGACAAAATATGATTGAATTTTCTGCATCATCAATGTGATTTAGAGTCCTGATACCCACCATCTCCAAGAAATGAATAAGTCCGGGAGGAAGGATATGGGCATTGCCACTACCTGACCACATGTCCATTCCGATTCAGACCTTTACACCTGATCCTATTCTCCATGCCAAACCATATCTAATATATTCAATGGAATCAAGTACCGATCTCCAGATAGTAGATATATCCACCTTGTTCCATCTCGGGCTACGTATCCATTCCTCAATATGAAACAGACTGATGTATTTTCTGTATACCACTTCTGACCATAAGTCATTTGTTTTAAGAAGGTACCACACCATTTTGGTCGCAAGGGATTTTGAAAAGCAGCCCAGTTCTTTCATCCCCCACCCTCCCCATTTTTTTGGAATGGAAATAAGTTCCCTTCTTACCCACACGAAAGTCCTGCCTTCCTTGCTCCCTCTCCAAAGAAATCTGCAACAAATTTGTTGTATCCTGTTTATTATGCCTTTGGGAATCCATGATAACTCCATCCAATATACAGGGATTTCCTCCAGCACCGATTTGATAAGAACTAATCTACTAGCCCTGGATAACCAACGATGATGCCAGACGTTAATTCTTGATTCAATCTTGGCTACTAACCACATCCAATCCACAATTATATATTTATTGGGCTTGAGCCTAAACCCCAAATATTTGAGGCCATCTTCAAAAGTAGATAACCTATATGGAAACCTTTTTTTGGCATAGACAAGTTCATGTTGGGTACAATTTATGACAGATAAAGTGGATTTTCCGAGATTTGTTTATTGAAAATAGCAATAAGAAATGATAAAAATAGAATCCAGAATAGTCCAATTTTTAATTTGTCCTTGAAGTAAAATTCGAATTTAGTCTCACCAGCTGCTTGAAAAATAATTAATTAATTCATCTTGAGTTAATTAGTTGGAGAAATTCAAGTTAGAAGTCCTTCTGAAGTCATGGACCAGTTATCCCTTAAATTAAGGAGATAAGATTGAGTTATATTTGAGTTATAATTAGTTAGCGCAGTTTACTGAGTTAAGTCCAGTTAAAGTAGTTCCAATTTGTTTGAGGAACTAATTATGAGTTATCAGTCAGTTGATGCATGCATGCACTCAACAAGTGTACTCCAGATAATTGAAGATTCTCTCATCAAGAAGTCATGCATGTCTATTATGAGAAAGATCCAATTGAGCTAAAGTTCAAGGACAGGTTACTATCAGTTGCATGTGTTTTCCTATAAAGGAAACTCATCCATGCAGTCAAAGGAAGGTTCCTTGAGGATTGTGCAGTTTTACAGGCTGTGAGATCAGTGTGAGTGATCAGTTTTCCACTTGGTAACAAGATTATCACCAAGAGAAACTATGCAAGGAAATAGGAGGCTTGGAGGGTAGAGGAGAAGGCTTATGAGAAGCTTTGTTTGCCTGTGAGCATCCAGGAGGATTGTACTAAGAGCTAGCTAACTGTGAGAGCTAAGGCTTTGTGTAATTCTGATATATTTCCACCTTGTATGATAATACAGATAGTGGGGTTTTTAGCTGAGGCTTTTCCCTAAGTATTCTTATGTGTTTCATGTGCATTGGTTCTTCTTATGGTTATATGTGTTCAACTTGATCTTGCTCAAATATTTTAAGCTTTGACAAAATTGATTGTAGAAGTATATTATAGTATTTTGCTTTGGTATATTGCATTATCGAGGTAATCTACAGTCATATTTTCTACATAGATCTCAGAGGTAGATTTGTAGAGAATTTGTAGGAAATTCTATATGGTATCAGAGCTAAGTTTATCAGAGCTGTGAATGGTATACGGAGAAGAGAATTCGAAGTTTGAAGTTCGGGGTTGTAGGTGCAAATCGAATTCATATCATACTTAAAATATATATATATATATATATATATATATATATATATATATATATATATATATATATATATATATATATATATATATATATATATAGAGAGAGAGAGAGAGAGAGAGAGAGAGAGAGAGAGAGAGAGAGAGAGAGAGAGAGATGGGGCATTATGCGACTAATTGCCCATCGAAGAAGTCCAAGAAGGGATCCTCATATGGATTGGAAGGTGAGGCATTAGCCTCTCAATTCGAGATGGACTTTACCCTCATCGCATGCATGGTGTCATCGATGATGGGTTGTGGTTGGTATCTTGATAGTGGAGCCTCATTCCACATGACCGGTGATAAAAGTTTATTCAGTACCTTGGATGAGAAAGACCTCAAGATGCACATAGAGATGGGTGATGACGAAAGGTTTAGTGTTTTAGGAGTGGGCATTGTTTCTTTTCAGGGAGAGCATGGAGCTTCTATCACCTTGACAGATGTGAAGTATGTGCCTGCACTGAAGAAGAACTTGGTATCGGTCGCGGTGTTCAATGACAAAGGCTATGATGTTTTCTTTAGTAAGGGAAAGGTTTTCCTTAGACACATCACCACAAGACAGGTGAAATAGATTGGTTCAAGAGTCAAGAACCTGTATTCTCTTGAGGTTCAATATGCATGCAAAGCCTTGAGGAGCAAGGATAATGTTAGAGACGTGGTGGTTGAGAGGGAGAGTAAATTACCTCTCAACATGCAGTCCCAGAAGAAGTCTCAGACAATTGTGGAGCAGCCACAATTAGAGTCAGCAGAGGGATCACATGCAGCCATACCTCCAGGTGCGAGGTGGGGCGATGTGAAGTGATATTCCCATGAAGGATGAAATTGGGCAGGGTCCATTGAGAGGTTTTATCTCATGGATTGTACCTTGCTACGGGATACCAAAGTATATAGTATCGAGAGGAATCAGTGGGATTGATGCAGTCAGAGATCAAAGTGATAGAGGCTAGAGAAGTCAGACACTGAAGAGTGCAGAAAAGGATTGACAATAGTGCAGAAAGGTAGAGTCAGTAGAAGCGCAAAGTTTTTAGTCGACAGAGGTAATAACAGTCAGAGACTTTGATGATAGATGCATCATACTGATTCAGGTTGGATTTTCTTTTGTTTTTGGAGTTGCTGGAGCAACAACACTAAAGAGAAGTGTTGCATGTAGAACATTCCAAAGGTTCAAGATCGGGATCGAGTTGAATTCCTTTCTTGTTGAGAGGGAGTGTTGAAAATAGCAACAAGAAATGATAAAAATAGAATCCAGAATATTTCAATTTTAATTTGTCCTTGAATTAAAATTGTGAATTAAAATTCGAATTTAGTCTCATCAGTTTCTTGAAAAATAATTAATTAATTCATCTTGAGTTAATTAGTTGGAGAAATTCAAGTTAGAAGTCCTTTTGAATTCATGCACCAGTTATCCCTTAAATTAAGGAGATTATCCCTTAATTAAGGAGATAAGATTGAGTTATACTTGAGTTGTAATTAGTTAGCTCAGTTTACTGAGTTAAGTCCAGTTAAATTAGTTCCAATATGTTTGAGGAACTAATTGTGAGTTATCAGTCAGTTGATGCATGCATGCACTTAACAAGTGTACTCCAAATAATTGAAGATTCTCTCATCAAGAAGTCATGCATGTATATTCTGAGAAAGACCCAGTTGAGCTAAATTTCAAGGGCAAGTTCTATCAGTTGCATGTGTTTTCCTATAAAGGAAACTCATCCATGTAGTCAAGGGAAGGTTCCTTCAGGATTGCACAGTTTTACAGGGTGTGAGATTAGTGTGAGTGATCAATTTTCCACTTGGTAACAGGAGGATCACCAAGAGAAACTATGCAAGGAAATAGGAAGCTTGGAGGGCAGAGGAGAAGGCTTGTGAGAAGCTTTGTTTGCCTATGAGCATCCAGGAGGATTGTACTGAGAGCTGGCTAGCTGTGAGAGCTAAGGCTTTGTGTAATTTTGATATATTTCCACCTTGTATGATAATACAGATAGTGGGGTTTTTACCTGAGGCTTTTCCCTAAGTATTCTTTTGTGTTTCATGTGCATTGATTCTTCTTCTGTTATATGTGTTTAACCTGATCTTGCTCAAATCTTTTAAGCTTCCGCAAAATTGATTGTAGAAGTAGATTATAGTATTTTGATTTGGTATATTGCATTATCGAGTTAATCTACAGTCAGATTTTCTACATAGTGTTGGAAATAATACTTCAGTAAATGCATCAGAACATTATTAACCATTTTAACAGTAAACAGGTGCAGTATAACAGAACAGATCATCACACAAAAGCCACACACATGAACACCATGATATAAGGTGGAAACCCAATGTGGGTGAAAACCACCTGCTGCAATTTGTTTCTATCTTCCTTTAATAAGAAACTTCTTTTACAATGTACTGGTGCAGTCCTTTACCAGCACGCAGGTTACAACCTGCAGAGGGCTACAACCCTCATAGCTCTTGTACTAGCCGATCCATTTACTAGTACATAGGTGCCAACCCTACAGAAGGCTACAACCTTCACTCGTTTTCCAGCTGCTCCTGGAAGGGAGCTACAACCCCCTGGCTCTTGTACTAGCTGATATGTTTACCAGTATGTAGGTGCCGGCCTACGATCTTCCCGGGACCACGTTTCATACATTTTCATACTGGATCCATGAAACTATTACCATTGTAGTACAACCTGCATCATCAATCTCTGAATCACCCAATACTGAATCACTGAAACCCTGTCAACAACAACCAGACAACATAACAACAACCAGATCCAACTCCATCTTCAAATATCATACTTCACATTGTATACGCTACTTCGACGAACCCAACCTGCGTGTATACGCTCTTTTACCAAAACCAACCCGCGTACAGATCTGCAAATTCTAACTTATAACTCCGCAGCTATATCAGACATCAAAACATACCCAGATCATAACAATAAACATGCGTCAATAGATCTAGTCTATCCACAGTCATACCATATGAAGATAATCATTCCAAGCCTTGAGATCTCGTTCCATCATTCATCATCCTCCACATGAGTGAAACCTTGGTTCAGATCACCAACCCATAACCAGCATTTGGATCTCACACTTCCTCAGATCTTCATCACTCATACCCACTCTCTAACCTCTGGCCTAATGATCTTCTCCTTATATAGGCTTAGGCCCTTCACAATACCACGGTCCAAAACCATAGTAACACAATACCATCAACTTCAAAACTAGGGATCAACACGTCCGTCGAGACACCATGGTCCAAAACCATAGGCACAACTTCCAAGGACTAACCGCCACGGACCAAAGATAAGTTTTCCACATGTACGCGCTTTTACTGAAGCCAACCTGCGTGTACACGTTGATTCTCCTTAATGAACCTGCGTATATCTCTTTCTTGTCCTGCTGTACTAAGATCTGTCCTCTGATTAAGTTGCCATCACCTGTACCTGCCTCTGAGTGAGTTGCCATCAAGGACAACACTTGTATCATAATGCCAACAATCTCCCCCTTTGGACTTGATGGCAACCACACCAAGTCACTCTCCCCCTTTGACATCAAGGGCAAAGGGTGGACCAAGATATTCTCTTCTTTGGTATACCTTCTGCTGTCCATACTCCCCCTGAGTACCTGCTGAAATCTCCAAATGTGCTCCCCCTTTGTATATGCCAAAGTGTATCAATCCATCCATGCTCCCCCTGAGCAGATGCAGGTTCTAAGACCAGCCATTCATTCATGACTATCATTCATCATCTATGATCTGTACCATAAGCATTAGCCTGCAATACCATTCCTTTGATCAAACAGCAAGATGTATCATTTAGCTTCATAGACTTTATTAACAACTTCTAACCATAATGCCAACAATGCGTTATTTGAAGTATATGCTCCCCCTGAGCCTGTGCCATATCCTCAGCAGACTGTAATTGTTGACCAATAGAGCAAATACTGGATTGAATCATATCAGACCCCTTTTTTGAGCCTATCCCCACTGCTTTTCTTCAGACTGACCTATACGCTCTTTTGCAGTGTGAAACTCGCGTGTATACGCGGCTTCCCTTCATTAAACTTGCGTATGAGAATTAGAACACTGAAGTTTTACACCTTCAGCTCCCCCTGAGTCTGTTATGTCTGTGTTGTGCTGAGTACACTGTGTTGTGCCACATCTTTCTGACTAAGCTTCCTTCTTCTTCCATATCTTCAAGCATGTTGATGATTTCTTCTTATCATGAGCTTTGTTCCTGCAATCTTTTGCTTTATGTCCAAACTTGTTACATGCATAACATCTTACATGTTTCATATTCCTCCTATAGCAATCAACAGCTTTGTGGCCAAACATATTGCAAGAAAAGCAATATCCATTAAAGTATCTTGAATGTGATGATCTTTCTGCATGATGGTCTTGAAACCTTCTTCTTCTACATATGGCTGCAACATGTCCAAGATTATGATATACATGGCATTCAACATTATTCATGGGAGGAGTAAAAGATTTTCTTTGAGGAGTCTCTTTCCTTGATTGTTGATGGAGTTGTCATTTCATCTCCTTGTTGAGCCTTTCAGATTTTGCATTAGAGATTCTTGTCTTACTTTGTGAACCAGATTCATCTTCAATAGACTCATGAAAACCAAGACCAGTTTTTATAGCAGGGGACCTTTGACTACTAAGAATATCATCCAAGATCTTAGTACTATCTTGAAATCGTAATAGTTTATCCTTTTCTTCTAATTTACTTTTCAAGATTTTTACCTCAACTTGATGTTGTTCTTCGTTTTCCAGACATTGCTTCTTCAAGGTCTCTTCAGCTTTCCTTCCTTCATCCAGCTGATGCCTTAGTTTGAGGATCTCATTTTCTTGCTCTTTATTGAGTGCTAGCAGCATTTGTCGAATTCTGGAGGCACATTCCAACTGATCTTCTAAGCTGATGATTTCTTCTTTGAGGGCATTCTCCTTTTTGCTAGGTAGATCTTGCTGATCTATGGTTTGATCTGATGCTTCATTTGTTTGTCCATCTTCATTCTGAGGTGATTCAGGATCTGAATTCTTGCTTCCACTCGACGGCAGGTTGTCATTGTTCCTTTGAGCTGTCTTCTTCTTCTGACGCGCTTTCTTCCCCATTGTTCTACAAATCTCCTTCAAGCGATCAAGCTTCTCTGAAGGACCCGCTCTGATACCAATTGTTGGAAATAATACTTCAGTAAATGCATCAGAACATTATTAACCATTTTAACAGTAAACAGGTGCAGTATAACAGAACAGATCATCACACAAAAGCCACACACATGAACACCATGATATAAGGTGGAAACCCAATGTGGGTGAAAACCACCTGCTGCAATTTGTTTCTATCTTCCTTTAATAAGAAACTTTTTTTACAATGTACTGGTGCAGTCCTTTACCAGCACGCATGTTACAACCTGCAGAGGGCTACAACCCTCATAGCTCTTGTACTAGCCGATCCATTTCCTAGTACGTAGGTGCCAACCCTACAGAAGGCTACAACCTTCACTCATTTTCCAGCTGCTCCTAGAAGGGAGCTACAACCCCCTGGCTCTTGTATTGGCTGATATGTTTACCAGTATGTAGGTGCCGGCCTACAATCTTCCTGGGACCACGTTTCATACATTTTCATACTGGATCCATGAAACTATCACCTTTGTAGTACAACTTGCATCATCAA
Source organism: Pinus tabuliformis (assembly GCA_031772625.1). Classification (NCBI taxonomy): domain Eukaryota; kingdom Viridiplantae; phylum Streptophyta; class Pinopsida; order Pinales; family Pinaceae; genus Pinus; species Pinus tabuliformis. The sequence continues at coordinate 66,827,228 of CM062814.1, read as the reverse complement.
TCTCTGAATCACCCAATACTGAATCACTGAAACCCTGTCAACAACAACCAGACAACATAACAACAACCAGATCCAACTCCATCTTCAAATATCATACTTCACATTGTATACGCTACTTCGACGAACCCAACCTGCGTGTATATGCTCTTTTACCAAAACCAACCCGCGTACAGATCTGCAAATTCTAACTTATAACTCCGCAGCTATATCAGACATCAAAACATACCCAGATCATAACAATAAACATGCGTCAATAGATCTAGTCTATCCACAGTCATACCATATGAAGATAATCATTCCAAGCCTTGAGATCTCGTTCCATCATTCATCATCCTCCACATGAGTGAAACCTTGGTTCAGATCACCAACCCATAACCAGCATTTGGATCTCACACTTCCTCAGATCTTCATCACTCATACCCACTCTCTAACCTCTGGCCTAATGATCTTCTCCTTATATAGGCTTAGGCCAATCACAATACCACGGTCCAAAACCATAGTAACACAATACCATCAACTTCAAAACTAGGGATCAACACGTCCGTCGAGACACCATGGTCCAAAACCATAGGCACAACTTCCAAGGACTAACCGCCACGGACCAAAGATAAGTTTTCCACATGTACGCGCTTTTACTGAAGCCAACCTGCGTGTACACGCTGATTCTCCTTAATGAACCTGTGTATATCTCTTTCTTGTCCTGTTGTACTAAGATCTGTCCTCTGATTAAGTTGCCATCACATGTACCTGCCTCTGAGTGAGTTGCCATCAAGGACAATACTTGTATCATAATGCCAACACATAGAACTCAGAGGTAGATTTGTAGAGAATTTGCATGAAATTCTTCATGGTATTAGAGCTAAGTTTATCGGAGCTATGAATGGTATACGGAGAAGAGAATTCGAAGTTTGAAGTTCGGGGTTATAGGTGCAAATCGAATTCATATCATACTTTAAAATATATATACTAGGAGCAACAACACTAGAGAGAAGTGTTGCATGTAGAACATTCCAAAGGTTTTGGATTAGGATCAAGTTTAATTCCTTTCTTGTTGATAGGGAGTGTTGAAAATAGCAACAAGAAATGATAAAAATAGAATCCAGAATATTCCAATTTTAATTTGTCCTTGAATTAAAATTGTGTATTAAAATTCGAATTTAATCTCACCAGCTGCTTGAAAAATAATTAATTAAATCATCTTGAGTTAATTAGTTGGAGAAATTCAAGTTAGAAGTCCTTCTGAAGTCATGCAACAATTATCCCTTAAATTAAGTAGATTATTCCTTAATTAAGGAGATAAGATTGAGTTATATTTGAGTTGTAAGTAGTTAGCTTAGTTTACTGAGTTAAGTCCAGTTAAATTAGTTCCAAACTTTTTGCGGAACTAATTGTGATTTATCATTCAGTTGATGCATGCATGCACTCAAAAAGTGTACTCTAGATAACTGAAGATTCTCTCATCAAGAACTCATGCATGTCTATTTTGAGAAAGACCCAGTTGAGCTAAATATCAAGGATAGGTTACTATCATTTGCATGTGTTTTCCTATAAAGGAAACTCATCCATGCAGTCAAGGGAAGGTTCCTTGAGGATTGCACAGTTTTACAGGGTGTGAGATCAGTGTGAGTGATCAGTCTTCCACTTGGTAACAGGAGGATCACCCAGGGAAATTGCGCAAGGAAATAGGAGGCTTGGAGGGCAGAGGAGAAGGCTTGTGAGAAGCTTTGTTTTCCTGTGAGCATCCAGGAGGATTGTACTGAGAGCTGGCTAGCTATGAGAGCTAAGGCTTTGTGTAATTATGATATATTTCCACCTTGTATGATAATACAGATAGTGGGGTTTTTAGCTGAGGCTTTCCCCTGAGTATTCTTTTGTGTTTCATGTGCATTGATTCTTCTTCTGGTTATATGTGTTCAGCTTGATCTTGCTCAAATATTTTAAGCTTCAGCAAAATTGATTGTAGAAGTAGATTATAGTATTTTGCTTTGGTATATTGTATTATCGAGTTAATCTAGAGTCAGATTTTCTACATAGGTCTCAAAGGTAGATTTGTAGAGAATTTGCAAGAAATTCTACAATTTTTCCATCCCTATAGCCTTGCAGAATAGAATTGATATGTTGTTGAAGACAAAAGAATCACTGATGGATCCATTTAGAAAAATGAGGACGTCATCTACGAAAAGTAAATGAGACAAGGTAATAGACTCAACAATTTTGACACCTTTGATTCTCCCTTGGTTCCTTTTTTCTGAAATCAATCTGCTCAGACCTTCCATTACCAAGAGAAACAATAATGACAATAAAGGGAATCCCTGCCTTATACGATGCTCAGTATGATATTTTTTAAAATGTTAATCCATTTATCAAGACACTGTATGAGACAGAGGTAATACAACACATTATCGAGTTAATGAAAGCATGCAAAAATCCTAAATGAGTGAGCAACATTCTGATATACAACCAGCTGGTCCTATCATAAGCTTTGGCAAGGTCAATTTTTAGGATTAATCCTTTCAAGTTCTTAACTTTGATGGAGTGAAGGCCTTCCTGTGCGATACCAATAGCTTCGTGGATCTGTCGGTGGTCCAAAAAAGAAAATTTCTCCTTTGATATATGCTAGGATAATATGGGCTTAATGCAGTTAGCAATTATCTTCTCAATTATCTTGTAAATGAAATTGCATAGTGAGATAGGCCTGAAGTCATTAAAGGAGATAGGCTTATTGATTTTGGGGATCAAAGCTATAAACGTGGCATTGAAGGCCTCATACATTCTCCCATTAACCCTACAATCTTTAATCACCTTAAGGAGATCATGACCTATCAGTTCAAGGAAATCCAAATAAAATTCCATTGGCCATCCATTCGGACCTGGACCCTTGTCCTTCTTAAACCATTTCAGTACAGTCTCTAGCTCCCCCATAATCACTGGTTTATTCAGGTCTTTGATTGCGTCCTCATTAAAAAACCGTGGAAAGAGCCTGACTACCTTTATAGTTTCTGCTAGGGACGCATCCTCTGGAGCTTTAAACAAATGGCCAAAGTGCTAAATACCCAGATTTGCTAAACCTATGAACAAATGAACCATGGTTCCATCCTTGCCTTTCAGGGACCATTTTGTGTTAAAAGCCTTCCTTATTCTAGCATGTTGTTGAAAATTTTTGGTATTTTCATCTCCCGCTTGGAGCCAGATAACTATGCTCTTGAGTCACCATGATTCTTCCTTTTCTCTTAGTATCTTGAGCTTCTTTGCTTCTAGTTGAGTAATATGGAACTTGGATTCAAGGGAGACATATCCACCATTTCCTGGATCATCTAACCTGGCTAATTCAACTTCAATATTACTAAGCCTTTCATCGTCTTTCTTTTTCTTAGCCTTAGCCCATTCTAACATTCTTTGTTTTAGGTGACACGAGTTACCTACTAGGTGCTCCGCTAACGATCTATCTCCAATCTGTGACATATGCTACCATGTCTCTTTCACGAGATGATGAAATTCCTCATCCCTTAACCATGTTGAATTAAATTTGAATGGAGCCCTCAACTTTGGAGATATACCAACAATCTCAAGGAATATAGGCGAGTGATCTAAAATACCTCCAGAACCCACCCATTGCTTGATCATATCAATCTTATCCAATTTTGGTAACTTGATTAGGAACTGATCAAGATGCCTAACAAGCATAACATCTCCTATTCTTATATTCCTCCAGGTCGGTTGTAAACGTACGACTTTAATTTCAAGGAAGTTGTTATGCTCCAGGATCTACTCAAAAAAGGTCGAGAGAGAATCCACCTGAGCATGACTACCCCAAGATTTTGCATGTCCCATAGAAAAGTTAAGGTCTCCCCCCAGAATAATGTTGTCTCCCTACATGAAGGAAGATCCCAATAATGCTTCCCAAAACTCGACGCGATTATGATAGGGACCATATATATTCACAACCCTAATATCGATCCCTAATTCTTCAGAATACACATCCGCCATTAAAACACCTTCTCTCCCCCAAATATTCACTAATCTCACCATTCTATGATTTATACCGATAGCAATACCTTCGGATCTTCCATGAGAATTTAATGCGTGAAAGGACCATCCCAGAGATATAGTTTCTAAGAGTTCGGTAATAAGGGTACTATCACCGAGAGTTCCCTGTAGAAAAATAACATCCAATCTCTTTAGATATAATAACCTCCTTAGCGCTAGTTTTTTTGTAGGGCTAGCCAACCCTCTGCAGTTGAAAGATAACCGCTTCATCGTGAAACCATTTCTGGGTTGTCTCTGTCTCTAAGAACCCTGTCAGGTGATAACTGTCTACCCTTTGCCACATCCACACTGGACCTATGTATGGCTTTTGATATATTGGAATGCCTACCTCGTGATGGCTTTGGGATCTTTGGGGGAGATGATAAGCCAATGCCTCGGCCCGCCGTTAGGGGCGGTTTGGATAATGATCTCAGGTTGTATCTATGGCTAGTGCTAGTATAAGATGAGTTATCCTCCCTATCAGTCACAGATTCTAGGGGGGAAGCATGGATGGCAGGAGAACGAGCTGGGAAACATATAAGAACTGAAACCAATGGACATCCATAATGTGATATAGGATTGGACGATGAAGTGCAGACAGATGGAAAATGAGAAATATGAGGTTCCAAGGATGGGATAGAGAGATCAATACCCGGAGGGGGGCCAGTTCCTGAAGCTTGAGTGCGGGTGACCCTTGGAGAAGGTGGACAGTCTAATGATGCTCGTGTCCCTTTGTTTTTTTCCATCCCCCATTGCTTTTGAGCTGAACCTTTTTGAGGCGTTTGGTTTATATTAGCTATGACAACACCAATCCCATGCGAACCATCCTTCCCGACCAGTGTGTCCCCTACCGACTTGTCTTTAGCAATCAATGGGAATTATTTATATAGATGTCCAACTTCATGACACCTCCTACATCTAAAAGGTACCCCGTTGTAATCTAATTTCTGCAGCCTAGTCTGACCTCGACATTGAAGGTTCAAGCTTTCCACCAAGCCCTCTCTGGTATCCAGGTGAACCAGTATACGCGCATATGCCATTTTTCCTGATTCTACATAGGATTTGTCATAATCCAGTAAAACCCCCAAATCATCCCCAATGAGCCTGAAGACATCTTCAGTCTAGAATTGCGGAGGTAAACCCAACATTCACACCCAAATCGGACATGCCCCTATCTGTTCTCTCTCTGGATAGAAAAGAGGAGACCGTCACTTCAACATCATCGGGACCATCTCAATATGCCAAAATTTGGTTACTACCCATTAGGCATGTTCAACCCTGTCAGACCAGGAGTAACTCCAGACTTGGCAGAAAAACTGATTCGATTATTTAATTAGGTAGCTATTGTTATATACATGAATGTGACTGATCAGTTCATCTTCTTGATGACTGTTCACATTCCAAATTCACCCAATCGCAGAGGATTAGGTGTCAACATTCCTCCCCTTAATCTGAAGGGATGTTGGTGAGTCCAAGCATCGTTCTGAATCTTTCAAGCTTTTCTCTTCCAAGCGCTTTGGTGAAGATGTCTGCAATTTGCTCATTTGTGGAACAATGACGGAGATGGATTGTTTTGGCCTCAACATGATGTCGGATCAGATGATATTTAGTATTGATGTGCTTTGTACGATCATGGAACTTTGGGTTCTTGGCCAACTTTATTGCAGAGGTGTTGTCAATCATGAGGGGGTTGATTGTATTTGTTTTACCTGCAAATCTTCAAGAATTTTCCTGAGCCACACAATTTCTTTCGTTGCTTCCGCTGCTGCCACGTATTCTGCTTCTGTTGTGGAATCTGCTGGAACTGATTGTTTGCGTGATCTCCAAGAGACAGCTCCTGATCCAAGACTCATAGCATATCCTGAAGTAGATACTCCAGTTTCTTTGTCTCCATCGAAGTCTGAATCAGAGTATCCAATCAAGCTGAAGTCGTCCACCTGTGTATACTTGATTCCAAGGTCTTGAGTTCCCTTCAAGTACCTTAGAACTCTTTTTGCAGCAGACCAATATCCTTCACAAGGTTTTTGCATAAACCTGGAGAGGATTCCAACAACAAATGAAATGTCTGGTCTGGTTGTAGTGAGGTAGATGAGACTTCCTACAAGTTGTCTATACTTTGTTGCATCCTCAAATTCCTTTCCTTCAATAGATGTGAGCTTTAAGTTTTGTTCCATTGGAGTAGAAAGAGGATTGCACTCTGTCATGCCAAATCTGTTTAACAAATCTCTAATGTATTTCTTTTGAGAAAGAAATATGGATTTTGGATGTTGGGTTACTTCAATGCCAAGATAGTAATGAACATAGCCCAAATTAGTCATTTCAAAACTTTTTCCTAATTCTTTCTTTATGGATGCAATATAGCTTTCATTGTTCCCTGTCATTAAAAGATCATCTACATATACCACAAGATATACAACTGTTTTGCCAACTTTCTTTACAAATAAAGCTGCATCATCAAGATCAAAATGATTGAAGTTGAGTTTCAGAAGATGCTCAGTTAGTTTTTCATACCAGGCTCGTGGTGCTTGTTTGAGGCCATACAAGGACTTCACAGGTTTGCATACTTTATGTTCATGTCCTTTCACAGCAAATCCTTCAGGCTGGGACATAAAAACATTTTCTTTTAGATCTCCATTCAAGAAGGCAGTTTTTACATCCATTTGATGGACTTTCCAACCGTTCTGAGCAGCTAGTGCAAAGAGTGTCTGGATGGTGGCCCATTTTGCTGTGGGGGCAAAAGTTTCCTTATAATCGACCCCTTCCTTCTGTGCAAAACCTTTTTCCACAAGCCTAGCTTTGTGCTTGTCAAGTGAACCATCAACTTTGTATTTGTTCTTGTAGACCCACTTGCAGCCAATTGGTTTGGTTCCAAATGGAGGATCAACCAGCTTCCAAGTGCCATTCTTTATGAGGGCATCATACTCCTTTTTCATCGCTTCTTTCCATTCATCATGAGAAGCAGCTTCTTTGAAGGAAGTTGGTTCAAAATCTGTAGACAAGTTCAATTCACAATCATAAGTAACATCCATATCAACAGGTGAATTAGAGTCATCTACATCACCTCCATCTTGTCAGTTTGTATTTTTGGTTCCTGTTTTTCCAGTTTCATCAGGATGAACACTTTCAAGTGTCTTTGTCAGCCACTTTGGGGGACCTTTCTGAGATGGTCCAGGCTGCTCTGTTGATTGAGTTGGGACTGAATCAAGATTGAGTCTCCCAATTCTATCAATTACATCACTTAAAGGATCATCCGTTGTTGGAGTTTCATGCAGGGGAGATTGTTCTTCAGAAGAAGATTCCACATGTTGATCTAGTATAGGAATCCCCCCTTCAAGATGTGGAATCTGATTATCAAGCTCTTGAAATGATTTCGTTTTTGTGAATCTATCCAAGCGATCAAGTTGCCGCTCAACAACATTGTCAGGTTTGGATGATTCAAGAAAAATGACATCTCTTGATACAACAAACTTTTTATTTACTTCATCATAGAGACGGTATGCTTTGGAGGTGTTTGAATACCCCAAGAAGATACACTTATGACTTCTAGCACCAAGTTTGTTTCTATGTACCTTTGGTATCAAAGCATAACAGGTGGAACCAAAGATCCTGAGATGTTTTACCGAAGGAACATGTCCATACCACAATTCATAAGGAGTCTTGTTTCTTATAGCATTAGATGGACATCTATTCTTTATATATGCAGCACATAGAACAGCATCAGCCCAAAACATTATCTTTACATTTTTGAAGAAAAGCATGGATCGTACCATCTTCAAAATTGTTCTATTCATTCTTTCTGCTACACCATTCTGTTGGGGATTATAAGGTACAGTTGTTTGATGTTTGATCCCATGTTGGCGAAGATAGTTTTCAAATTCATTTGATGTATATTCTTTTCCATTATCAGTGCGAATAGACCCAATATGAGATTGTGCATCATTTTCAATCCATTTATGAAAATTCTTGAATGTTTGAAAAGCATCAGATTTGTTCTTCAATAAATAAACCCAACACATTCTGGTGTAATCATTAATAAATGTCATGATATATTTATTTCCATTTGCAGAAGGAACAGGCATTGGACCACATAAATCTGAATGAATGAGTTCAAGCTTCCTATGTGCTCTTGAATGTGAATCATGAAAAGACTGTTTGCTATGCTTTCCTAGAATGCAAGCATCACATTGCTTATATTTCCTAGGAATTGTAGGCAAACCAGCGACACCATTTTTCTTCAATAAGCGGATATTGTCATAGTTTAAATGTCCAAATCTAGCATGCCATAATAAACTTGATGAAAGTGTACCTTCTTCATGATGAGAAATATATGAGAAATGTTGTGCATGAGCAGAGGTTCCTTGCAGTTTGAGAAGTCTTTCTTCTTCTATTCCCCTCATGACAAGTGAGTGATCAGATGCTTTTCTTACCTCAAGCTTGCCATCAAACATATGAATGGAGTGACCTTGCTGGCGGATGTGGACTAAGGACAACAAGTTTCTCTTGAGCTGTGGGAGATATAGAACATGATCCAGAAGAAAGTCTGGAAGACCAGGCAGTTTAAGCCTGATTGTGCCAAGCCCTGATGGCTTGATTTTTGACTGATATGCAAAGTATATTGCTCCATCAACATTGTCAATGAAATCTTCAAAAAAATCTTTCCTATGAGTCATATGACAGGTTGCTCCTGAATCAAGCAACCAATCATTTTTCGAAGAAGCAAGTGAATCATTAAACAAATCTTCATTTACTCCAATGTTACATTGTGCCTCAATATAGTGAGCGGATTCAGGTGCTTTACCTTTGTCTGTATCATCAGTTTTACCTTTATGCTGGTTTCTTTTCTGCTCAATTTTGTCCCATGGTAGCTTGCATGTAGAAGCATCATGTGATCCATTTCGTTTGCAGCGAATGCAATGCAGATCTGCTTTTTCTCCTTGAGAGTGTCTGCCCCCCCTGCCTCTGAAGTATCTTCCTCTTCCTCTTCGTCCACCTCTTCCTCTTGTAGAATCTTGAGCAGGATGCTTTTCTTTATGAGCAAGGCAAACAGTCTCTTCAGAAGATTCAGGGACTGTCTTCTTTCCAAAGGCTTTCTCTCTTTCAGCAAACTTTTCACAAGAGAGTCAAAGGTTATATCTTTAAGATTTCCATTTGCTTGTAAAGACTCAAGATAATTGGAGTAAGTAGGATAAAGTGCCTTGAGAAAAGCAATAAGAGGGATTTCCAGCTCAACCTTAGTGGATTTGATATCATGCATTATGGATTTTACTTCAGATGCAAGAGCAAGAGGATCATTATTTTTCAGTTCAAGAGTGAAGAGTTTAATCATGAGCTGAACAACTTCAAGTACAGAATGTGAGTCATAGAGTTCTTTGAGCTTTTGTAAAGCTTCAAAGGCAGTTGAATATGATGAAATATGGCGACTTACTTCTTCATTTATAGATGCTGCGATTAATGCATATGCTTTGTTGTTCTTGTTATCCCAAATGACGAGCTCTTTATTTGATGTAGGCTGTACTGGGTCATTGTATCCTTCTCCGACACACACTCCCTTCCACAACTCATTGAAGATGAGGGTGTGTTTTATCATCTGGGACCATTCAGGATAGTTCTCCTTGCCAGTGAGAACTATCCCTACCATAGAGATGATTGAATGCATTCTGTAAAAAAAAAAATACTTCTGCTGGAAAAAAAAAAAAAAAAAAATTACGTTACAGCCTTATGCACTTTATTTTCCTCTAATGTTTGATAGAAGCATCAGCATTTCATTGTACATATCACTTCAATATACCAATATATCATGCAATACTACTATGTTTTGAAAAACACGCAATACCACAAATGCTTTGATATATAAACCACTTTGAAAGCAGTGCAATACTTTGAATGATATATAAACGCTTTGAATGATATAAATGTTTTGAATGATACTGCACAATACTCAACACTATGAACTCAACAAACGTTTTGAATGGTATACACTGCGCACAGCCTTGATTGCAACACGTCCACGGGTTTAGTTCATCGCAATTCGAATTCAGTTTCCACTCCTCTTCTCACTGCAGGCGCCTCTGATGCATCTCAGTCTCCTGGGATGGATCTCACTGTTCCAGCAGACCTCACTCAAGGAGAGAACTCGACATCCGGTAACTTGGACAAAATTGAAGAAAATCTTAACTCCATTCACATTTCCTCGGGTTCTAATATCAGAATCGATGAAACTCGGGAACTCGGGAATACTGCAGAAAGGCGAAATTGACAATGTCGCTTGAGGCACAGTAGTTAAGCCATTCTTCTTTTATTTCTTTAGTGCTGCTTCTTATTTCTTTCGCGTGGTTATTCGAACTCGATACCACAGCAGATTGAGTCTCCCAATGCTGCTACTCCTTTCGTGCGGTTATTCGAACTCGATACCACAGCAGATTGAGTCTCCCATGCGCAGAGACAGTGTACTATGCTCCACCGTCAGTCAATTCATAAAATTGTTGTAGCGGCTGCTGCTACCATCCGAAAGCGAAAGAATAAAGACGCCAAAAGAAAATATGTCCAATCCAAATGAAAATAACAGCGTTCAAAGACGCCTCCTCCAACACCAAGGAATCCAAGCAAATACGCCTCCTTCAACACCAAGGAATCACTGCTTCGTTGAGCACTTGATTCGGTTGACTCTCTATAAGTTGGGATTTAGTACTGAGTGAATAAGGGTGGATTCAGTGTGCGGGCACGCAGGTATCATGAGCCAGGGATTGTGGGCTCTATCTTGCATAGCTGAGCCGAGCATCTTGTGTGGAGAGGCAGCGAATTTGGGTTGCGATGGAATCTTGAGCCTTTGTCAGTGGTATACGGTGTGGAGAGGCAGCGAAAAGGGATATAACCGATGCAATCCAGTCAAGGTATTCATGCGCAGAGAGACAGCGAAAAAAGGGCTATAACCGATGCAATCCAATCAAGGTATTCATGCGCATAGAGGCAGCGAAAAAAGGGTTATAATCGATGCAATCCAGTCAAGGTATTCATGCGCAGAGAATCAACGTTGTTGAGACGCAGGACAGAGGCAGCACTCAAGATAGAGCAGCGCTCAGGACAGAGTAATCAGATGAATGCAATGCAATGGAGGCAGAGCATTTCAGGACAGAGGCAGCGGCAGAGATAAGGGAGTTACAACTATTTTTAAAACTGGCTCTAATACCATGTCAGACCAGGAGTAACTCCAAACTTGGCAGAAAAAATGATTCGATTATTTCATTAGGTAGCTATTGTTATATACTTGAATGTGTCTGATCAGTTCATCTTCTTGATGACTGTTCACATTCCAAATTCACCCAATCGCAGAGGATTAGGTGTCAACAAACCCTAACAAACCTGAGTGCAAACTAGCCCCTAGTCATAGTCACTATAGTGGGAAAATTATCCAGAATCCAACCCCAAATCTCTAAGACCCATTTTTTGAGATGCACCGAGGAGTAATTTCTCCCTCGAACCATTCCTATCAAAACAGAGCTAGCCGTGTCCATGACATAATCCAGTGTGATACCTTCACCTATGACCAACTGTCTCCCTCTTTCCCTAACCTTTGTACTCTTTGATTTCTTGTCCAGCTTCTTCTGAGTGCCTTCATCTGAATTCCCAGAGTCTTGAATAGGGTTGTCCTCTCAAACATAAACCCTAGCTTCCTCCTGAGAACATCCAAGTTTATTAATAGGAATCCCCTTAAAGTAACTTGACATCTGGACAGATGAGGGGAGTCGATTGGGCAGATGAGGGGAGTCAATTCACTTATGCTATATGATTAACCTCAACACTCTGCACATGTTCAAATGCCTCATAGGCATAATACCTAGATGTTTCTAGAACAACAAAATGCTCATTAAACCCAAAATTCCCTACCTGGTAAGAAATTCTGACACCTTGGCCATTCGTCGAAATTGGGTTTAGGCATTTCTCCAAAAATTGAAGAGATGATGGTGAAGGGATCAAAAGCTCCGACTGTTGCTGAAGGTCGTCAAATATAGGTTCAACACTATGATCTATGCCCTGTAACCCTAGTGAAACATAACCTAAAACCGCTAGTAGGTTTTCAAACCCTAGAGATGTGGGGCTACCCAAACCAACCTCCAAAGAAAAACTAGACGAGGAAACCTGTATAGTCGACGCCCCATGAGCCTCCAGTGACTCCATATCAGGGTGCTGAGGTGGATACTCTGTCCAGATCGGCACATAATCTAAGGAGTCAAAAGAATAATCAACCAATTCTTCGTCCATCTCAGTTGAGGAAAAAGACCTGGATGTGAATAGTCTCTGCAATTCTCGACAAATAATTCTACCCACCCCAAAAGAGCTTGCCCACACCACACTCCTCAAGCCACAGATCAGTCACGATGCGCCTTCTGCCTCCACTGCAATTGTCTACTGTGAACTAATCAAACCCCGATGGTGCCCACAAACTCAGAACCTCGCAAGACTTCAGAGCCATCTCCTTTCTCCCCTATCTGCTAGTACTTGGAATCCATGTTTTATTATATATAGTGACGTGATGATATATTCTCCATCATTATATAGTTATATGGTTATGAAAATGAATCATTATAATTTGAATTTATAGATTCAAATAAATCTATAATTTGGAACTAGTATTCATATTTTTATATATGAACATATAAGAATCATTATTATTTAAAACTATATATTCAAATAAATCTATAATTTAGAACTAGTATTCATATTTTATATATATTTCACATCTCTTCATATATAAAAATATTTTTATTTTTTAATTTTATTAATTTTTTTATTTTGATATATATTTGATATGTTGAGATGTTTTATAAATTTTGTTTTTAGATATGATATAGACATTATGATTTTTTTCCAAAAAAATGTTGATAATTTTATTAACAAAAAGTCTTATAAAATATTAAAAGTATGGTTGCATGTTATCTCGAAACACGTATTAATTTAGGAAAAACAAGGCATTCTCAAAAGAAAATGAACAAAAATTGAGGTGCAAAAATAGTTGAAAGAAAATTTCTACATATAAAAAAATCTATACTCACAAATTTAAATAAAACTAAAAAAAAAAAAAAAAAAAACAAAAACAAAAACAAAAACACATCAAATTTTCATCTAATAAACAAAATGAATTTGAAATTCCAAACTTAAATCCACCTAATATAGTCCTAACACTTGAGATTCCCAAACACCCTTCCATTAACTCAAACATCCCCACCTCCATTAACTTAAAAATCATTATGATTTCATCATTGTATGACGTACTGAACAACGCCATCACACATAAATTCCCAACATCCGCTCATAAACTTGAGGACCCCCTTGTTATTATACTAGGGACACGCCTCATTGCACATTTTACACGTTAATGTCAAGCTTTTGACACAACCCTTCCCCCACCTCCTAACACATACTCTCGTAGTGAACTTGCACACGAACCTAGTAAAATATTTTGTGAGCACTTAAAATTTCAACAAATCTAGTTTTTTTTGGAGTGTTTGATTATTTTTTTTAAATTAAAATAAATTCAACATCATCAAATTGTTTTTAAACATTTAAAATTTTGAGCTTAAAAATTATAACCTTAATTTTCAAAAATTTCAACTATTCGAATCATTGACCGGAGAATCCACAGTATGAGAATTTTTGTACCAACGTTTCAAATCCCAAATGGGATCCATTATCAGGGTTTGAGAATGATGATAAAAGAAGAGCAGAATGGATAGAATAAATACTTAAGAGGACAAAATTTTTAAGGAACAACACATGGTCAGCTTGAATCTGAAATTATTTTAATTTTATTCTTATTTTTAATTTATTTTTATTTTTAATAAATTACCTTAATTTTATTGAAATTTTTATAATTTTTTTTTAATTTTAATAATTAGGTTTATAACCTATAGATTAAAAAGGAAAATGAACTGATACTAAAATTTTCCGATAATAGATTGATTGAACTAAAATATATTAATTTCTATATAAATTAATTTAATATATTAAATTAATTCATATTAATAATTATAAATAATAAATATTTATAATTTATCAATATAATAATTAATAGTTATATAGAAATTATTATATTAAAGTATTAAAAAAGTTAATTATTAGGTTAAAGGAGCTATTTTAATAAAATGAACGGATAATAAATTAATTATTATGGAAATACTAGGGAATATATCAATTTCTACTAGGGAATATATCAATACTAGGGAATATATCATTAGGTTAAAGGAGCTATTTTAATAAAATGAAGGACATAAATTAATTATTAAAGAAATACTAGGGAATATATCAATTTTTATATATAAATTAAATTAATATATGAACCAAATTATATTAACAATTATAAATAATTGATATTTATAATTAATTAATATATTAATTAATCGTTATGTAGAAATTAATATATTAAAGTATTTTTATGTTAATAATTCTAATTATGATATAGATAAAGAGTACTGACCAATAATAATAGGATAGGAGAGGGAGGGAAAATTTATCTGCTTGAAGGCTTACCTGGGGATGGGTTGACGCTTTTTGATTTCCTTAATCAAGGGAAGCCAGCTCCCGCTAACCTCCATACCACTGTCTCTGTTCAGATTACAAGGATGCTTAATAATTTCAAGTGCTTCTCTGATCTTTCGTCTCTGTTGCTGCTCTTCTCTTGCGATAATTGATGCGTTTTCCAGGCATATGTGGTGCTTAGTCTTCGAGGAGTGTTCTACCAAGGCTGAGGTACGAGATCTTCCATTCCTGATGTCAGCGCCATGTTCCTTGAGTCTTGTCTGGAGGGAGCGACCTGTTTCGCCTATGTAGCTTTTTCCACGGGAATAGTCTATTTTATAGACTCCTTTAAGTTGCTGCTTGTCAATATCATCTTTAACAGACTTCAAACTTTGCCTGATAGTACCAGGAGCTGAGAATTGTGTTATAATGTTTTTCTTTCTTAGGATTTTAGCGATTTTGTCTGTAACCTCATAGATATAAGGTAGAAAAACCTTGCCACATTGAGTTTGGTCCTGATCCTTAGGTTTGGGAGATGACAACTTCCTTTCAGCTTTCTCCATGGCTTTTTTAATCTCATGATCTTTGTAGCCAATATTCTTAAAAGTTAAAACTAAATGCCTCTTTTCTTCGTTAATATGCTCTGAGTCAGAAATTCGAAGGGCTCTAATGGCAAGAGTATTCAGAACACCAAACTTTTGGGCTGGGTGATGGTGGGAATCCGCATGGAGGTAACTTTCTGTGTGGGTAGACTTCCTGAAAACCTTATGGCCCAAAGAGCCATCCTCTTTTCTGATGATTAGAATGTCCAAGAATGGGATGCTCATGTTTTCTTCAAGCTCCATTGTGAATTTTATTTCAGGAGAGATGGAATTTAGGTGAGTGAAAAACTTGTCAAGTTCTGCTTTACCATGTGTCCATTTTATATTGGTGTCATCGACAAAACGTTTCCACTAGGCTGGTTTTAAAGGATATGATTCCAGGGCCTTCTTCTCAAAATATTCCATGTATAGGTTGGCCACGATTGGCGAGAGGGGTGATCCCATTGCTACACCGGATGTCTGCTCATAAAATGACCCTTGGAAGGTGAACACCGTTGACCTTAAGCAAACTTCAGCCAGCTTTGCAGTCTCTGGATCAGTAACATCTTTTATAACCTGAATGGCCTCATCAAGAGGAATCTTCGTGAATAAGGAAACCACGTCAAAGCTTACAAGGATGTCATCACTTTCCATCCTTTCATTTTTAATAAGATTCACAAAGTCCTGGGAGTCTTTGATGAAGGAATCAGTATTTCCGACCAGGGGTTTTAGAATTTTAGCAACGTATTTAGCAAGCTCATAGGTTGGGGAGCCAATAGTATTAACTATCGGTCTAAGGGGGACCCCTTCCTTATGGATCTTGGGTAATCCATAGATTCTAGGGATGGTTTCACAAGAGGGGGTTAATCTCTTCTTTAATTTTTCGTCAAGGTTGGAATCTGAGATTATCTTTTTTACATCCTTCATGATTTTGGGCATGGGATTACTGCTCAGCTTCTTATAACTGCCACAACTTAGGTGATCATTCATTTTCTGTACATAGTCTTCTTTATCCAAGATGACCGCTGCTCCACCTTTATCTGCTTTAAGAACTACTACCTTGTCATTATTTCGCAAGGACTTGAAAGCTCTTTGTTCTTCCTTACTCAAGTTGCTTTTGGGAGTTTTGGCTTTTCTCATGATGAGAGAAAACTCTTGCCTTAATGTTTCTTTGTCTTCCAGAGGGAGGTTGCTGATCCCATCTTCTATGCTACAAATCATCTTTTCAATGGGGAGGCTTTTAGGGGCCATTGCAAACCCCATACCTTTGCTGAGAACATTAATGGCTACCGGGTCTAATTCCTGGGAAGATAGGTTGACTACTTTTCTTTTTGATATGGACTCACATGAGTTTTCTGAAGACCTACTTTTTTCTTTTTGGAAACTCATGTCTAACTCTTGATTGCTAATGACTCCCGTGCTATCTTTGTAGTTCACTGAATCCTGATTGCTTCTGTTATCTGGAGTATTATTTTTGCATTTATCATCAACCCAAACCTCCTTGTCACCCTTGCTAGGAGCATTACTTTTTACCCTTTCTTGATGGATAAAACTGTCCTTTTTAATGTTTAATCTATGAATTTTCGCACCACCATAGAAATTGTTGACTAGGTCATGAGCACATTCCCTGGAAACCTGCATTCTATCCATAGTATCCAAGCCAACTGCGTTGTAATTGTTTTCCTTCTTCTGCGCCCTGACCAATGAGTTATCATTACCAGTGTAGTTGTTATTTTCTGGTTTGTGTAATTCTTCATTTATAATCACTTCTGCGCACTCATTATCACCAACACTATCATAGTTCGAATTCTCCTGAATGCCATCTCGGTGGCTGATAACACCGATTTCCAATGAATCTGCGCAGTTTCTAAGGGAGCTTGAATAATCTGCGCAGTTTCTACGGCTTTCAATGCTTGAAAAACCTGCGAAGTTTGACCTAATTGCGCAGTTTTTAAGGTTTTCAATGTTTGAACCACCTGCGCAGTATCTCCCGCTTATCTCTTGTGAGGATGGAATAATACATGCGTAATTTCCAGGGTTTACGTCTTTTAAACTACCACCGCACTTATTACTGCTTTTTTCGTTGCTGGTTTTGTCAACAATTGGGGATTTTACAACACTGTTTTCCATCGTCAATGGATCTGCACCGAGTGACATGTCAAGATTTATACTGCTTGCGTATTCTTTAAGGTTTTCAATGTTAGAACCACCTGCGCAGTATCTCCCGCTTATCTCTTGTGAGGATGGAATAATACATGCGTAATTTCCAGGGTTTACGTCTTTTAAACTACCACCGCACTTATTACTGCTTTTTTCGTTGCTGGTTTTGTCAACAATTGGGGATTTTACAACACTGTTTTCCATCGTCAATGGATCTGCACCGAGTGACATGTCAAGATTTATACTGCTTGCGTATTCTTTAGTGTTTAACTTGCTGGGCTTACATTTAACTGCGCAGTTTTCACTGTTATTAACCTTAACGCTGATGTTTTGTGCAGAATTAGTGGCGGGTTCCAGATTTGTGAATATCACCTGAGAATTTAGAAGCTTGGATAGCTTCTTGCGTTGCCTTGCCTGAGCAGTCTGACCCTCATTTTCTGCTTTCAGAGCAGTCCTGGCATCGATAATGGCCCAGAGATCTTTATCGATGCTGTTGGCTAGCTTAAGGTGGGATGAGAGGGCTAAACGTCCAAGATTTTCCAGGGAGGCTCTAACTCTTCTGATTTCTGACCGGATTAGAGAGAAGCTAAGATGAAGAAACGCCTTACTGTTGTATTTGTTATGCAGTTTATGTTTAACTTGTGCAAATGGAGGAATGAGATTGCTGTCCCGACAATTTTTAAGAAAATGTAGATCTGCAGCTCTTCTTGTTATCCTCACTCTAAAACTTTCGAGTAAAAGGATTTCACTCCAAGTATCCCCTCCGTACAGGGATAAGATTTTGGATTTAAGAGATCTGTGGTTTGTACTTTTCGAATCATTGACCGGAGAATCCACAGTATGAGTATTTTTGTACCAACGTTTCAAATCCCAAATGGGATCCATCATCAGGGTTTGAGAATGATGATAAAAGAAGAGCAGAATGGATAGAATAAATACTTAAGAGGAAAATTTTTTTAAGGAACAGCACATGGTCGGCTTGAATCTGAAATTATTTTAATTTTATTCTTATTTTTATTTTTAATAAATTACCTTAATTTTATTGAAATTTTTATAAAAAAAAATTAATTTTAATAATTAGGTTTATAACCTATAGATTAAAAAGGAAAATGAACTCATACTGAAATTTTCTGATAATAGATTGATTGAACTAAAATATATTAATTTCTATATAAATTAATTTAATATATTAAATTAATTCATATTAATAATTATAAATAAATATTTATAATTTATCAATATAATAATTAATATATTAATTAATAGTTATATAGAAATTATTATATTAAAGTATTAAAAAAGTTAATTATTAGGTTAAAGGAGCTATTTTAATAAAATGAAAAAATAATAAATTAATTATTATGAAAATACTAGAGAATATATCATTAGGTTAAAGGAGATATTTTAATAAAATGAAAGACATAAATTAATTATTAAATACTAATTTTTTCAAAATACTATTTTCCAAACAAAATTATAACCTCATAAAACTATGATAGTAAATTTTGTTTGAAAGTGACCCTGCAGCGATGCTCACGAGCGCAGTACATAACAGCTCTAACGAGGGCCCCACCCATTAAGGTACATGCTATTAGATTAATTTTTCTTAATATAAACATGTCAAGATGGACCCATAATAATTAAAGGAATACCCAACAACTTTTTGGGTATAACTATGACCGCACAACAGTAACTATATATGGAGTAAGATCTGAAGGATGCAACGATAATAATTTCTAACATGATATTGTGATTAATAATATGTTAGTTCTGTTATTCGTAATATGCAAGAACTTTTGTGTAGTAGTACCCCATTCCTTTGGAATAAAAGATTGACCTTTTAAATTTTAAAAGGATTTTTTAATTAATTTTAAATTTCGTTTTTTATTTAAAAAATATATTTTTATTATAAAATTAATTTTTATTTTTATTTTTTTAACTATTTAAAATAATTACCAAAGTTTTTTTATTTAAGGTGGATAAGGATTTGTTCATTTTTTAAATTCACTGTCTAGATTGATTCTCAATGGAATATGCTCACCGCAGGCTTAGTGTTAATGCTTATCAAGAGTTATAGGGATTTGAGATTATTCCAATTTTAATAAACTCCTCCATGATAAGTTCTTAATTAAGTATTGGGTTTTCACAGTGCATTATATTAGATATAATTTTTGGGATATAGCTGCGTTAAGTAAGTCATTTATCTCTGCCCATTTCCATGAGAGGTAGTCTTAACATTCATTAATCATTTTTATAACATTCATTTATATATAAGCAAATTTTATTTAGCAAAATGGTCCATTTTACAATAAGATGTGTAATTCTTTTTTTTTTTCAAGTTAAAGTTAACCCATAACCTTTTAATAAATGGTTAATCATGTAAATGAGTGCATTGGTAAACCATTTTTCGTGTTGTGATAGTTTTTTTTTTGTTATATTTTTAAAGTCTTTGACTATATCAACCACATTAATATTTTTAATGTAATTGTATTCATTTATATTCTGAAAAAATTATCATAAAAAAAAATCCATTTTTTTGTCGGGACAACTTTTACAGTAGTAAGTAAATGATTGTCTAGACTTTACATCTCAGCTTTTACATGAGAAAGTCATGGCTCACATATAAAGACAATAAACCAATCTGACAACTTTCACAATAAACCAATGATTGATTTACTTTTCCATATCAACCCTAAAATAAAAAAGTGATATTCAACAGCTGGAACAGTATGAAAATCATTAACTTAATACATGGCGCGGCAAATAAAAATGCAAATCTGAAATGACAACTTTCACATTTCTTGCATTCACATCATCTCTTGCTTTTGCGAATAACTACTTGTATTAGTACATCTTATTGTCACATTTCCCTCCACATATATATATATAAGAAAGTACAGGTACAGACAACTAACTGCAAGGTCCGTGTTTTAGAGCTTTAGTGATGGAAAGTTATGCTCTGGTTTTTCTTCTTCATGTGTACTGAAACTCTTTGTGCTGTAACAATCACTAATACACCATTTAATATGTTGGTCCCCACCTCTATTCCTGCATCTGAAGGATGTTTCAGATCAATACATACAGCACCGGTTCCAATACTGGACATTATTGTTTCCATAATTCTCGGGAGCATCAGAATAGGAGCGCTGTTATACTTTGGAATATATTTCCGTGCTCCACCAAGAGGTTCAGATGGGTAGAGCTCCGTGCCGTGAAAAAATGGGGTTAAAGAAGGGGCCCTGGACTCCTGAGGAGGACAAAATTCTCATCAATTACATTCAGAAGAATGGGCATGGAAGATGGAGTGCTCTTCCTCAGCTTGCTGGTCTGTAATATATATACACATTTTATATATTTATATTTAATGTATATACTCCTTTGTTTCAGCGTTTCCGAAAATAGATCTAATGTATGCGTGTGCTTTTGTCTTTTTATGGGTGATATCTTCTAATTTATATTTGGAGTTGTTTTTCCTATATTATACTGTACATACTTATCTTTCTTTTTGGAGTAAAACTGTTGATATATATATATTTCTTTCAGCGGGAGGATCTATCTATATATATATACACTCTTACAAATTAAATGAGTGCAGGACTTCTTCGGTGTGGTAAGAGCTGCCGACTGCGATGGACGAATTATCTGAGACCTGATATCAAGAGAGGTTCTTTTACACGAGAAGAAGAGCAAACAATTATTCAGCTGCATGGAATTCTAGGAAACAGGTACCCAATTTTTAACTGAAAAAATCGTGTCTCTAACCATTTTTAGACATACATAATACTGCCCGGAATTAGATCAGGAGACAAGTGGGACTAAATCTCCCTAATTAACCAAAAAATTCCTCCGATATAGTTTATTTATTGTTCCGATTCTTGCAGATGGTCTGCCATAGCCTCACAGCTTCCGGGGAGAACAGACAATGAAATCAAGAATTTTTGGGGTACCCATCTGAAGAAGCGTTTGTTGAAGATGGGACTCGATCCCGCGACCCATAAACCAAGAGAAGAAGCCAATCACAGTACACAGGGTTTCAAGGCCTTGGCCGTCACGAGGCACAAAGCACAGTGGGAAAATGCAAGGCTGGAAGCAGAAGCTCGTCTCTCGAGACGATCACTGCTTATGTCCTCTAATTCTGCTGCTAATTATCACATCAATAAGAGGGTCGAAATTTTCACAATACCTAGCGATAATCAACCCACTGATTATTTCCTAAAGATATGGGATTCTGAAGCAGGTAAGGTCTTCAGAAAGGAGAATCCTCAGCCAAAAGGTGGAGACAATCCCGTTTTAACGTCTGAAAATTTTCAGAGTTCGGTTTCTTCCCTGTGCTGCCCTTCCACACAGAATAGTTGTGATCAGTCCTTCAACCCCAATGATAAAAATAAGGAAAATGGGTCTCAACCGTGCAATTCTGCCTCATTTGAATGGATTGGGGACTCCAATGAGAAAACCCATGAAGAACTTTCATGTTTTGCTGATATGACCATGACAGGCCAGACTGAAGATAAGGTCGCCGAGGCATTAGATTTTCCGGAGCTTCTGCTGGATTTCTCTAATAATGATGACAACATTAACAACAGCAATAGCATTCAGTCAGAATTTAGTACAACTTTTCAAGGGCAGCCCTCTTCGCCATGGCCCGAATTACATGACGAAGACTACTGGAGCAATTTTTCATCTATTGCTAATGCATCTGGACATAGTTGAGATTTGTCATCCCTGTTGCTCTACTTTGAAATCTCATTCTTGATAAAAATATAATAACCAGGCGTAAATCCCTGTTGAATCTAATAATCCCTAAAGAAGACTATCATCCTTTGCCTCGTAAAGTTTTCTGTGCCAACCATGTACGTTGTTAGTTGAATAATAAGATGTACACAGTAACTGTGGACTGCAAATAATAAAATTGCATTCCACCCTGAATTGAGATTCTGATTCTGAACTGCCCATTTACATTTCTAATTTCTTATTTTTATTTTCACCAGAAAACCATGAACTCCATGTTGTTTATTTTAGCATCAGCACAGTTGTATAAATTATTAAATAACAGTCTGCATAAGATTTGAAAAGGAAAAATAAAATAATTTGGAATTTTTTATTTTATTGATTATATGGTGTACACTACAAATAATATTTTCTAGTTATTAAATTTGCATCATCTATAGAATTTTTTTTTTAATGAAAACTATATTATAGTGTTTTGAATTGTATTTGGTAATTCATCATTATATTTAGAAAATATGGAAAACAAGATATAAAAAAAGGTTGTAACTCAATGGTGAATCAATTGTTCACACATTTACATTCATTACATATTTACACCACCAATCACATATATATACAATCTAGTTGAATAGATTCCTAGAATATAGAATCACTTATATATATAGAATTACAATATAGCTGAACTGATTCTTACAATATAGGATCTCACAAGTCATTGCTTAATTAGGCCAATTATAATCCAAACAAACATAATAAACTATATTATTAGAGAATTTTCTAGATTTCTCCATTATTTTAACACTCCCCACTCCCCTTATTGGGGAAATGTGTTTTCTACATACTTCAATTTACGTCTTTCCAAGAGGCTTTGAAAATATGTCAACCACATTTTCATTAGTAATACAAAAGACTAAATCAATTTCTTGAAACTTCATCTTTTCCATAACAAAATGATAATGTGTCTCAATATGGTACACACTATTGTTGGCTAGTTTGATGGTGCTTTTATTTTCACACTTGATAATCATTGACATTTCTTTTACTTCTCCGACATATTCAAGAACTCGCCTCAACCAATCGACTTCACAAGTAACACTGCACAAAGCTTTGTACTCAACGTCAGTTGATGACAAAGAAATTGTTGGTTTTTTCTTACTACTCCATGCCACTATCCCATATCCAATGTTGAATGCATATCCTAAGACTGATCTTTTTTCATTAGGATTTCTAGCCAAATCTGAATCAAAATACCCTGTCAACTCAACATAAAAATGATCAGTGTATGTAATACCAAAGTTAACAGTGCCTTTCAGATATCAAAGGACTTTCTACATTGTTTTCCAATTGCTTTCAAGAGGTTTGGCCATGAACTGGTTAGCATGCTAATTGAATATTTTATGTCTATCCTACTTGTATTGAGATAGTTTAGACTTCCCACTAGTTGACGATATAATGTACCATCCACCTCTCTTGTTCCATCATCACTGTAAAGTTTGACTTTATGTTATAAAAGTATTGATACTTCCATCCATTGGTCTATTTTGAATCTTTTGAGTAGCCCCCTTGTATGTTTTCTTTGTGTAACAAATGTCTCACCAACTTCTCTCCATATTTTAAGACCTAAGAAATAGCACAATTCACAAAGGCCGTTCATTTCAAACACTTGTGATATTTGTCCTTTAACTTCATCAATTAACTTAGAGGCATTGTTTGTTATAATAAGATCATCAACATACAGGGGAATCGTAATAACATGCCCCTTTTGATATGACTTGATATATAGATTAGTACCACTCTTTCTTTTCATAAAACCTTTCTTACGAAATAAAGAATCCATCTTCACATACCAAGAGCTTGGTGCCTATTCTAATCCATATAAATCTTTCTTTAATTTGCAAACAAGGTGGCCTTGACCCTTTTTAACAAACCCTTATGGTTGAACAAGATATGCCTCTTCTTTTAATTCCCCATTCAAAAAAAAAAACTTAACATCTAGTTGATGTAGTTTCTATTCATGTTTTGTAGTTAAAGCAATCATCAATCTAATTGTATTTAACTTAGCTATACGTGCAAAAGTTTCTTCATAATCAATTCCTCCTTTTTGTGAGTATCCCTTTGCAGCTAACCTGACCTGATATTTTTTTTTGTTGAATTAAGCATCGAACCTTCTATTCAAATTGATAATACAACCATATTACAAAATGTACAAATGAGATGTGGGCCACCTATAGCCTAGGAAACTGAGCCTAAGGCCCACTATCTGGGCCCAGGGCCCGCAAAAACACGATGCAACCACAAAAGATAATCGGAAGCCCAGACCATTCGATCTATCATCAGAGATCTAACGGTCATTGACAATATCAAGCCGCTAACAAGCACACCCTTTAAATCTTGAATCGGACCTGATAAGCTTTTAGAGATCGCTCTATAAAAATTTTAGGTCCATTTTGGCTAATAACCCTCGTGCATATAATCTGCCCGAAATCCACTAGATGCATTCGATTCCCACCAGTCTGCATAACTTTCTTGCTATTTAACACTACTTTCGGACCCGAAGCTTGATAAAGCTACCGTTAAAGTTGATTTCGGGTCTGATTAGCTTGGTAACCATCTTGCTCTTTGCAACGCGGAATTGATACGATTACTGCTATTTCTCCTACTTGCTCGCACTTTAACCAAGCTCCCTGCATAGCCAATGAAAAGGCTTTCTGTAATATGATTCAAATTCATGTAAATACTTGTGTTGTTAATTGACACCTGCCTGACCTTGGGATTGTAGAATTTTGGGCACATATTCCGGCCTAAGGACTGACCATTCTTTTCATTTCTATCCCTGAACTGTTGTTTCATGTGGACTAACCTTCAACTGTTTCCAGAAGACTACAACCTGCTAGTATCCCCTGCTCTGATAGAGCTCTCGGTCCGCGTTCACCTGTCTGAGACACTCTTCCCTCAATCTACCCTGGGGAATCTCTATCCATTTATATTTATTGTTGCTTTTAGCACAGAGTATGCCTTCATTAGCTAAGATGTCCACTAATTTGTTGGTTGTTCGGCGCACATGAGTGAAACTCAGGGTTCTCATGTTCTGCAAGTGGGATTGAATCCTTTGATAGACTTGCAGAAGCCTCCAATGTCTCGAAACTTTTTCCAGAGCTGAGCCATAGCAAATTCTCTTGACCGAATTGATAATCAATTCAGAATTGGCTTCAATTATAATGTTATGAAGATTTGAGTCCCTCATGATTTCTAAGCATTGCTCCAGGGCCATGAGCTCTGCCATATTGTTTGTGGCTTTCCCCAAATTACAATGAAAGATGAATTTTATACAACCTTTTTCATCCCTTATCACTCCTCTATAACCAGCCATGCCCGGGTTTCCTTTTGAGGCCCCATCAATATTACATTTCAGAAAACCTTGAGGGGGAGGTTTCCAGAAATCCTTATCAGCAATTATATGATTTGCATTTTTGTTTTTGCCCTTTGGGGTGAGCCCTTGCATACCCAACTGAATTAGTATCTGCACATCAGTATCTTTAGGTTGGTTCTCAGGGGGGTTTTTAATGAGAGTTCCTACCGTCTCATTGAGCTGTCTTAAAATCTGTTCCATGATGCTCTGGGAAAAACCTTTCTTGTTTTTTAATATTCTGTTGTTGTGTTATTTCCAGATATCCTAGATTAAAAAGCTTTGAGCTAAAGCCCAAGCTTTGTTGACTGTTTCATTATCAGAGAAATTTTTTCTCCACTTCTTTAAGGTGCTGGTAATGCTCCCCATGTCTCTGTCTATTTGTTTTAATATTGAGGCAATCCAATTCCACAATGTGGATGTGAATGGACAGAGGTTGAGAAGGTGATCCATAGTTTCTTCTTGTACTTCACATAGCTGGCATTTAGATGGACCAACTACCCCTCTTTTCCTCAGGTTTTCCCAGGTTAGAATTTTTTTATGTTGTACTAACCACATGAACAGTTTGATCTTCATCCAACTTTTGTTTTGCCATAGGTCCTTCCATACCCAATCAGGGTTTGGAAAGTCAAGCCCAATGGTTATGCGCTTAGCCTCTTTGAGGTTAAAGTTGCCTTCATTGTTATTGCCCCATCTCAGCTGGTCTGAATCTGCTAATATCAGAATCTTTCTCTGTTCTAGGATAGCTGTTAGAGCTTTTGCCTGTGCCTTCAAGGGGGAGTCATCACTGTATTCCAAGTTCTTCCATATCCTCCATTTTCCCTCACTTTTTTCCTAATCCCAGAAGTCATTTACTCTGAGTAACCTTTTGTTGTTAGTGTTGTTCTTAAGATTTGCAAATTCTTCTCTTAACAATTTGGGTTCCTGTTGCCACTTATCCTCCCAAAACCATGCAAGGTTTCCATCTCTAATTTCCCAGAAACTGTGTTTCTGAACAATGTCTCTATTCTCCCAAGCTTTGTTCCAAATGTGGGAGCCTTTGATGATCCCAGACATTCTAATGTGATCCCTGTCTTGCCAATTGTTTGCATATTTTTGTTTCCAAATTTGGGCCCAAGGGGAAGCTGAATCTTTTAGCCATCTCCACCATAGTTTTTCCCCCAAAACTTTGTTTAGCACTTCAGGATCATCCAGTCCCAAACCTCCATGTGACTTAGGTTTACAGATCTTTTCCCAGGCTACCAAGGCCCATTTTTTTTCTCTTCCCCTTTGCCCCAAAGAAAATCTCTTTGGATATTTCTGCATAGTTGCATGACTCCTTTAGGAGCTGGAAGGGCCAAAAACATAAAGATGGGGACAGTTTGTAGGACAGATTTTGTCAGCACTAGTCGTCCTACTAAGTTCAAAGACCTACTTGTCCATTTCCATATTTTTTCATGTAGCTTATTAATCACAAGCTCCCAAACCATCTTGCTCATAGGTTTGTCAGTTAGCGGTACTCCCAAATATTTGGAGGGTAGCATATCTCTTTGAAAGCCTAGAATTCTGGATATATTTATATGAATAGCAATGTCAATATTAAAAAAGAAAATCTTTGTTTTGGTAAGGCTTACCTCTATGCCTGCAGCCATTGCAAAGTCTTTCAGGATTTGTTTGTAGACTAGAGCTTCCCTGACTATAGGTGTTCCCTATAGCATAGTATCATCCACAAATTATTGATGGGTCAAAGCATCTCCGTTCATGGTGAGTTTGAGACCCTGGATTTTGCTTTCTGCTTTGGCAAATTTGATAGCTTTGCCTAGCCCTTCCATCATGAGAATAAAGAGGAAGGGTCAAAGAGGATCTCCTTATCTGAGACCTCTCGTCGGATTAAAGGGCTTGGATGGTGAACCATTTACTAGGATTGAAAAACTAGAGGTAGTTACAAGGGCCATCACCCATCTTACCTAGCTATGGTCAAATCCATATGCTATAAGAACTCTCCTTATGTAAGCCCAACTTATCTTATCATAAGCCTTTTCTAGGTCAAGTTGCATAATCATACTTTCCTACCTATTACTTATAAGTGAATGAACCACCTCATGTGCTTGAATGATATTGTTTAGAATTTGTCTGCCTTCCACAAACCCAGTTTGTTCCTCAGATACAAGAGTTGGGAGAAGGGGTTTAAGCCTGTTGGCAATAATTTTGGAAATTATTTTATACACCACATTACATAATGCTATTGGTCTGAATCTGTTTGGTGTCATAGCATTATCCTGTTTTGGAATCAAGGATATGAAAGAGGTATTGAGCACCTTCAAAACAGTGCTATTTTTCGTCAAGTCCTCCACCACATCGAGGATATCCTACTTGATTATTCCCCAACATGCTTTAAAGAAGTCAACATTAAAACCATCCAGGCCTGGTTCCTTCCCATTTTGCAATTCTTTGATGACTTCGCTGACCTCATATTCATTCACAGGCCTATTTAGATTGTAATTGTCTTCTCATGTCACAAGCTTAGGGATGTGCTTTGTAAAATCACTGATGAATTGTGATCCGTCTAAGAGAGGTTCCTCTGTTATGCCTTGGAAATGTTTAACTAGCTTAGCTTCTATTTCTTTGAGGGTATCGAGTTGATTCCCTTGAGAATATTTGATTTTTGAGATCGTGTTATGAGACTTGTGATCCATTGTAGATTTTTGAAAAAACCTTGTGTTCCTTTCTCCTTCTTTTAACCATTGTACCCTTGATTTCTGTTTCCAGAATATCTCCTCTTGTTTGCATAATTCTTCCCATTCCTGTTGATGGTAGTCAACTTGTTCCTTTCTTTCCTCGTTGAAGCCATTTGTAATGAGGATCTGGTTAATTTCATGTAGCTTTCGTTCTGTCACTTTTTTGGCTTCAAAAATGTTTCCAAACTCATTCTTATTCCAATCTTTAATCTTGATTTTGATATGTTTCAATCTTTTATGCAGGAGGAACATTTTAGTGCCCTGAAATTGCATATCCTCTGTTCACCATTTTCAATATTGCTAATAAAGTACGGATGGGTGAGCCAAATGTTTTCAAACCTAAAAGTTCTATTTCTTGGAGTTTATATAAAGGACACTTCAAGTTGAACAACCCAATGATCCGAGGCACCAAAAGGGAGTATCATCGCTGACAAGTCAAGGCCTGTTAGGATAAGGTCCTCCGAGATAATAAATCTGTCTGGTTTTGAGGCCACCTCAGACTCTCCTCCCCTTTTGTTATTCCATGTAAATATTCCATTACTTGTCTCTGTATCTACTAGCCTCATATGTTTATAAAATTCTGAAATGCTATGGAGTCTCTGCCTAGTGATCTGGTTCCACCTTTTTTTTCTGACAGTGACCTAATCATATTAAAGTCCCCTCCCAAAATCTAGGGGATGCCCGAATGTCTGTCTCTTAGATCCTCCAGTGAAGTAAGAAGTCTTAGTTTGTCTTCAGGCTTCTGTGGACCATAAACATTTGTGATTAAATAAACTTCCTTGTCCCCCAAAGGTTGAATAACCACTGATAAGTAGTTCCTAGATGCTTCAAAATCTAGGATTCCTATATTATGAGGGTTCCAAAGTGTGAGAATTCCTCTTGCTGTTTTGTCTGCTTTGACTTCTAGATATTCATATTTAGTCAGCCATTTGCTGTGAATTTCTCTTATTTTTTCTAGTGAACATTTTTTTCCTGGATAAAAATCATATCTGGTTTTTCTTCTTTCATTCTATTGCTAAGATTCCTTTGCTTCCTTTTACTCCCTAGACCCTAATATTCCATGTTGTGATTTTCATTAAGAAAGATTTGTAAATGAGTAACTAGTTAGGTCTTTCATCTTACCTGAATCGATCATGAGTTTTCCACACTCTATTAGCAGCTTGTTCTGTTTTTTCCTACCTCTTTTCTTGCCTGGGTTCTTAGGAGCTAGTCCCGATGCTGCCTTCATTGTTTTCACCCCTTCGTTGTCCTGACTATCATGGTTTATTTTGACTCCCAAAACTTTTTCCTGAGTTCTCCATAGGAATAGTTGTTGCACTCTGTTGAAATCCTCTTATGGTAGTGAATTCATTCCTTTGGTGGTTCCCTGCTCTAGGAACTTTTCTAGATCTAGATGCTCCCTATCAAGAATATCCTGCAGTTCATGATCCTCTATTCCCACCTCGCTCAGGGTCTTCTCTTGGTCCCTATCAAGTTCCATAATGTTTATCAAATCCTCCTTTTGTTGGTTTTTGTCATGTGTGTCCTCCATACTCTCTTCCTTTTCCTTCTCCACAGGGCTTACCTCCAGAGTCTGATTTGCATTATCGTGCTCCTCTTCTTCTTCTAGTACCTTGTACCTATTCTGACTTGGATGCTTTTCCTCATTGATTTTCTTTTGGTACTTTCTCCCTCCTTTACCTCTGTTTCCCACTTTGCTAAAGCTTTCAGTTTCTTTCCCTGAGGTAGCTTTAGTTCTTCTTTCCATTTTGTTTAAGGGGCAATCCCTGAATAGATGCCCATGTTCATGGCACTTGCGACATCTGAAAGGAACATGCTCATAGTCCACCGCTTGTACCCATTCTTCATCAAAAACTTCCAAAATTACTTCATCCGGTAGAGCTCCAGAGAGGTCCATCTCTATGCAAATCCGGGCAAAGGAGGTATACTTTCCCCACCTAGTGGCCTCTGATATTTTAACAAAGTGCCCTAGTTTATTTCCTATTTCTTTTAATGATTCTGGCTGCCAATAATCCAGTGGTAAGGAGTAGAGCCTTACCCAAACCGAGACCAAAGTGAATGCCTCGTGCTCTGGGACAAAATTCATTACCTAAGGCCGCATATAGAGGCCTGCAACAACATAGAAGTAAGTCATTCATCTATGTCCATTTCCATGAGAGGTAGTCTTAACATTCATTAATTATTATTTATAACATTCATTTATATATAAGCAAATTTTATTTAGCAAAATGGTCCATTTTACAATAAGATGTGTAATTCTTTTTTTTTGAAGTTAAAGTTGACCCATAACCTTTTAATAAATGGTTAATCATGTAAATGAGTGCATTGGTAAACCATTCTTTGAGTTGCAATAGTTTTTTTTGTTATATTTATGTAGTATTTGACTACATCAACCACATTAATATTTTTAATGTGATTGTATTAATTTATATTCTAAAAAAATTATAGTAAAAAAAAAATCCATTTTTTCTGTCGACAACTTTTACAATAGTAAGTCAATGATTGTCTAGACTTTACATCTCAGCTTTTACATGAGAAAGTCATATTCAATGGCTCACATATAAAGACAAGAAACCAATCTGACAACTTTCACAGTAAACCAATGATTGATTTACTTTTCCATATCAACCCTAAAATAGAAAAGTGATATTCAATCGCTGGAACAGTAAGGAAATAATTAACTTAATACATGGTCCCTAATATTTACCCTTCTCAATTCTATTATTTACTATTTCACATCACATATTACTTTTTATAATAACTACTTCAACCGCACATAAACATCAACATATGTATCTTGTGTCATATTTAGCTACGCAAATAAAAAATGCAAATCTGAAATGACAACTTTCACATTTCTTGCATTCACGTCATCTCTTGCTTTTGCTAATAACTACTTGTATTAGTACATCTTATTGTCTGTCACATTTCCCTCCACAAATATATATAAGAAAGTCCAGGTACAGACAACCAACTACAAGGTCCGTGTTTTAGAGCTTTAGTGATGGAAAGTTATGCTCTGGTTTTTCTTCTTGATGTGTACTGAAACTCTTTGTGCTGTAACAATCACTAATACCCCATTTAATATGTTGGTCCCCACCTCTATTCCTGCATCCGAAGGACGTTTCAGATCAATACATACACCACCGGTTCCAATATTGGACATTATTGTTTCTATCATTCTGGGGAGCATCAGAATACAAGCGCCTTATAATTTCGAATATATGCGTGCTCCACTAATAGGTCTAAAATGGGCAGAGCTCCTTGCTGTCAAAAAACGGGATTAAAGAAGGGGCCCTGGACTCCTGAGGAGGACAAAATTCTCATCAATTACATTCAGAAGAATGGGCATGGAAGATGGAGTGCTCTTCCCCAGCTTGCTGGTCTGTAATATATATATATACATTTTCTATATATATATTTAATGTATATACTCCTTTGTTTCAGCGTTTCCGAAAATAGATCTAATGTATGAGTGCGCTTTTGTCATTTTATGGGTGATACTCCTTTGTTTCAGCGTTTCCGAAAATAGATCTAATGTATGCGTGTGCTTTTGTCTTTTTATGGGTGATACTCCTTTGTTTCAGCGTTTCCGAAAATAGATCTAATGTATGCGTGTGCTTTTGTCTTTTTATGGGTGATACTCCTTTGTTTCAGCGTTTCCGAAAATAGATCTAATGTATGCGTGTGCTTTTGTCTAATTTATATTCTAATTTATATTTATATTTATATTTGCAGAATTGTTTTTTCTATATTATACTGTACATATCTTTCTTTTTGGAGTAAAACTGTTGATATATATATATATATATATATATATTTTTCAGCAGGAGGATCTATCTATATATATATATGCACTTACAAATTAAATGAGTGCAGGACTTCTTCGCTGTGGTAAGAGCTGCCGACTGCGATGGACGAATTATCTGAGACCTGATATCAAGAGAGGTTCTTTTACGCGAGAAGAAGAGCAAACTATTATTCAGCTGCATGGAATTCTAGGAAACAGGTACCCAATTTTTCTTTTTTTTGTTTAACTGAAAAAATCGTGTCTCTAACCATTTTTAGACATACATAATACTGCCCGGAATTAGAGCAGGAGACCAGTGGGACTAAATCTCCCTAATTAACCAAAACAACTCCGCCGATATAGTTTATTTATTGTTCCAATTCTTGCAGATGGTCTGCCATAGCCTCACAGCTTCCGGGGAGAACAGACAATGAGATCAAGAATTTTTGGGGTACCCATCTGAAGAAGCGTTTGTTGAAGATGGGACTCGATCCTGCGACCCATAAACCAAGAGAAGAAGCCAATCACAGTACACAGGGTTTCGAGGCCTCGGCCGTGACGAGGCACAAAGCACAGTGGGAAAATGCAAGGCTGGAAGCAGAAGCTCGTCTCTCGAGACAATCACTGCTTATGTCCTCTAATTCTGCTGCTAATTATCACATCAATAAGAAGGTCGAAATTTTCACAATACCTAGCGATAATCAACCCACGGATTATTTCCTAAAGATATGGAATTCTGAAGTAGGTAAGGCCTTCAGAAAGGAGAATCCTCAGCCAAAAGGTGGAGACAATCCCGTTTTAACGTCTGAAAATTTTCAGAGTTCGGTTTCTTCCCTGTGCTGCCCTTCCACCCAGAATAGTTGTGATCAGTCCTTCAACCCCAATGATAAAAATAAGGAAAATGGGTCTCAACCGTGCAATTCTGCATCATTTGAATGGACTGGGGACTCCAATGAGAAAATCCATGAAGAACTTTCATGTTTTGCTGATATGACCATGACAGGCCAGACTGAAGATAAGGTCGCCGAGGCATTAGATTTTCCGGAGCTTCTGCTGGATTTCTCTAATAATGATGACAACATTAACAACAGCAATAGCATTCAGTCAGAATTTAGTACAACTTTTCAAGGGCAGCCCTCTTCGCCATGGCCCGAATTACATGACGAAGACTACTGGAGCAATTTTTCATCTATTGCTAATGCATCTGGACATAGTTGAGATTTTTCATCCCTGTTGCTCTACTTTGAAATCTCATTCTTGATAAAAATATAATAACCAGGCGTAAATCCCTGTTGAATCTAATAATCCCTAAAGAAGACTATCATCCTTTGCCTCGTAAAGTTTTCTGTGCCAACCATGTACGTTGTTAGTTGAATAATAAGATGTACACAGTAACTGTGGACTGCAAATAATAAAATTGCATTCCACCCTGAAATGAGATTCTGATTCTGAACTGCCCATTTACATTTCTAATTTCTTATTTTTATTTTCACCAGAAAACCATGAACTCCGTGTTGTTTATTTTAGCATGAGCACAGTTGTATAAATTATTAAATAACAGTCTAAATAAGATTTGAAAAGGAAAAATAAAATAATTTGGAATTTTTTATTTTATTGATCATATTGTGTACACTACAAATAATATTTTCTAGTTATTAAATTTGCATCATCTATAGATTTTTTTTTTTTTTTAATGAAAACTATATTATATTATGTGTTTTGAATTGTATGGGGTAATCTATCATTATATTTAGAAAATATGGAAGACAAGATATGAAAAAAGGTTGTAACTCAATGGTGAATCAATTGTTCACACAATACCACTCACACATTTATATTCATTACATATTTACACCAGCAATCACTTATATATATATATACAATCTAGTTGAATAGATTCCTAGAATATAGAATCACTTATATATATAGAATTACAATATAGCTGAACTGATTCTTACAATGTAGGATCTCACAAGTGATTGCTTAATTAGGCCAATTATAATCCAAACAAACATAATATAGAGAATTTTCTAGATTTCTCCATTATTTTAACACTCCCCTTAACAAGGAAATGTGTTTTCTACATACTTCAATTTATGTCTTTCCAAGAGGCTTTGAAAATATGTCAACCACATTTTCATTAGTAATACAAAAGACTAAATCAATTTCCAGAGACTCCATCTTTTCCATAACAAAATGATAGTGTGTCTCAATATGGTACACACTATTGTTGGCTAGTTTGATGGTGCTTTTATTGTGGCACTTCATAATCATTGACATTTCTTTTACTTCTCCGACATATTCAAGAACTCGCCTCAACCAATTGACTTCACAAGTAACATTGCACAAAGCTTTGTACTCAACGTCAGTTGATGACAAAGAAATTGTTGGTTTTTTCTTACTACTCCATGCCACTATCCCATATCCAAGGTTGAATGCATATCCTAAGACTGATCTTTTTTCATTAGGATTTCCAGCCAAATCTGAATCAAAATACCCTGTCAACTCAACATAAAAATGATCAGTGTATGTAATACCAAAGTTAACAGTGCCTTTCAGATATCAAAGGACTTTCTACATTGTTTTCCAATTGCTTTCAAGAGGTTTGGCCATGAACTGATTAGCATGCTAACTGAATATTTTATGTCTAGCCTAGTTGTATTGAGACAGTTTAGACTTCCCACTAGTTGACGATATAATGTACCATCCACCTCTCTTGTTCCATCATCACTGTACAGTTTGACTTTATGTTCTAAAAGTATTGATACTTCCATCCATTGGTCTATTTTGACTCTTTTGAGTAGCTCCCTTGTATGTTTTCTTTGTGTAACCAATGTCTCACCAACTTCTCTCCATATTTCAAGACCTAAGAAATAGCACAATTCACAAAGGCCGTTCATTTCAAACACCTGTGACATTTGTCCTTTAACTTCATCAATTAACTTAGAGGCATTGTTTGTTATAATAAGATCATCAACATACAGGGAAATCATAATAACATGCCCCTTTTGATATGTGTTGATATACAAATTAGTACCACTCTTTCTTTTCATAAAACCTTTCTTAGGAAAGAAAGAATCCATCTTCACATACCAAGAGCTTGGTACCTATTTTAATCCATATAAAGCTTTCTTTAATTTGCAAACAAGGTGGCCTTGACCCTTTTTAACAAACCCTTATGGTTGAACAAGATATGCCTCTTCTTTTAATTCCCCATTTAAAAAGGAAAAATTAACATCTAGTTGATGTAGTTTCTATTCATGTTTGTAGTTAAAGCAATCATCAATCTAATTGTATTTAACTTAGCTATACGTGTAAAAGTTTCTTCATAATCAATTCCTCCTTTTTGTGAGTATCCCTCTGCAGCTAACCTCACCTGATATTTTTTTTTGCTGAATTAAGCATCAAACCTTCTATTCAAATTGATAATACAACCATATTACAAAATGTACAAATGAGATGCGGGCCACCTATAGCCTAGGAAACTGAGCCTAAGGCCCACTATCTGGGCCCAGGGCCCGCAAAAACATGACGACACAACCACAAAAGATAATCGGAAGCCCAGACCGTTCGATCTATCATCAGAGATCTAACGGTCATTAACAATATCGGGCCGCTAACAAGCACTCCCTTTAAATCTTGAATCAGACCCGATAAGCCTTTAGAGACCGCTCTATAAAAATTTCGGGTCTGTTTTGGCTGATAACCCTTGCGCATGTAATCCACCCGAAATCCACCAGATGCATGCGATTCCCACCAGTCTGCGTAACTTGCTCGCTATTTAACACTGCTTTCGGACTCGAAGCCTGATAAAGCTACTGTTAAAGTTGATTTCGGGTCCGATTGGCTTGGTAACCATCTTGCTATTTGCAACGCGGAATTGATACGATTGCTGCTATTTCTCCTACCTGCTCGCACTTTAACCAAGCTCCCTGCATAGCCAATGAAAAGGCTTTCTGTAATATGATTCAAATTCATGTAAATACTTGTGTTGTTAATTGACACCCGCCCGAGAACCTTGGGATTGTAGAATTTTGGGCACATATTCCGGCCTAAGGACCGGCCATTCTTTTCATTTCTATCCCTGAACTGTTGTTTCATGTGGACTAACCTTCAACTGTTTCCAGAAGACTACAACCTGCTAGTATCCCCTGCTCTGATAGAGCTCTCGGTCCGCGTTCACCTGTCTGAGACACTCTTCCCTCAATCTACCCTAGGGAATCTCTATCCATTTATATTTATTGTTGCTTTTAGCACAGAGTACGCCTTCATTAGCTAAGATGTCTGCTAATTTGTTGGTTTTTCAGCGCACATGAGTGAAACTCAGGGTTCTCATGTTCTGCAAGTGGGATTGAATCATTTGATAGACTTGTAGAAGCCTCCAATGTCTCGAAACTTTTTCTAGAGCTGAGCCATATCAAATTCGCTTGACCGAATTGATAATCAATTCAGAATTGGTTTCAATTATAATGTTATGAAGATTTGAGTCCCTCATGATTTCTAAGCATTGCTCCAGGGCCATGAGCTCGGCCATATTTTTTGTGGCTTTCCCCAAATTACAACGAAATATGATTTTTATACAACCCTTTTCATCCATTATCACTCCTCTATAACCAGCCATGCCCGGGTTTCCTTTTGAGGACCCATCAATATTACATTTCAGAAAACCTTGAGGGGAAGGTTGCCGGAAATCCTTATCAGCAATTATATGATTTTCATTTTTGTTTTTTCCCTTTGGGGTGAGCCCCTACATACCCAACTGAATTAGTATCTGCACATCTTTAGGTTGGTTCTCAGGGGGGGTTTTAATGAGAGTTCCTACCGTCTCATTGAGCTGTCTTAAAATCTATTCCATGATGCTCTGGGAAAAACCTTTCCTGTTTTTGAATATTCTGTTGTCGCATTCTTTCTAGACATCCCAGATTAAAAAGCTTGGAGTTAAAGCCCAAGATTTGTTGACTGTTTCATTATCAGAGAAAATTTTTCTCCACTTCTTTAAGGTGCTGGTAATGCTCCTCATGTCTTTGTCTGTTTGTCTGAATATTGAGGCAATCTAATTCCACAATGTGGATGTGAATGGACGGAGGTTGAGAAGGTGATCCATAGTTTCTTCTTGTACTTCACATAGCTGGCATTTAGATGGACCAACTACCCCTCTTTTCCTCAAGTTTTCCCAGGTTAGAATTTTTTTATGTTGTACTAACCACATGAATAGTTTGATCTTCATCCAGCTTTGGTTCTACCATAGGTCCTTCCATACCCAATCAAGGTTTGGAAAGTCAAGCCCAATGGCTATGTGCTTAGCCTCTTTGAGGTTAAAGTTGCCTTCATTGTTATTGCCCCATCTTAGCTGGTCTGAATCTGTTGATATCAGAATCTTTCTCTGTTCCAGGATAGCTGTTAGAGCTTCTGCCTGTGCCTTCAAGGGGGAGTCATCATTGTATTCCAAGTTCTTCCATATCCTCCATTTTCCCTCACTTTTTTCCTAATCCCAGAAGTCATTTACTATGAGTAACCTTTTGTTGTCAGTATCGTTCTTAAGATTTGCAAATTCTTCTCTTAGCAATTTGGGTTCCTATTGCCACTTATCCTCCCAAAACCATGCAAGGTTTCCATCTCTAATTTCCCAGAAACTGTGTTTCTGAACAATGTCTCTATTCTCCCAGGCTTTGTTCCAAATGTGGGAGCCTTTGATGATCCCAGACATTCTAATGTGATCCTTGTCTTGCCAATTGTTTGCATATTTTTGTTTCCAAATTTGGGCCCAAGGGGAAGCTAAATCTTTTAGCCATCTCCACCATAGTTTTTCCCCCAAAACTTTTTTTAGCACTTCGGGATCATCCAGTCCCAAACCTCCATGTGACTTCAGTTTACAGATCTTTTCCCACCCTACCAAGGCCCATTTTTTTTCTCTTCCCCTTTGCCCCAAAGAAAATCTCTTTGGATATATCTGCATAGTTGCATGACTCCTTTAGGAGTGTTAGGACTCAGAATTGACCAATTTTGACCTTATATTTTTGCCATAATATTATCCTTTTTCAGTCATAGGTTGAAAGCTTTGATTACATAATGACTTAATCACCCCAAGGTACGAAGTAACTCTCTGCATATCTATATGTTTAATTGTTCATTGCATATTCATGAATATCTTTATATTTATCTTTGGAAAAGATAATTAAGTTGCCAAGTAATCGTTGGACTGTCTAAAGTCTGCAGGAATTATAATTCACAGTTGCTGTAACACCAGAAACAACAACTATGCAGTTGCTGCAACACCGGAAGCAACAACTACGCAGTTGCTACAACCAGCAACGACAACCATCTTAAGCAGGGGAATGTTATTTTTGCAACAACTGGAAATAACAAACGGCAACTATCTGGAGATCGCCATAATTCCACGCTGACGCGGCATGATCAGCAACTGTCCAAAAAGGGCAAAACACAATTACAGTTGCTAAAGTATTAGGAACAGCACGAGTTTACTAAATCAGCAACCATGGGGAAACGACAAAGGATAGTGCGAGGATCCCAAGAAAATGGTCGAAGTTCGGTTACCAGCTGTGTAACAGAAACAAACTCAAGAAAGAATACACTGTCGCACTGTTATAACAGCATCCTGTAACTCTTATTTTTGGTTAACTGAATGAACTGTGATAATCTATTGTAATAGATGTCTCCTCTATAAAGAGGAGACATCTACATTAGAGAAGGGGGGAGAAAAGTAGTTTTGTAAAGGGAATTCTGAAAGACAACAGCAAAGTCTGAACTTTTATTGTAACTGGATCTTTTGGCAGATGAATAGAAGATTGTTCTGAGCACCTAATCTAGCAATTGTGTTCTGGGGAATCTTGTGAGAGGGACCGGGCCCACCTTCCTCACAAGATTCACCCATTTACTTTTCTGTCAAGTGTGTAAGTGTGTTTGGTAATTTCTTTCTGTTGATACTCTGTTTTGGATTCTGTAGCATTACCTCTGATAATTTCCTTTTTGCTGGCACTCTGTTTTGTTAATCGTTTGAAGCTGTACTTCACCGGTGAATTAGAATTGCAGTGTGTGTTAGCAATCTGGTTACAGGGGCAGGTGCTGAACGTCCTTGCTTGGAGGATAGGGTCCTAATCCTCTGTTAACAGAGCATCCATCACTTTTCTTTTCAGATTTATAATCTTAATTAACTGCTTTCATTTTATCTTTGCAATGCACTGTTATGACATAGCGTGAGAATTACGTATACTACAGATTTTTGATGCTTTTAGAGTTAAGTACATACAGTACGCGGTAGCCTTTGAAATACAAGACTTTCCCAGGTTGAAAATTTAATGTGGTACTTGATTGTTAATCAATAAACAACTCAACTAGCCAACAAGGAGCTGGAAGGGCTAAAAACATAAATATGGGGATAGTTTGTAGGACAAATTTTGTGAGCACTAGTCGTCCTACTAAGTTCAAAGACCTACTTGTCCATTTCTGTATTTTTTCCTGTAGCTTATTAATCACAAGCTCCCAAACCATCTTGCTCAGAGGTTTGTCAGTTAGCGGTACTCCCAGATATTTGGAGGGTAGCATATCTCTTTGAAAGCCTAGAATTCTGGATATATTTCTCTGAATAGCAATGTTAGTATTAAAAAAGAAAATCTTTGTTTTGGTAAGGCTTACCTCTGTGCCCGTAGCCATTGCAAAGTCTTTCAGGATTTGTTTGTAGGCTAGAGCTTCCCTGACTGTAGGTGTTCCCTATAGCATAGTATCATCCACAAATTATTGATGGGTCAAAGCATCTCCGTTCATGGTGAGTTTGAGACCCTGGATTTTGCCTTCTGCTTTGGCAAATTTGATAGCTTTGCCTACCCCTTCCATCATTAGAATAAAGAGGAAGGGTGAGAGAGGATCTCCTTATCTGAGACCTCTCGTCAGATTAAAGGGCTTGGATGGTGAACCATTTACTAGGATTGAAAAACTAGAGGTAGTTACAAGGGCCATCACCCATCTTACCTAGTTATGGTCAAATCCATATGCTATAAGAACTCTCCTTATGTAATACCAACTTATCTTATCATAAGCCCTTTCTAGGTCAAGTTGCATAATCATTCTTGCCTGCCTATTACTTATAAGTGAATGAACCACCTCATGTGCTTGAATGATATTGTTTAGAATTTGTCTACCTTCCACAAACCCAGTTTGTTCCTCAGATACAAGAGTTGGGAAGGGGTTTAAGCCTGTTGGCAATAATTTTGGAAATTATTTTATACACCACATTGCATAATGTTATTGGTCTGAATCTGTTTGGTGTCATAGCATTATCCTGTTTTGGAATTAAGGATATGAAAGAGGTATTGAGCGCCTTCAAAACAGTTCTATTTTTCCTCGAGTCCTCCACCACATCGAGGATATCCTACTTGATTATTCCCCAACATGCTTTAAAGAAGTCAACATTAAAACCATCCAGACCTGGTTCCTTCCCATTTTGCATTTCTTTGATGACTTCGCTGACCTCCTCTTCATTCACAAGCCTATTTAGATTGTAATTGTCTTCTCATGTCACAAGTTTAGGAAAGTGCTTTGTAAAATCACTGATGAATTGTGATCCGTCTAAGAGAGGTTCCTCTGTTATGCCTTGGAAATGTTTAACTAGATCAACCTCTATTTCTTTGTGGGTATCGAGTTGATTCCCTTGAGAATCTTTGATTTTTGAGATCGTGTTATGAGACCTGTGATCCATGGTAGATTTGTGAAAAAACCTTGTGTTCCTTTCTCCTTCTTTTAACCATTGTACCCTTGATTTCTGTTTCCAGAATATCTCCTCTTGTTTGCATAATTCTTCCCATTCCTGTTGATGGTAGTCAACTTGTTCCTTTCTTTCCCCGTTGAAGCCATCTGTAATGAGGATCTGGTTAATTTCATGTAGCTTTCGTTCTGCCACTTTTTTGGCTTCAAAAATGTTGCCAAACTCATTCTTATTCCAATCTTTAAGCCTGATTTTGATATGTTTCAATCTTTTATGCAAGAGGAACATTTTAGTGCCCTGAACTTGCATATCCTCTGTCCACCATTTTTCAATATTGTTGATAAAGTCTGGATGGGTGAGCCAAATGTTTTCAAACCTGAAAGGTTTGTTTCTTGGAGTTCCTATAAAGGACGCTTCAAGTTGAATAGGCCAATGATCTGAGCCACCAAAAGGGAGTATCATCGCTGACAAGTCAAGGCCTGTTAGGATAAGGTCCTCTGAGATAATAAAACTGTCTAGTTTTGAGGCTATCTGAGACTCTCCTCCCCTTTTGTTATTCCATGTAAATATTCCATTACTTGTCTCTTTATATACTAGCCTCATATTGTTTATAAAATTATGAAATGCTATGGAGTCTCTGCCTAGTGATCCGATTCCACCTTTTCTTTCTGACAGTGACCTAATCATATTAAAGTCCCCTCCAAAAATCTAGAGGATGCCTGAATGTCTGTCTCTTAGATCCTCCAGTGAAGTAAGAAGTCTTAGGTTGTCTTCAAGCTTCTGTGGACCATAAACATTTGTGATTAAATAAACTTCCTTTTGGAATTAAGGATATGAAAGAGGTATTGAGCGCCTTCAAAACAATGCTATTTTTCCTCGAGTCCTCCACCACATCGAGGATATCCTACTTGATTATTCCCCAACATGCTTTAAAGAAGTCAACATTAAAACCATCCAGACCTGGTTCCTTCCCATTTTGCAATTCTTTGATGACTTCGCTGACCTCCTCTTCATTCACAAGCCTATTTAGATTGTAATTGTCTTCTCGTGTCACAAGTTTAGGAATGTGCTTTGTAAAATCACTGATGAATTGTTATCCGTCTAAGAGAGGTTCCTCTGTTATGCCTTGGAAATGCTTAACTAGCTTAGCTTCTATTTCTTTGAGGGTATCGAGTTGATTCCCTTGAGAATATTTGATTTTTGAGATCCTGTTATGAGACCTGTGATCCATTGTAGATTTGTGAAAAAACCTTGTGTTCCTTTCTCCTTCTTTTAACCATTGTACCCTTGATTTCTGTTTCCAGAATATCTCCTCTTGTTTGCATAATTCTTCCCATTCCTGTTGATGGTAGTCAACTTGTTCCTTTCTTTCCTTGTTGAAGCCATTTGTAATGAGGATCTGGTTAATTTCATGTAGCTTTCATTCTGTCAATTTTTTGGCTTCAAAAATGTTTCCAAACTCATTCTTATTCCAATCTTTAATCCTAATTTTGATATGTTTCAATCTTTTATGCAGGAGGAACATTTTAGTGCCCTGAAATTGCATATCCTCTGTCCACCATTTTCAATATTGCTAATAAAGTACGGATGGGTGAGCCAAATGTTTTCAAACCTAAAAATTCTGTTTCTTGGAGTTTATATAAAGGACACTTCAAGTTGAACAGCCCAATGATCCGAGCCACCAAAAGGGAGTATCATCGCTGACAAGTCAAGGCCTGTTAGGATAAGGTCCTCCGAGATAATAAATCTATCTAGTTTTGAGGCCACCTGAGACTCTCCTCCCCTTTTGTTATTCCATGTAAATATTCCATTACTTGTCTCTGTGTCTACTAGCCTCATATTGTTTATAAAATTCTGAAATGCTATGGAGTCTCTGCCTAGTGATCTGGTTCCACCTTCTTTTTTCTGACAGTGACCTAATCATATTAAAGTCCCCTCCCAAAATCTAGGGGATGCCCGAATGTCTGTCTCTTAGATCCTCCAGTGAAGTAAGAAGTCTTAGTTTGTCTTCAGGCTTCTGTGGACCATAAACATTTGTGATTAAATAAACTTCCTTGTCCCCCAAAGGTTGAATAACCACTGATAAGTAGTTCCTAGATGCTTCAACATCTAGGATTCCTATTTTCTGAGGGTTCCAAAGTGTGAGAATTCCTCCTGCTGTTTTGTCTGCTTTGACTTCTAGATATTCATATTTAGTCAGCCATTTGCTGTGAATTTCTCTTATTTTTTCTACTGAACATTTTGTTTCCTGGATAAAAATCATATCTAGTTTTTCTTCTTTCATTCTATTGCTAAGATTC
This sequence comes from Pinus tabuliformis, assembly GCA_031772625.1. Classification (NCBI taxonomy): domain Eukaryota; kingdom Viridiplantae; phylum Streptophyta; class Pinopsida; order Pinales; family Pinaceae; genus Pinus; species Pinus tabuliformis. The sequence continues at coordinate 66,784,289 of CM062814.1, read as the reverse complement.
CTTTGCTTCCTTTTACTCCCTAGACCCCTAATATTCCATGTTGTGAGCTTCATTAAGAAAGATTTGTAAATGAGTAACTGGTTAGGTCTTTCATCTTACCTGAATCGATCATGAGTTTTCCACACTCTATCAGCAGCTCGTTCTGTTTTTTCCTACCTCTTTTCCTGCCTGGGTTCCTAGGAGCTAGTCCCGATGCTGCCTTCATTGTTTTCACCCCTTCATTGTCCTGACTATCATGGTTTCTTTTGACTCCCAAACCTTTTGCCTGAGTTCTCCATAGGAATAGCTGTTGCACTTTGTTGAACTCCTCTTGTGGTAGTGAATCCATTCCTTTGGTGGTTCCCTGCTCTAGGAACTTTTCCAGATCTAGATGCTCCCTATCAAGAATATCCTGCAGTTCATGATCCTCTATTCCCACCTCGCTCGGGGTCTTCTCTTGGTCCGTATCAAGTTCGATAATGTTTAGCAGATCCTCCTTTTGTTGGTTTTTGTCATGTGTGTCCTCCATACTCTCTTCCTTTTCCTTCTCCACAAGAATTACCTCCAGAGTCTGATTTGCATTATCGTGCTCCTCTTCTTCTTCTAGTACCTTGTACCTATTCTGACTTGGCTACTTTTCCTCGTTGATTTTCTTTTGGTACTTTCTCCCTCCTTTACCTTTGTTTCCCACTTTGCTAAAGCTTTCAGTTTCTTTCCCTGAGATAGATTTAGTTCTTCTTTCCATTTTGTTTAAGGGGCAATCCCTGAATAGATTCCCAAGTTCATGGCACTTGCGGCATCTGAAAGGAACATGCTCATAGTCCACCACTTGTACTCATTCTTCATCAAAAACTTCCAAAATTACTTCATCCGGTAGAGCTCCAGAGAGGTCCATCTCTATGCAAATCTGGGTAAAGGAGGTATACTTTCCCCGCCTAGTGGCTTATGATATTTTAATAAAGTGCCCTAGTTTATTCCTATTTCTTTTAATGATTATGGCTGCCAATAATCTAGTGGTAAGGAGTAGAGCCTTACCCAAACCGGGACCAAAGTGAATGTCTCATGCTCTGGGACAAAATTCATTACCTAAGGCCGCATATAGAGGCCTGCAACAACATTGAAGTAGGGCCCTCCTTCAAACACCCTGTCTTTATCCTCAATGTTCGTAAGAACTTTAGTGAAGAAACCCTTTGATCCAAGGTGCAGATCTATATCCCCCTTAGGTTTCCAATGATTCTTTATCCATGCCTGTAAAGCCTTCTCCATTGGCCATAACCCCATGAATTTACAAATGACTACGTAAGTTGCCATGTGTTCCCCATACACCTCTAGCGCTGGATCACTTAACACCACTCTGGGTGTGATAGTTGCCCTAGGCTTACGCGGTTCAGTTCAATTTCTGGTATCCGCATTCTGATTTTATCCTTCTATTCCTTTTTCTTTTCTGACTTCATGCGTATTTTCCTACCCCTGTGTACCTCTGTTGTCCTGTTTCCCTCCTCCTAAAATTCCAATTTCAGCCCCCAAAGGTTTCTTGAATCGATTGGAGACTGCCTAACTATAGGAGGGAGTGGAACTCCCCCCCTCTCACCTCTCCATGGTGCCCAACGCTTAACTTCTACTGCAAACCCTAGCTCTCTCCACCATCTCCCCTCTCCATGTAAATCCTTTTGATTAGTCCACCTAACCTGATATTTATGTAAACTTCCATCAACGTTAAATTTGGTTTTGTACAACCATTTGGATCCCATGGGTACTTTATTTTCAAGTAATTACGTTGATTTCCAAGTATCGTTTTTCATCAGGGACTCATATTTTTCTTTCATTTCATCTCTACACTCTGTATGCTCATTAGTTTCTTTGAAATTCAAAGGTTCTATGAAATTCATTGCTTTAGAAATTAAGAAATAATACTTAGTCTAACTAGTGGTTGAATTTGACATGATGACTGCCTTGGTGCTTCAATTCATTCATATCGTCTCCTGCTTTGCAGTGAATCATTTCTTCCTCTTGGTGTGCTATGAATTTTTGAGGTGTCCATGTCACTAGATGCTTCCTCCTCTTTTTGTTGTTTCTTCTCTTTTACTTCCTCTTTGATATCATCATAATCATAAGGAATGTGTCATGCATCCTATATGTTGTTGTTATGGCCTTCATTTGCAAGCTCATCAAATAACGCATATGTTTCTCGTAAGCCATGTTGCTCTGCTTTGAAATCTCATTCTTGTTAAATATGTAATAACTAAGCGTAAATCCCTATTAAATATAATAATCCATAAAGAAGACATATCATCTTTTGTATGATAAATTTTTATGTACCAAACATGTATGCTTCTAGTTGAATAATAACATAATAACATGTAAGCAGTAACTTCGTAATGAATTATTGAACAAGAAACCTAGAAACACGAGGAAAAAAAATGACTAGGGTGGAAGAGGAAATCCAAAATCTCATTCTCAAGGTGGATGTATATTGGGACAATGTTGTGAGATCAAAACAAAAGGTAATGGTGGGGAGATTGGAGTTCACCAAGATGACAAGTGCCCAAATGAAAGAATGGATTGACAAGAGTTGGACTTTTATCCTTGAATACTGGACAAAGGTTAACATATTATTAAATGGATGGTTTGGCTTTCATTTCTTAAAGGAAAAGGATGCTAATAAAATTGCATCCATGCCTTGGGTGTTGGGTAGAGGATTTCTAGTTTTACAGAAATGGACTATGGGCTTTGATCCCATTAAATAAGTCCCCAAGTGGAAAAGCATATGGGAAAAGTTGTTGGGCGTTCCTTTGGATCTTTGGTCTAAGAAAGCCATACTGGAAATCACCAATAAGATTGGTAAGTTTAACTATGTAGACGAAGGTTGCTTGGGACTCTTGGAAAAAATAGTAGCTTGGGTCCTTGTTGAGGTTGATTACTTTGGTGGATTTCGAGCTGCTCTAGACATATATTGGGGTCCCTTCTCCATTCACCAACATGTGGACTACTAGGGGGGGTCCCTTTCAAATGCTTAGGCTGCCACGAAACTGGTCATTTGATTGCAGAGTGTCGTCTCCACTATGGTGTCCTCATTCACATGATGGACAGGGATACCTCTTTTTCAAGGTGTGACCCAACTTTCCATAGACATGTGGAGTGTCCTCTTAGGTCTATCTCTGGGACATTGATGCAATCTCATAAGGAGGCATGCTCTAAGTATATATGTCCGCATAAACTATTACGTACGGGTCGGATACAGAGGCTGACTCATATAAATCTAGGTATAGACCCCAACCTGTTTTAGAGAAGGATGTGTTGGACTTGGATATAGATTTGGATCCCTTCACTTCTATTTCATGATCCAAAGATAAGGAATTGTCTCTTAAATAGGCCCCAAGGCCTTCTCTACAATCGCCATGTGGAATGGGGTCTATACATGATACAAATTCAACTCCTCTCTTTGAGGATGATGAATTGGGATGTTTAGCTAGAGCGGGGTCATTGGGACTAGAACCTTTAAAAATTCAAAATTATTTCTTCCAAGATAAAGGTGTGCTTGTAAACACTGAAAAAAGGCAAGGATGGATGAATCGTAAGAAGAAAGAACCTAAATACAAGAAAATCTCTACATGTGTTGATACTGGAAATGATTTGAGCTCCTATTTCTTGGAGGCTCTAGAGGAGGTACTATACCCACCTTTTGATCTTGGCGCCCCTATTAGAACTTATGGCACATATGAAGGTTCTATTATGCGGGCCCTTAGAGACAAAAAGCCTGTTGATGCCCCATTATAATGAAATCATGTCATTAAATGTTTAGGGCCTATGATCAACCCAAACTAGGGGATCCCTCCTAAATATCATACATAGAAAGCTTCCCTATTTTGTCCTTCTTCAGGAGACAATGTCTATCAAAGAGAAATCTAGGGACTACCTACTAAAAATTTTCCCGTAGAAACATTCCATTTTCCACAATTCTTTCAATACTTTCCAAGTACCTAAATATTATTTCATGGACGAAAATATGATAATTTATCATTTCGATCCGTGCAGGAACATCATTTCCAATCTATTGGGTCCAAATTGGTGCTCTTCCTCATCCGAATCCGAATTCAGCGAAAAAACATTTCCAGTAGTTAGTCTTGGACAATTGATTCCTGGAAGTGTATGGATATCCGAGGATGAACCACTCCCCAAATCTTGTCAAATTATAGCAGTTGATGAGGAAGGGAGGTATGCGCAATTAGTGCCTCGTGTTAGTCTAGGGGTATGGCTACATGTTGAGATCCTAATTTTTTTTCTTTTAAGGCTTTCAAATCCTTCGCTAGTATTATTTTGACTGGATATACCAGGGAATCTGGCAATCACATGCATATACTAATTATTTACGCTCCATATTCCAACCGTTAGCTTTTCTGGGACATGCTTGATTTTTTCGGCCTTATGGACATTCAATCGGTCATTGTAGATGAGGACTTGAACTTGGCGATGGAAAATGGGGATATTTGGGGTCAGAAAAGTAAGTTGGATGCACTTTTTGGTTATTTCAAGGACCTATTTTCCAGTAAAATGCTTTCAGATATAATCCCATGTCCTATTTTCCCAACTTGGAGGAATGGGCGCTATGGATATGAGGGCATTTCAAAAAGGTTGGATAGGTTCCTTATACAGTCACATTCATACTAGAGGATGAAAAATCTTTTGACTTGGCCTTTTTTCTCTGATATTTCATACCATGACACAATATTTCTTGAATGGCATGGAGAAAATGAGGTAGAGGCATTACAATTTAAGTTCAACCACATGTGGATGCAAGAAAAATAGTTTGTTGATCTTATTCGAGCATCGTGGCTCCAACATTTAGAAACTCATCCAAGACACAAGATGGAGGAGGTCACTCCAAATTCAGTAAGCTTAAGTTGGTGGTTCAATTATGGGTAAGAAAGAGGAATATGGAGCTTTCTAAGGAATTGTCGAACACAGAACAAGAGATAGTGGCTTTGACTGATCCTACATGTCTTGATTTGTTTGCTAAACATACTAAGAAGGCTCTTTTGGATCTAGTGGCCATAAAACTAAAAATATTAAAATTGCAAGCAAAAGAATGGAGACTAAAGAGCATATTGGCATGGGTGGCAGACGGGGATAAGAAAACCCGCATTTTCCATAGGGTAGCTTTAAAAAGGAAGCAGGGAAACACAAATTGGCATATCAAAGGAGGAGAAAGAAAATTATTCACCACACTGAAAGATATTCAACAAGAGGTTTTTTTGCATTTTAGAGACCAATATAAGGCTACAGAGGATACTAATATGATAGAACAATTGGAAATAACCAATTTGTTCCCTTCCATGGTGAATGAGGAAGTTATTGAGATGGTGGACATACCAAATACATCAGATGAGCTACAAGAGGTAATTAAGGCTCTGATGAGGGACAAAAACCATCTTGTTAATCATATTATTCCAGAACGGTTTGGCTTCCTCCCCAATAGACTAATACAAGACGTTGTGGCCATCTCACAAGAATGCATCCATTCTATCAAAACTCGCAGGCTGAACGCTTATATGATGAAAATTGACCTGATAAAAGCATATGATAAGGTCAATTGGGACTTTCTCAGGTTGATACTTTATAAAGTTGGATTTCCTCGTTGACATATAGGTTGGATAATGACATGTGTCACACCAATGAATTTGGTTATTTTGATCAATGGCTTGCTGGTATATTTCTTTGGGATCTCTAAAGGCATGCATCAAGGATGTGCACTTTTTCCATTGTTATTTATATTGGTCATAGATGGAATTAGAAAAGGGATTAGGGGCACTAAGGAGGTTAGCTCGATTCTTGGTTGTAGGGTCACAATCAATATTTCTATCTCACTTCTCATGTTCATTGATAATGTGCTCTACTAAGGGGAAGCTAAGATTTCTAAATGGAGGGTGTTTCATCAAATCATTTCCAAATTCAGGGTTGCCTTCGGGCTTGTTACCCACCACCTTGTGGGTGATATCCCCAGGATAAATTATGCTCCATGATGAGCCTCAGCCAGCAGCCAACAACCCCTTGCAGCCTCCTACTAGCTCGTTGTGTCATTTCTCTGCCACCTAAGCCAGCCAGTGGTCCCTCACCCACTTGTATTGATCGTATGTTTGAAGGTGGGCCTCCTGAATCTAAAGGTATGTCTTGTCATTTGGTAATTGAGTATTGGGTTTACTTATCATGGATACTTCTGGGTATAGATTGATGGGGGGATTTGGTGGAAAGAGTGGGCTTAGTTTGTGCTCTTTTCCCCTTGATCTCTTTTGGATGCTACCCTTGGATCTTAGTCCTGTGGGGCCTCCTTTATTTACCATTTGGTTCTAGGATGGTACTACTTGGGAAACCTTGACTTTGGGTGCGTGGTCCCGCTCCTTTATACGCATATATTACTCCCTTTCCACTCACTACAGCCCCATTTATCATTTCTCCCACCTGGGTCCATATTTCCATTCTGGGTATACATAGGGCCGACTTCCCTATCCCCTTGCCCCCACCTTCAGTCAGGCCTAAAATGACGCCCTGAAGGTTGAAGCAGCTAAGAGAAAAATAAAAAAACATAATTGGCCACATTTAACAGGAAATTGTACCACAAAATTCAAAAGATGGTTGGGACAAAAATAATTAGCATGTGAGAAAAATCGAATATATGAGCGCTACCCCAATCCATGGTCATCACCTTGGTTCCATAGACCCTAGATGAGCCTCCTTTTTCATTCAGGAACCCATGATTTTTCCAATCCCTGAAGGGAAATGAACCAACCTACCTAAAAGGGGGTAATCATGGTTATATCTTACACATCATGCTCTTGTCCTTTTAGCCATGATCAGTTGATGAAAGAAAATTCATAAAAGGAAAAGGAATATAAAGAAGGGTGGCAAAATCAAGGTTGGGGCACCTTGTGTACCATGATTTCTCCCTCCTACACTTTACATACCCAAGTGTGGACTTCCCCTTATCCAATTACCCATATGCCCCGGTATGTGGCCCAGGGTTGCTCCTCTCATTCCCTATTCCATTCCACTTATTTATCACTTGCCACCCCCATTAGAGGGATGTACCTTGGACATACTATCCCCTTTAAGGGCTGAAACAACCTAATAAGGCACTTAGTTAACCCCCTTTGGAGCTTGAAGACACGAGCACATGCCAAAACCCACTACGGAAGGGCATGCCATTATGAAGTTCCCACTTTTTTATACATGATTTGTAAACTCTTTTACCTAATTATTTTAATGATTGGTTGTACTGGAAGCCTAGGGGACGCATTGGATCTTATGCAGGATTATAGGTGGTTTCCATTTGGGTTTGGTCTCCCTATACGAGATCCTAACCCCCAGAGGTATACATTGGCACATATAGTGTGTGCATCAAGAGCCATTGGCCTCCACAGTAGCATACAACACTCAAAAAATCTTCAACGATGCTTAAAGACTACTAGCGACCCACTTTTGGGATGATGGTGATATGCTTGGTACATTATGCCCAACAGGTCCCCACAAGAGCCCCACACACTTGGAAGGTGACCCAGGACTTGTACGATGTCATGATAGCATTCATTCCACCACTCGGACCCTTGGAGAGGATCTACATGCATTTTCGATTCATATGGATACCCATAGGGTCATTTATGTGTCCTCAGACCCACTAGGAGCACCACAGGTCTAGTACTTGGACAAAAATGGGCCACCCACTTGTCCATCATATTCTGAGGAATTTATTCCTCAGTATGGCACTTCAGGACATTATTAGGCCTTTGGAGGGCCCCACGACATGTACATATTATTATTTGGCCCCTTGTGAGGCTTATTTTTACACTTGTGAGCTAGTTTGGTGGGCTTGTCAACAATAAGGGTTTTATTTGCACATTATTTTATCATTAGGGGCTAATGTAGGCCCGTAGGCTAATTCGAGTTCCTTAGGAGGCTATATTGATGTTAGATACATTCATTTGGATCATCACCTGACATGAGATCTCTCTAATCATAAAGAACTTCACATTTTTCCTTGGAGGATATTTTTTGGAGATGGATGAATTTTGACATATGGATTTGAGCTATTTATCTTGTCTTGGAGCTTTGTCTTGTAAATGAAATTTTGGTTGGATATAACTTATAACTTTGTAAATAAATTTTGATGTTGTTATTCTTGTTGCTGCATATTGCTGAAATTAGAGCTAGTTGTTGCATAATCGAAATGTGGAACTGAGCATGTTTTAGCTAATTTAATGTATGAGCCAATTTTATATGAACGAAATGTCCTAGAGATTATTTGTCTTGATAATATTGCATCATTTACTTTGAAGTTGTTGACATCGTAAATGTGCACGATGCCAACAAGGGGAACTAACCCGATCGCAAGCCCCAATTAGACCTGCTTTTGTTTGGATTGGCTAGCTCCAACAGGTTTTAAGGGACCTCGTAAATCGCTTGAACATGTCGAAAGATTGCTTTCGGGAGGAAGACTTCAATTAATCAACAAAATGAAATAGCTAACTTAGTTTGCAAATTACTGTGGTGTGATTTTTGAATGAAATTTGGATTTTCCACAGTGTTCATGTTTTGAAGTCGACGTTTCGAGTCTGAAACTAGACTCATCATCAGGACAAATTGTGAGGAGAAAAGAAGGAAAATTTAGGTATAAATATGAAAACCCAGGATGTGAAGCTCAATGGCCGACTCTTGTTCTTATTTGATGATTTAATTTATTTGTTTTAAGCTTTTGATTTTTCATTATACCTATATTTAATAACTACCTTGTAATTTATTTTTAATTCTTATATTAATATTATAATTTTATATTTTGTCTTATTGTGTCATTATGCCTTCTAATTAAATTTTTCTTATTAATTAAGGTTTATGCTTATTGATATTTATGCTGCTCTTCTTAATTAATTAAAATGTGATTTAATTATTGTTGATTATGAAAGTTGTTTATTGTGTCTTCTTATAAATACTATATTTGTTATTAACATCTCTTTATTGTACTTCTCTGATTATTTAGTATTATTTTTATTAGTATTTTTAATATTTAATGTTTCTATGTTTATAATTATTATTTCTTATTGTTAATGCTATTTTAATTCTATAATATTATTTTGCTCGTATTATCTATATTATTATTGATGATATTTACTATGCTATGCTCTTAGTTAAAGCTCCTCTTTATGTTAGCCTTATCATTTGATTAATATTAATGTTATTAATGATTTTATAAACTGCCTCCATTAATGCTTTTTATGTCTTTCTTATTAGATGCTTAATGCTTATTGCGCATCCATTAATGGTTTGGACGCTTAATGTTGAGTCTCCATTAATGGTTTATGGTTTATTTATTATATTAATGTTACACTTTTATATTTTGTCTCATTTTGACATTATGCCTCATAATTAAATTTTGCTTATTGATTATGGTTAATGTTTGCTGAAATTTATGATGCTATTCTTAATTGATTATAATGAGATTTCATTATTATTGTTATGTAAGTAATTTATTATGTCTATATATACCTAAATTATTTGTTATTAAAATCTCTTTTTTTTTTTTTGTAATTCTTAAAAATATTTAGTATTATTTTTATTAGTATTATAATATTTAATGTTTTTTTGTAAATATTTATTATTTGTTCTTGTTAATGCTATTTAATTCTATATTATTATTTTGCTCCTTATTATCTATATTATTATTAATGTTATTTATTATGGTATTAGTTAAAGTTCCTCTGTATATACTTATTGTTATCTATAATTGATATTTATTAATGCTCTACTATGTATACTTAATATTTTATCTATTATTTATCTATTATAATGGATGTTTGCTTATTGATAGTAGTTAATTTATTTTATTCTATATGTTATTTTCTAGGATATTTAAACATGTTCTCATGTACAGGCTTACTATATCTATTATACTTCATATTTGCTTTTTTATTTGCTTTTAATATTAAGATGGTAGGTTAGGAATTCCTAACATTGTTATTAAGATCATTAGCGGGGGTTAGCACGGGGTTCCAATTCTTGCTAATTTCCATGCCACCATCCCTATTGAGGTTTCTAGGATGTTTAATGATTTCAATGGCTTCCCTAACTTTACGCTTGAATTGGTGTTCTACATTAGCAATGACTTTTGTTTCTTCTAAGCAAATATGATGATTAGTTTTACCTACATGCTCAGCTAGGGCTGAGGTCTTGGTTCTTTCGTTACGAATGTCTGCACTATGCTCTTTGAGTCTAATCCTAACCGATCTACCAGTTTCTCCTATGTATTGATCCCCACACGAACATTTGATGATGTAAACTCCTTTTTGCTGAAGCAGCTCTTGGTTATCCTTAAGCAAAGAATGAGATCGGTTAAGGATAACCAAGAGCTGCTTCAGCAAAAAGGAGTTTACATCATCAAATGTTCGTGTGGGGATCAATACATAGGAGAAACTGGTAGATCGGTTAGGATTAGACTCAAAGAGCATAGTGCAGACATTCGTAACGAAAGAACCAAGACCTCAGCCCTAGCTGAGCATGTAGGTAAAACTAATCATCATATTTGCTTAGAAGAAACAAAAGTCATTGCTAATGTAGAACACCAATTCAAGCGTAAAGTTAGGGAAGCCATTGAAATCATTAAACATCCTAGAAACCTCAATAGGGATGGTGGCATGGAAATTAGCAAGAATTGGAACCCCGTGCTAACCCCCGCTAATGATCTTAATAACAATGTTAGGAATTCCTAACCTACCATCTTAATATTAAAAGCAAATAAAAAAGCAAATATGAAGTATAATAGATATAGTAAGCCTGTACATGAGAACATGTTTAAATATCCTAGAAAATAACATATAGAATAAAATAAATTAACTACTATCAATAAGCAAACATCCATTATAATAGATAAATAATAGATAAAATATTAAGTATACATAGTAGAGCATTAATAAATATCAATTATAGATAACAATAAGTATATACAGAGGAACTTTAACTAATACCATAATAAATAACATTAATAATAATATAGATAATAAGGAGCAAAATAATAATATAGAATTAAATAGCATTAACAAGAACAAATAATAAATATTTACAAAAAAACATTAAATATTATAATACTAATAAAAATAATACTAAATATTTTTAAGAATTACAAAAAAAAAAAAAAAAAAAAAAAAAAAAAAGAGATTTTAATAACAAATAATTTAGGTATATATAGACATAATAAATTACTTACATAACAATAATAATGAAATCTCATTATAATCAATTAAGAATAGCATCATAAATTTCAGCAAACATTAACCATAATCAATAAGCAAAATTTAATTATGAGGCATAATGTCAAAATGAGACAAAATATAAAAGTGTAACATTAATATAATAAATAAACCATAAACCATTAATGGAGACTCAACATTAAGCGTCCAAACCATTAATGGATGCGCAATAAGCATTAAGCATCTAATAAGAAAGACATAAAAAGCATTAATGGAGGCAGTTTATAAAATCATTAATAACATTAATATTAATCAAATGATAAGGCTAACATAAAGAGGAGCTTTAACTAAGAGCATAGCATAGTAAATATCATCAATAATAATATAGATAATACGAGCAAAATAATATTATAGAATTAAAATAGCATTAACAATAAGAAATAATAATTATAAACATAGAAACATTAAATATTAAAAATACTAATAAAAATAATACTAAATAATCAGAGAAGTACAATAAAGAGATGTTAATAACAAATATAGTATTTATAAGAAGACACAATAAACAACTTTCATAATCAACAATAATTAAATCACATTTTAATTAATTAAGAAGAGCAGCATAAATATCAATAAGCATAAACCTTAATTAATAAGAAAAATTTAATTAGAAGGCATAATGACACAATAAGACAAAATATAAAATTATAATATTAATATAAGAATTAAAAATAAATTACAAGGTAGTTATTAAATATAGGTATAATGAAAAATCAAAAGCTTAAAACAAATAAATTAAATCATCAAATAAGAACAAGAGTCGGCCATTGAGCTTCACATCCTGGGTTTTCATATTTATACCTAAATTTTCCTTCTTTTCTCCTCACAATTTGTCCTGATGATGAGTCTAGTTTCAGACTCGAAACGTCGACTTCAAAACATGAACACTGTGGAAAATCCGAATTTCATTCAGAAATAGCTAACCTCTATGTATTAAATCCAATCTATACTATTTATAACTACTCTAATCTAGTCCTAGCTACCCTAATCTATCCTGCAAGAGCATGATACAGAGGTTTAAACACCATATATATTTTCAGCAGGAGCGTGATAAAGAAGGTTAAACATCATGCATAGATTCAAGTCCAAATGAATCAATCACTGAATTCACAACTGGACATTACTATATTAAAGCTAAATTGCAATCCAATCACTCATATAGGAATCCACATTCTTCTATGGAATTAAAATTGAAACTGATGTTTAATTTAGTTTCAAATCAGAGACCATTCACAAGTTAACCATGAAACTGAATCACATTCAATTTAACAAGACTAATAATGAACTGTAAGTCATCAATATGCATAAATATAAATCACATTTACATTCATGCCAGTAACAACACTCTAATCCAAAACAATACAATGAGTCTGAAACTAATGGCTCCTTCTTCCCTAAAAACAGTCCTCTTTATTCACAATAAAGAAACAATGTTCTCGAAAATCAAAAAGCCCTTTTTTCCTCTCGGAGGTAATATTTATGCTAAAAGCTTCTCGCTCTCGGTCTTCCCTGCCTCTTCGCCTTCCCTCTCCTTCCTTCATTATGTCGATCAGAAGAAGCAGGTGAAACAGTCGGTGTCACTATTGACACGTAAAGGGCATTTCTTGTCATTAGGGCACTTCATTTCCTGGGCACTGAATGGTTATTGATTAGAGAGGATGACTGTTTGTGATCTCTTCATGATGCAATCTGGAGCAGTTTTGTCTTTTGGGAATACATGGGCAACACTTGGACATATGACCACCACGCCATAGAACCTGATCTTCAAATACACATATCTGTGGGGGCAAGCTCTTCAGATCGGCGCATGCATCTTTTATTTGGAGTCAAACTTGAAGCTTATGCATCCATCCTGAGGTTTCGCTTGCCTTCTCTCGGTCCTCACCTATAGAGATGACCAACATCAGTTACACATATATAGATATGCTGCAAAATGCTTAAAAAACACAAATTTCACATCCATGAAACATTTATAACATAAAGAATGACAATCGCGAGAGAATCGGCCCCTAGTTTGAGATTTATGCATAAATTAAGCCTCACAAGCCAAACTCGGTTTACAATGAAAACTGTTGCAAAACATAGCCGAAATCAAATTGCGGACTTAAAAAATTATATGCTCGGCTTTGTAATTATCGGTGGGTCCAGGAGGTTATGGTGCGCTATATATGAAACTTTGGACTGGGATGATTGCGATATGTGAAATGCTTCGGACCCGATATATATATATATATATATATATATATATATATATATATATATATATATATATATATATATATATATATATATGATATGCTTAATAGGATCGATGGGTCCGCCACATCACTGCGCACCTTATGTTCAAGCCTTGGGACCCCGCCGATTGTGATATGCGATACAGGAGGCGAACCCAAAAACATATATATGTAAATGTTCATAAATCCCTTCGGGTCCGCAATGTTACCATTCCCTTTGGAAAACCCTGACTTTAATGTTTCATCGCAAACACATGGACAATGGGAAAAATCTGTGTATGGCCATTGGGGCGGACTTGAAAATAAATATGCCTAGTTTTATAATCATCGGTGGGTTCGGCTTCTGCCTCCCCGCTAACTGTATGCCCCCGCACTCCGCCGACATGCGATGAGCGATTGGGAACCGGACCCGATAGTGCATATATTCTAGTTAATAACTTCGTCGGGTCCGGAAGACAGTAGAGTGCTTTATGTAAAGACCTCATACCCAGGCCGATTGCGATATGCGACGGGCTTTCGGACCCAATGATGTATAAAATGCAGTTAACCATGCCGTCGGGTTCGGCAGCCATGAATGCATTATGTTAGTTGCGATAGGCCCCCAAAAGGGATTTATGAATTCTTTGCGAAGGATTTTCATAATGAAAATAAAGGGGCGATAGAAGGTTTTGTGTGTCAAGTGCATAAACAACTGTAGTGAGGGTGGGGGTGATTATGCGTGCGGGCATAGAAGATACCACGAATGCATATGAAGATAGAGAAGTCTGATGAAGGAAATGAATGAAGCGCTGAGCTGGGTCAAGAATGAACAATGCAACAGAGATTTATCAAAGGGGGTCTTGACCACTTAGAAATAAAATATTTGGCTTGGCAAAGAGCTTAAATCCTTGGGATAGGATAGATCATTCAGAGGAGTGCAAGATTAACTTATAGGGGGGCCCATTCAAAATTTCTATCAAGGCAAGTTTTAGTAGGGTGGTGGTTGTGGCCACAACAAATGGTGAACTAGTTATCTCTATTTCCAAACAAACCTTGGATCAAATAGAACAGTAGGGTGTTAAGATAAACTTGAAATGCACACTGTACAGATGGACAAGCATGGGTTCCACTTCAACATTAATTGCTTCAGATTGGATAAAGACAAATAGCTTCTACTTACTGATAGGGTTTTGACGGGCATTCTCCAATGGTGGTGTTATGGGCTTTATTGACCTTCCTCTACTTATTTCCAACTTTCAAAATCCTTTCAGGGCCATCACTGATCTACCAATACCTGTTTAGGTGTGTACCTCAGCTTTTGGTGTAGATGTATTTTTCTTGCACTTTATATGAGAATTTCAATGCTATATTTATTGATTGAGTGGACTGCAGTCATGGATCATGCCACATTTTTAAACCGCTTAAGCAAGGTTGGACTTGCTATGTCAACCAGTACTCTGAGCCCAGCAACAGTCCTTACTCTAACCGGCTTCCCAAACAACTTGTCCTTCCAGATAGGCACAAGGACTTGACATTTCATTTCTTTTTAGATAAGTCCTTCTAGTTTTATGCACAAGGACTAGAGCATAATTAGATTTTCCACAGGGTATGAGACAGTGAGCTTAGCCCATGAAAGGAGGTTTACTTGTGAGTAACAGGTATTGGACCATTTAGTGTGGTGGATGGGACCAATGGAGAATGATTGTAAACCTTACAAGCAAGTATAGGCTAGGTTTGAGTGGGATTTATTTAAATGCAACGTTCCTCCATGCTAGTCCAAGCTGTAGTTACACATTTTTTGTTTTATACAGATGTCCTTACATGCTCTAGATATCCAAGTTATCAACATATCTCACATAGTTCCCAACAGATGCCCATGAGGGGTTTCGGTTTGCATTCCACTGTTGATTCTCAAGTGCTCATGGGATGATAGAAAGTTTGCTTGATTGGCAGGGAAATGATGGATTCAGGAACAACAGAATCATCAGCAAGTTAATGCGGAAGGGAAAGGCTGAGAGTGGTGAATGAGGGAAATTCTGAAAGGTAGAATGAGATTGGAGGACCACCATCAGCTGGCTGAAAAGGAATGTGATTCAAAACAACAGGAAAATGGACTTTGCAGAAAACAAAAGAAAGGACAGGAATACAACTACACTAACAACAAAATGAAATGAACTCTAACCTACTCAGGGGGTAACCACCATGTGGTGGCTACTGGAAGTATCTCTTGAGATGCTGGCTATTAACAGGGAGTTTTTTAGTTTCTCCCTGTATGGTTTTCAATCTGTAAATTCCATGACCAATTTTTTCCACAACTTGGAATGAGCTCAGCCATGAGTGTTGTAATTTTGTGTGCTTACCTGTTGGCTCACTCATGAGAGATGAAAAGTAAATAAATTTCTCAATGAAAGATATCACCTCGTCTTCACTTCCATTTATAAGTTTTTCATGCTCCCTTTTGTTAATGGTTGTGTTTCTGGGTGTTCTTTCGCAACGCAGGAACTCCAGGATTTGATTATCACCTTCGAACACCTGCCAATTCAGGATGTTATCAGTTGTGGATGATCTGAAAATCAATTCAACATAAAATTTATTCTTGTTTAATCTAAAATTAGGCAAAAGTTTCGCAGCCATAGTAGCCATCAGATCAACATCGTGGTTATAGTTTCGAGGAATGTATGTGACACTGAAAGAATTGAAATTGTCAATTAAACTCCATACCTCATGTTGGTACCTCACCAGGTGTGGCGAACTGTAGTGTATCTTTTTCTTTACCTAGTCCACCATTATCTGTGGGTCATCAAAAACTCTGAGATCTTTTACATTCCTTTCAATGTCTCTTCTCAGGCCCTTCAGCAAGCCTTCATGTTTTGCTGTGTTATTGGTGCGCATGCATTCCAACTGACTGGCCATCATATGTTGGTTCCTTAGGGGGTCAATGAATATGCTCCCAACGCCTGCACTTTCAAAACAGTTAGAGTCATCAAAGTGGAGGGTCCCGAAAATAAACTCTAAAGTTACGCTAAAAGAACTACTTCCTATGAAATTAATCCTATCATCTACTATAATACAAGGTAATTCATCAGTTGGATTGTGGGGGTGTTTAATTCTTTCTTCCAACTGTGTGTTTGTCAAAGCCTCCTTGACTATTTCTGCATGGCACTCCCCAAAACAAGTTTCCGTGGCATAAACATCAGAACTATAATTCCCAAGGATAGAGTTATAGAACATTACAGGTTCATTGGGGTTGTTTGGTTCCGTTACCACGTACTTCATGTACCTCTCTTGATCCACTCTCAGCATATCACTTTTTCCCCTCTGAGGCAACAAAATATGGGACCAATCAGTTGAGAAATATCCATTTAGATTTGATGACCAGTCCCTACTAAGCAACATCCCATAAGCCTCAAGTATATCCACTACCACTATATCAATGACTTGAGTGTATTGAGGCTTGGCAGCCATTTGAATCAACACATCTTTCAGCTCCCCAATAACTCTCACATTTGTTCTGTCCAACTGCATAATTCAAGTTTCAGTTTTATCGGGTATAACTTGAAGTCTCTTAGCAATAGCGTGAGGCATAACAGTGGATAAGGCACCAGAGTCTACTAAGCAATTATGCACATTCATGTTGAAGATTTCGATTGTGATAAGGAAGGGTGGAGTCATAGATTTTGATTTCCTCCCTATCACGATTGCATTGACATCTTGGGGCTCTCGATCCATTTTAGACAATGTGGCCTCCATAGCTGATGGTATTTGGGCTGCACTAGTGGTACTAACAAGTTTGGACATTGGATTCTTGGTTTGGGTGCTTGAGGTGATGGGGGTTTTGCAGTTCCACTCATTCATAGCTTTCAACAACAAATCTCTTTGATGCGTTAATTTCAACAAGTCAAAATATGTGATATTAGCCCTAGACTTCTTTAGATCACCCACGATATTGTAATCAATGTTATAAACAAGATATGGTAGAGTAAACATACCTATTTTTCCATTCTTAGATGGGATTTTACCATGTTGACTAGCCTTCGTTGCAGTGGGAGACGCATTTTCTTTCTTTGAGTGACTTGCAGCAGGGGTATTCTTGGATTGACTGCCAGGCCCACTTTTCTCAACAGGAACTCTGGGAGTAGATGCTTTCACAGGGCAAACACCTTGCTTTGTTTGGTCTAAGGGCTTTGTCGCACCTGGAAGCGGCCCTTTACTGCGCGTGTGGATTTCATTAGCATTGATTTCTGTGGTGTTATCTCCCTTGTCATCATTCTCATCACTATGGAAATCCCACAACACATTAATTTGGGTTTCCTCATTTGAGGGTTCTTCTACTTGGTATTCCTCTTCGTCTCCTTGTTCTGGTTCGAGCTCCAGTATAGGTTCTTCTTTGTTGAGGAGCGATCCAATCAGAGCCAATTCTTCTGTGTTTAAAGCCCCTTCATTAGGTGGAGCAGGGAATGCAAGTTGACCATAACCACCTTCTATTTTCTTCTGGTAGAAAGGTTTGAAGGGTTTTCTGTTATTATAATATCCTCCATTACCACTAGTACTCTCTCCATGATTCCTTCTCATATCAATGACTGTGTTCATAAGTTTTTTAATGATTAGATGCAACCCTTCCAAATCCATGGCGTCCTTGTCTTTAGTTTCAGCCCCTTTGTTATCATTTCCATTATTCTTCTTGGATGTCTGAGAGACTTTCCTTTCTCCAGTTGTGGGATGGCATGCTGTGAGGCTAATCATTTCATTTTCAACTTTCACCGCTTCATCAATAGCACCTTGCAAGGTCTGCACATTACTCCTTTTAACCCACATCGCTGTAGGGACAGGGAGAGCAGATACATAGAACTCCATGAGCACTTCCTCAGTAGGTCTAGCAGTGGTTGGGATTCTATTGAATAAGGTGTTGAATTAGATATTAAAATCCTTAACCCTCTCCTTGGTTTCCTTTTTCAGACAGGATAATTCTAAAACTAGGGCCGCAGGTGTTTGTCATCACCAAACTTGTCTAAAAGGCCTGCTGAAAAGCATCCCAAGAGGTGATTGACCCTATTCTCAAGTTGAATACCATGTGGAGGCACCACCAGTCAAAGTAAAAGAGAATAGGCGACACACCACATCTTCATTGGCGACCCCCAAATTGCGCAAGGCTAGGAAGAAAGAGCGAATATGGTTATCAGCGGTATCTCCCCGCTCAGGGTCGAAATTGGGTAACACTATTTTTGTATTTTTGGGTAAGGGATGCTACTGCCTAGGTACCGCTACAACATCCTATGCAAGCCAGGGAGGGAGTGCTCTCGGAGGAGATGGGGGTTGATTCCCACCCGGAGGAGGAGGTGGAGGTTGATTCCCACTTGGAGGAGGGACGTTGGCCATAGTATGGATAGGGAAGTTTTGGCTGGAGGCTTCTCTGTTAGGATTCTAAAAATCAAGTGAGGATTTACCTTTAGAAGGGGAATCGTCAGGAATTTCTTCCCAAGGGGTGTCAAATTGAATGTGATTCAGTTTCATGGTTAACTTGTGAATGGTCTCTGATTTGAAACTAAATTAAACATCAGTTGCAGTTTTAATTCCATAGAAGAATGTGGATTGCAATTTAGCTTTAATACAGTCTTGTCCAGCTATGAATTCAGTGATTGATTCATTTGGACTCGAATCTATGCACGATGTTCAACCTTCTTTATCACGCTCCTGCTGAAAATATATATGATGTTTAAACCTCTATATCATGCTCTTGCATGATAGATTAGGGTAGCTAGGACTAGATTAGAGCAGTTAGAAATATTATAGATAGGATTTAATACATAGAGGTTAGCTGATTCATTTTGTTGATTAATTGAAGTCTTCCTCCCGGAAGAAATCTTTTGACATGTTCAAGCGGTTTGCGGGGTCCCTTAAAACCCGTCGGAGCTAGCCAATCCAAACGAAAGCAGGTATAATTGGGGCTTGCAATCAGGTTAGTTCCCCTTGTTGGCATCATGCACATTTTCCATGTCAAAAAATTGGTGCTAGAAGGAGGGCCTGAACCACCCTCTCCAGCTTTTCAAGATTTCATCTATAAGTGCCACGCATGGATTCAAAAGGATTAATGCATGGATTGTAACGGTCAGAGAGATCAGAGAGATAGAAACAACACTCTGATCCAAAACAATACAATGAGTCTGAAACTAATGGCTCCTTCTTCCCTCAAAAATAGTCCTTCTTATTCACAATAAAGCAACACTTTTCTTCTCGAAAATCCAGAAGCCCTTTTTTCCTCTTCGGAGGTAATATTTATGCTAAAAGCTTCTTGCTCTCGGTCTTCCTTGCCTCTTTTCCTTCCCTGTACTTCCTTCATTCTGTCGATCAGAAGAAGTAGGTGAAACAGTCAGTGTCACTGTCGACACGTAAAGGGCGTTTCTTGTCATTAGGGCGCTTCATTTCCTAGGCATTGAATGGTTATTGATTAGAGAGGATGATTGTTTGTGATCTCTTCATGATGAAATCTGGAGTGGTTTTGTCTTTTGGGAATACATGGGAAACACTTGGACATATGACTGCCACGCCATAGAACCCGATCTTCAAATACACATATCCGCGGGGGCAAGCTCTTCGGATCGGCATGCATCTTTTATTTGGAGTCAAACTTGAAGCTTATGCATCCATCCTGAGGTTTTGCTTGCCTTCTCTCGGTCCTCACCTGTAGAGACAACCAAAATTAGTTACACATATATAGATATGCTGTAAAATGCTTAAAAAACACAAATTTCACATCCATGAAACATTTATAACATAAAGAATGACAATCGCGAGAGAATCGGCCCTTGGTTTTAGCTTTATGCATAAATTAAGCCTCGCAAGCCAAACTCGGTTTACACTGAAAACTGTCGCAAAACACAGCCGAAATCAAATTGCGGACTTGAAAAATTATATGCTCGACTTTGTAATTATCGGCGTGTCTGGGAGGTTATGGTGCGCTATATATGAAACTTTGGACCGGGCCAATTGCGATATGCGAAATGCTCCGAACCCGATATATATATATGATATGCTTAATAGGATCGGCGGGTCTGCCACATCGCTGTGCACCTTATGTTCAAGGCTTGGGACCCCGCTGATTGCGATATGCGATACAGGAGGCGGACCCAAAAACACATATATGTCAATGTTCATAAATCCCTTCGGGTCCGAAATGTTACCATTCCCTTTTTAAAACCTCGACTTTAATGTCTCATCGCAAACACATGGACAATGGGAAAAATCTGCGTATGGCCATTGGGGTAGACTTGAAAATAAATATGCCTAGTTTTATAATCATCGATGGGTCCGGCTTCTGCCTCCCCGCTAACTGTATGCCCCTGTGCTCCACCGACGTGCGATAAGCGATTGGGAACCAGACCCGATAGCGCATATATTCCGCTAATAACCCCGCCGGTTCTGGAAGACAGCAGAGTGCTTTATGTAAAGACCTAATACCTAGGCCGATTACGATATGTGACGGGCTTTCGGACCCGATGATGTATAAAATGCGGTTAACCATGCCGTCAGGTCCGGCAACCGTGAATGCATTATGTTAGTTGCGATAAGCCCCCAAAAATAGAAGGCTTTGTGTATTAAGTGCATAAATGACTGAAGTGAGGGTGGGGGTGATTATGCATGCGGGAATAGAAATACCACTAATGCATATAAAGATAGAGAAGTCTGATGAAGGGAATGAATGAAGGGCTGAGCTAGGTCAAGAATGAACTATGCAACAAAGATTTATCAAAGGGGGTCTTGACCATTTAGAAATTAAAGATTTGGCTTGGCAAAGAGATAAAATCCTTGGGATAGGATAGATCATTCGGAGGAGTG
This sequence comes from Pinus tabuliformis, assembly GCA_031772625.1. Lineage (NCBI taxonomy): Eukaryota > Viridiplantae > Streptophyta > Pinopsida > Pinales > Pinaceae > Pinus > Pinus tabuliformis. Next base: position 66,762,973 of record CM062814.1, on the reverse strand, counting down.
CAAAATTAACTTATAGGGGGCCCATTCAAAATTGCTATCAAGGCAAGTTTTAATAGGGTGGTGGTTGTGGCCACAATAGGAGTATAAATGCTTGAAGCTCACTTTTCTTTTCTTTCTCTAACATTGGATGAAGTTGAGGTTTTTGGCCTCCTTGATCAAGAAACCAAATTCTTACTCATTATCATCCTTGACTTCATATCCCCAAGTGAATTACACGCTGATCTCTAAGAAGGGTGGTCATATCCTTCACCTTTTTCACCTTTTACCACTTTTTTCCAAGTCTAGCCCTCAAAGGTCACCTAGGGCATCACGAGAATTGACCCAAGGAAAAACTTTGATCTCCTATAGGCTACCGCGCTGGTGGGTCCCATCCCTGTACTCCAAATTTGAGACAATTCTAACAGTGGAATCTCCGAGAATCCCAAGCCCTAGCTCTAGGATCGAATTTTGCCTAGGCATCCCCAACATTAGACCTCAACAGGATCAATTCAACCTTTTGAAGTAAATATTCTTGTTTGATCCTTTCCCTTCACCTTGTCGAGGATAGGAACATCATTGGTTGCTGCATTCCATCCCGAGCCTAGGCTGGGTCCACTTGACCTCATGTGGTCCCACTTCTCAATAGAGATTATTTGTCAGGGAACATTTGGGAATCCAAGTTTCCCAAGGATTATAGGATTGAGAACCTTTTCTATAAGCCTGTTCTTTCTCTCTCAACCCTCCAACCCTCACCCCTTACCCCTGGAGGACCAAGTCCCTTTCTTAAAGAGCAAGCAAGTTCCATTCTTCACTCTATCCATGGGAAAGGGTTTCCAGGGTCATTTCCCACCTATCCATTGACATATACTTTACAAGTGATCCCTACACTACCGAGACTCTTCCCATTTGTGAAAGTTCGTAAAGAGAAGGGAGACTTAGTTGTTGTGACAGTGGGGTAAGCCTCCACTATTTCCCTTAACCTAGCAGTTGCCTTCTCAGGGACCCCTTTTAGGTCCCCTATTGGTTTGAGTGGTAACAAGGCTCATTCTTAATAAGGATAAATCTAAATTGATATTAGATGGGTCAAATGAGGTGGATATGGGGCAATTTATCGTAAATTTATTTGGTGTCAAAAATAGATCGATGGTTGGGGCATCCAGGTATCTTGGATTCCACCTTGAAGCCTAACCATTATGAAAAGCAGGACTGGGATTTTCTTTTTGAAAAAATTGGAAAGAGATTGTCCCTGTGGGAGTACAGATGGTTGTCATTGGGAGGTAGACTTGTCGTGATTAAACCAATCCTACAAGGGATAATCATATATTGGATGCACCTTTTTCATTTACCCAAATGGGTTATACAACGAATTGATTTTGCTATTTCCAAATTTTTTTTGGGGAGGTGCCGATAATAATAATAAATTCCATTTGGTTCACCTAGAGATATTATCTAGGAGTGAGGCAGAAGGAGGATAGGGAATTAGAGATTCCAGGATCTTTAATTTAGCTCTCCTCACCAAGAAATGTTGGAGAGTGTTTAATGAACCTAGCATCTAACATCATATTATCAGTAAAAAATATCTCCTTTATTCAAATATGGAAGAACAGATAAATTCTAGAGCGTTAGAGAAGAAGAATGGATCTTATATATGGCACAACTAGATGAAGCCAAGCCTTGGCTATGTAGCAACTTGAGATGGGAGATTGGAAGAGGCAAAAAGGTTTTTGTCAGTCTCAATGATATTAAAGGGTGGGAAGGAGATCATCTCCTTTTTGTTCCAACTATTCAATGTATTAATGACCATGGATTTTTCCCTTTGGCACATATTGGCTGCTATTGTGATACTTTCCTTTCCCCTACCTTTTGGCTCAACTGTAGTGAACTCGCACTACTAGTGGAATTAGTGGAAGAGTGAGAGCAGTATCGATATAACCTCTGCTAAATAGGTATTAGGCTAGCCGAGAAGGAAGACAGATTTGCATGGGGTGGTCTGGCTACAAGAGGTAAATTTTTGCTAAAAGAGATATACTCCTTCATCTCACAGAGTAATAGGGTTGGAATTAACGTTGATTGGGTGACTAAAATGTGGAGATGGGAAGCTCAACTTGAACTGAAGTGCTTCACTTGGCTTGTTCTGCATAATAGGATTCTCAGTTGGGAGAATCTCCCTAGAATGGGTTTTCAGGTTCTAGGGATCTGCTCATTGTGTGGGAGGACAAATGAAGAGTTGGTGCACTTATTTTTGAGTTGTCCCTTTACTGTCACCATCTGGGATGAGGTTTCAAAATTTCTCAAGATTGAGACTATAATAGACAGATCATCTATCAAGACATGTATTACCTATTGGATGGCACACCAAAAGGAATTTCGCACTCACCCATTTATATTTTGTGGGGCATTTTGGAATAGTAGAAATGCTTGCATCTTCTAAAATAAGGCCCTTGATGTGCAACTTTTCTCTATGAAGATCTTGGTTTTTTTCAGAAAATCAGGCCATGGAAATCTAACCCTCATCAAAGAATTTCTGTCTTCAAGGAATTTGGGTTGACATATCCTGTTGCATATTTTGATGGGGCATATTCAATGAGATTCATGAGATTTTAATTATCCTGATTACGTTTTTTTTGAAATGGAGAAAATGATGAACTCCAAGTTTATTTTAGGATGAGGAAAACTATGAAATTAAATGATACATTTTTTTTTTTTTCCGAAGGTGGTAAAACCTATCAACTCAGGTGTCAAACCAACAGTGAGGACAACCATCTCTGGCTGCTATCCGCGAATGCTGGGTTTGACTCATCACTGTTAAATAGGAAAACCACGCCACCTGGCATAACCCTGCTGGTGGTCCGTAATCGGGAGCAGGCTCTCACTCCTGCCAGATGCCTCTGGGTCTTGGGCCGTTAACCTGTTTCCTTACGTCCGAGGAAGACGAGCTCTTAGCCAAGCAGAAGCAGTTTTACGGCATACTCCAGGCCGAAAATTAAATGATACATTGTATATAGTTTGAAATGAAAAAAATAATTTGGAATTTTTTTTTTAATGTAAAATTTGAAATGGAAAAAAGTTTGAAGATTTTATTTTATTTTATGGATTAAATTGTGTATATTAAATATTTTCAAAATATTAAATCTACACTTCCATTTTTATTTTTCAAAAAATGAAAATTCTAACCATATGTTTTGTGTTTGGAATTGTATTTGATAATCCATCGTGAGAGCATAAGAGTGACATCACACTGTAAGAGTGGGACTAATACGCTGACAAGAAGAATAATTAGATCAACATGCATAGTGATCATATTTTATTTGAGTGTGGCTAAAGCCAACACTCTCTCATTGTTTTAATGGCTCCAGATCAGAAGCTGCCTCCTTTATTTGACAGCGGCTCAGATCTCTCCGGGAACCGCTATGGCTCCTGTGTTTTAATAGAATTATTTATATAATGACACATTACCAGCAAATGTTTTCCAATTTTTACATTATTTGTCCTAAGAATTTTAGGAATTTTATAAATTCTTTAAATTTCATCGTAGTAAATTCATAAAAACTTCTGTGCAAAAGACAATAGTCTTACAGAAATCAAATATTACTGATTAGTTATGTGAAATTTCAAATGCAATGATCAATTCATTATTTAAAATTTAAACAAATATACTTTATTTTTATGTATTAATAGTGTTATTCAAAGGGATTTTGAAAAATATTGTAATTGGGTGTCATATTAAATTATTCTATTTGAAGTTAGAAATGCGATAATAAGTTTATTAACTAAAATCTAAACAAATATGTTTTATTTATGTGCTAATATAGTGGTTTAGTATATAAGTAACTAACGAACAAAAATTATAGTGAATATTTTTTTGAATATCGAAAAGTATTGATTAGGTTTTTCTTGTAAATATTATAAAGGTTGAAATTATATTTTAATTCTCAACTCAGCCTTAAAATTTATTATGATTGGCTAACAATTTGCCTAAAAGTTCATCCTCCTTTGATGTAAAGAAATAGGTCAACAACTTACATAATGTTAACCTTGATAGGGCTTCTTGCTACTTAAAGTTTAAGGCCTAGTGAGATTTAGTCACATTGGTCTATTTCCATACACTTCATGGCATAACTATTGATCAAAGGAACTTATATATTCAGTTTTATCACTTTTTAGGAAACTACTATTTTGGGAAGTTCCTATTTTTCAATTTTCAGACTATTAGGGGCCTAGTCATCAAATTTGTTTACTACTGGTCTTGATGCTAGTGAAAAGGCAAGTGCAATAGGACCATTTTCACTTAGATCTGGAAAGGCACCTTTTCCTTTGCTTTTGTGCTTTTTTGCCTTTTGATAATTATGACCCAATATGTCATTTGGCAAAAACTTATGCTTTTGTGTTTTTCCTTCTTTTGAGGAAGGTTTCCTTTTTAGACATGTATATATAATTAGTAATTTTGTATATTTTACATTGCAGGTATTGGTCATGGTTTCCTATCTAGCAATTGAGGGGTGCTCTAAGCTTCCTTTGCATGGAAAAGTGAGGACTGAATATCATCTTTGTTACTGGCTTCTATCTTGAATTGACACCTGGCATGGATTTAAACCATATCTGCCAATAAATTTTCATGGATTATGACTTCAAAGTCATAAGTCGTGAAAAAAATAAATAGTTAATTTTTTATTTAATTATTTAATCACATGGAAAATAAATCAAATAGTTTTAATGAGAGAATGAGAGTTTTTTCTAAACGTCTTCATGTGTGAAGTTAGAGGAAAAGCGATATTTTTCCAATTCAATGAGGAGATATGAAAAGCATATTTTGTTAATGGTTTCACTCATGAAGTGAAACAAAGAAAGTAGATTTTGTGTTTTTCCAAAAATAGTTGAAAGTGGGAAAGGAGGAAAGGATGGCTTTACTTACAAAGCTTTTGGCCTTTCAAAATTTTCCTTGCTTTAAGCCATTGGATCAACTAGTCTGAGAGAGGATTTTTTTCTTCCATATACACCTTGCAACACTGGTACAAAGGTTAGACAATTTTTATTAGATGTTTTGGTAGTAGTGGAGATCTCACCTTTCTATGTTCTAGTCTCTTAGTCAACTACCTCCAACATAAGCGATGACAACTTGTCACTCAATGCCCATTATGATGCAACAAACTTCTTGGGAAATGTGTGATTTCATTCAATTATGTTTGATTCTAACTCTTTGAATGGATTGGAGTCCATTGTTTGATTTTATTTTTTCAATGTGATGGTATATTGAAGTGCACTTGTTTTGCATTATTTCACTCAAGGCACACATTGCTTTCTCGCATCACTTCCAATTCCATTGCCACTATTACTCTCATAAATCTAATTTCAACCATTATAAATTTCATTCTCAAGAATTGTCATTATTACCGTATTTGCCACTCCACTATAATGACAGAAACCTAAGTTCAACATACCTTAGTTGTTGGATAAAATGCATCCCCTATTAGCTTCAATTTTGCTTATGTGGGAGTTATTCCATGTTAAAAGGGTGAAATTGCATAATTGAGTAAATTATCATAACTATTTTGTCAAAATTTCATAATTATGAAATAATCATTATTTCATAATTGATAAAAATCTCATAATAGAGAAAAATGGTTCTAGAGTTTGTGATTCCCAAGGAGATCAACTTGACCCACTTGTGTATGAGTTGGCTATGATACATTATTATAGAAGTTTCTTAACTTCTCAAGCCCCTAGGTGTCTAGATATATTCTCCTGGAGGATAGAATGAACCTATATAATCTCACCCTATCAAGAAGACAGGGGCTAGATCTAGTGTCCATATTATAGTGCAAGAGCTATGATCTTGTGGGAAGCTATCCTTTTTAGGAGGAGGAGACTAGGTTGCAAGGTGAAGAGGAGGTTCATCTCATGCCTGAGGTATACTTCGTATATATATTCCATGTTACTAAAATGAAAGATTGATTTCCTTTCTATTATATTGTTGGTGTTCTCTTGCTATTTGATATGTTGTTCATGTCATGTATGAATTTTATAAATTATCAATGATTGTTATGCTGAAATAATTGCAGGAAGAGTATTGGGTAGTTTTGTTAATTGTTTTGTGCAAGTATTCAAGTTGATACTTGGGATCTAGAAATATCTGGTGACTCTCAAGTTGGTTGCATCAACTTTCTGTTGTCTTCTGGATTGAGTTACGTTCCCGCTCCTTCCTCTATATTATATTATTTTCAGCATAGCTAAGGATTTGTTTAAATCACATCTTGGAACACACCTTTGTCTAGTGATCCTTGGGAAAGGATCACAGAGAAACAAATCCTTGTGGTTGTGTGCATTAGAGAAATTGTGAGGTGAAAAATTGGCCTCAAAACAAAAATGTACAACAAAAGTAAACTTTATAAGAACCAATAGGATTCAATATGATGACGGAAATCATTGTGGATGTGTTGACAGTGCTTGAAGTCCTTCAACCAAGGGAGTCTTCCTGATGTGAAGTCCTAATTAGACCTCACACCATTTGGAATAGGAGCCCCATTCGGAGTATTGACTTGGTTTCCATATATTCTTATAGGTTTTCCTTGGCTTTAGCTGTCAACAAGGGAGAGGAACACATGTGTGCCTTCGAAAAGCAAGTAAGTGTGCCTAGTGAGTGTTATATTGTTAGTGTGTCAAGGTTATTCTACTACAGGGAGGGATAAGGTGAGCCTCTAAGAGAGAGGTAATAATACCACTTTGTTCTTCATATCCACCCTCTAAAGGGTTGTGAATCGAATGGAGTCTTCAAGCGGTCTTGATATTGATCTTTTGTTGTAATCTAATGTTCCTTCGTCTTCTTACCTGATGATCATCTTATCGCTTCAACTTCATGTGTGTCTTCTAGCATGGCCCCTTCTCCTTTTCCTCCATCATCATCATGTCATGATAACATAGAGTAAATGCAACTAAAAAAAATTCATGACGAGCCGACATCAGTCCAAAAACGCCTAACCTAACATATTTCATGAACTTACCTGTAAGGGATGGAATTGGTGATTGGCTAAGGGATTGAGCAGTTCCATAGGCCAAGGTCCAGGATTGAGGCTTGATACTATGCAATGCACAGTTTAGGATGACCAAGTTCAATATATTATGCAGTTAAGGGGCTTAAGAGCTCAAGGCTGGGGAAAGAGGATTGAAGATGCCCACTGCATTGTTCTGGAAGGACAAAGGCCAAGGCATTGTGTAGTTGAGGGACTCAAGGACTCATGCTAGAGGCTTGCACCTTGAGACTATGCAATGCACTATTCTAGAGGCATAGGTAGAGGGATTGCAGAGTTGAGTGACTCAAGGACTTAAGAGGGAGGATTGAGCCTTGAGTTTTCCAAATGTGCAATTCTAGGAGGAAGGGAGGCTAGGTGATTGCAAAATTACGCAGTTCAGGAGCTCAAGGCTAAGGCTTGAGGGCTGAGAATGCACAATGTGTATTTTATGTTGGGCTAGAGAGAAGGATTGCGTAGTTATGGATCTTAAGGGCCAGGCTCTAGCATTGAGATTGCGCAATGGAAAGTTCTAGAGGGCAGAGACTGTGCAGTGCACAACACGAAGAGGCAAGGCTACTTCTTGAGGATTGAGAATGTGTAATGCGTAGTCTAGGAGGGCTAATTGAGGCTAAGTGGCATGGTCAAGGAGTTTTCCCAGTTTTGATTAAGTGTTGGATCGATGAGAAAAAGTTGAACCAAAGCAAGTCTTAAACATGATCACATATTTAGGTCACTTGAAGACATGAGATGAAACACTTAGAACTTATGAACAACATACTTCTCCTCATTGTGACAACATACTCCAAGTGCGACAGTAAAGATACATTTAGCGATGACAATGACAAGACTTGTGCAATAGTGTTTGAAACTATGGAAATGAGTTTGATACATGCTTACATGATAATAAAAACTCATTTACACAAAGATCACCCCATAAACTAATTAGAACTAGGTTATATACATTGTCCGACACTTAACATGCAAGAAGACGAAAATTGGTAAAGTGCGAACGAAACTTGCAATATGAAAAAGATAGTGAAGAAAAACATGCTTGCGTAAAGATAACATGAAAACAACACTAATTAAGGTGAAAGGAAGTGAAAGAGACAACCGAAAACATACCTACACTCGCAAAAACAAAAGTGAAAAAAAGTGACAATTTGAAAAACTCATCGAAATAGAAGTACAAACGCAACTAGAAGTGAGAAATTGTCGATGTCAGTGCGCACTGACTGTCGACATGGATCAGATATCACACAAGAATAGTCTTGATGGACCGTGCTATGCTTGTTCAAGCTCACGTAAAATAATGTGCTCATGAATGTGTTGCGGATTGATCATGTGTGAGAAAGAGACTTCGACCCTTCCAATGCAAAAAGGGATCTCCAAGTCATCAACTTATGAAGAAGTGACTACGAAATGATTGGTCGCAAGATCCATAGTACATTCCAAAATTTGAGTGTAGAAAAAAATTTTGGGGGGTGTTTTCCGTAACGACAACATTTGGCGACACACTGGTAGAACTCCAGCTTCTTTGCTTGATCCAGGTGGATCTTCAGAAAGTACCAATCACATCGTAAAAGGCTCAAAACTAAAAGTGAAAAAATTTGGAAACTTAGCATTGGATCAAAGTGCTCGTCATCCTGATTCTAACGGTGTGAACGACACTCAAATCCGAGTTCATATGAAGAAGTTAGAGCAAGTCAAAGATCAAGTTTGACTTGTCCAGGTGGCAGGAGAAGATGACGTGGCAATAGTATCAACGAATAGGGAAGCGCCAAGTGGCAGGCTACCATTGGTCCTACATATCGCATATCACAACAAGGAGAAGAAGCGTCTTAAGGAAAATCAGTGCTAGGAAAGTTACGATGCGATAATCGCATATCGCAATCACAAAAAGGCGAAGTGTTAAAGAATCAGCCCTTGGTAGAACCGAGGTTGTGATGTGATCAAATTGCAATGACAAATCATAGTGGGAGAAGTCAAATGGGGTATCACCTTGCCTCCACTGATTTCGATTTGCGACGAGCTTCGAACCCGATATTTGATACACCATATTTCATAACCCCGACAGGTCCACTGTTATTGTAGTTGTATGGAATTTCATATCTGCCAAGGGAAAACACCAATTGCAATTTGCGATTGGGTTCCCAGATACGATATTTTATATTTCAAGTTTAATACTCCCGATGGGTCCACCGTATCGCGGAGTGCCTGTTGTTGGGGCTTGGGTCTGACCGCCGATTGCAGGGAACGCTGATAGTCATGCTGCCAAGTTAAACAAACAATTTAAAGGAGTTTCACCATATTGGTAAGGTTGTTGCCATATATTATTTAGGCCCAATAATCTCTATTGGGAATCAACCTCGCCTACTTAACTTGGTCTATGGTTGGAAACTACCCGGGTATTGAGGGATTTTCCACCATGCTTATATAAAATACCATTTGTGTCAGAAGAAGGTAGGGGGGACCAGCGAGATAGTTCAGAAGCATTGCATGCAGTAGACCCTGACTTGGTACTAGGTTGGGACCTCGCCTTGAGCATCAAGGAGGTTCCAAGAAGTTTCAGAAGGCCTAATTATCCAAATTGGGTGTTTGGATAGGCGTTTTTGCACAATTTTTCACCAGGATTTCAGTGGTACTATTTGTTTCTAAAGTTGGGCTCTCCATTCTTTGTCCATCTTCTAGCTTGGAGGTATAAGGATTTTAAAGAATGTTTCTTGTACTTTTATCTCTTTTTATGCCACTTAATGAATGAAGGCCTCCCCACTATTGAGTAGGGCCTAGAGACGTAGTCCAAATTGGACGAACTCTATAATAAAATCTTTGTGTCATGGTTTCTTTCTTATCATGTTATTTCCACATTGTTTTATGTGCTTTTAAGCTCCATGGTTTATAAGATCTGTTTCATGTAATTTTGATGCATCTATAAGAAAAATATCTTGGATCAAGTTTGGTATCAAAGCAGGTCTTTGTTGATGTGAATTGCATGAGTATATGCTAACCTGAAACAAGCTGCGAAAAGGAGAAGGAATGCTTAAGTCCTTTGATCTTGAAGCAGGACGTGCACAATGAAGAACAACATGGCCAATGAAGAAGCTCGATGTGAAGAGGAACAAAAATTCCGCAAGGTATTCTACAATATGGCAAAGAAAGTGGAGAAATTGTTTTCAGAGTATGAGAAGGCACTTGGGCACGAGAAGGAAGGTGTCGATGATAATAAATCAGAAAATCATGAAGGTGGTGGAGAAGAGCCTCCTCCCTCTCCTTCTTCAAGTGATAGTTCTCATCACTCTCATCGAGATTCCAAACATTCATCTAAGAAATCGTTCTTCAAGTTAGATGTGAAGTTTTACCTGCCCATGTATAATGGAGAGTGTAGTGCAAAAAAAATTAATAATTGGATAAGACAAATAGAGGTTTATTGTTGGATCTAACAGATCGAAGAAGATGAGGAAAATGTCCATTTAGCATCTCTTTAGCTAAGTGGCACTACTCTCGTTTGGTGGGAGAGCAAGTTGCAGAAGGGAAACAAAAAGTCAGGTAACCTTCTTTCCTCTTGGTCTAGTTTTATTTCTGCATTGAAAGACCAATTTTACCCTTTGGGTTATAAACAAAAGACACTTATGGAATGGAAATATCTAAGGCAAGGTAAAGGCCAAAATGTGCAAAGCTCCACTGAGGAATTTTGGAAACAAGAATTAAATCTAGGCATCTCATCATATTCGCAGGAGATTGTAACTAAGTATGTTTGTGCACTACATAGTTACATAAGACACTCATTGTTACTATTCGAGCCTACTAAAACTGATGTGGCCAACGTAAAAGTTATTCATCTTGAAATTTGAGGCAAGAATGACAGATTTAATCAAGCCAAGAAAACACCATTCAAACCTCAGCATGGAAAATTCTAGAAGAAAGGTAAGGGGAAGGATAAGAAGACTATCGCAGCCAAGAAAGGGGATGGAGAAACACCATATTGCACTCATTACAAGAAAGATGGTCATGACGAGGACCACTGTTGGAAGTTGCATCTGGAGCTAAGACTGAAGAGATTCAATGGAAAGGGGAAGAAAAAGACAGTGGCAAGAGCGCAATACCTTGGATCAGATTTTGACGATGAGACATTGATCATAGATGTGGGTGCAAGAGGTACTCTTTCTGTTAATGATAGTTCTTATGTGATTGCATGTACTACTTATTTCAATGAGCCTGTAAGTAATGAGCGAAAGAGAATTGAGTTATTCCACATTAGAGTTATTATAAAACAAAGGTGGAAACTTTTTTCGATTTAGGTTCCCAAGCAAACTTAATCTCAGAGTCCTTAGTGAAAAAGTTAGGCTTGGAAACTAAGTCCCATCCGAGTCCATACCCGTTGGTTGGGTAAGCGATAAAGCCAAATTACTGGTCACCAAGCAGTGTAGGGCCAGATTTGATATTGCTTCCAAATTAGTTGATGAGGTAGAGTTACATGTTGTGCCTTTGGACATCTATGGAATTATCTTGGGAAGTTTGTATCTATATGATGGAAAGGAAATTTTCATTCGGCATGAAAATAAATACCACATCACGAAGGATGGGGTAGAATATATAGTCAGAGATCGTCATACAAAATTTAATGCTAGCCTTGTAAGCGCAGGACAGATTAAACGACTAGTTAATTCCAACAAAGGGTGCATACTCATGATAGTGAGAGAGAAAGAGGCTGAGATGGATGACACTTTCAAAGGTTGCAATCCTAATCATAAGAAAGAATTGTTTAAAATTATTTCTGATTATGATGGATTGTTATAGGAACTGGTGAGCTCCAGTATTGTAGCAATAATGCTACAACTCCTGGGGCTTCCTGTCTCTCATTTTATCAACCCGGTAGTTCGTACAAACTTGGAAGCGACGGTGCTGTATGCACAAGTACTAGCTCTTGTCGCAGCTGTCACTTGGTCAGCTGGCACAAGTCCGCTAGGGCTCAAGCCAACTTCTATAGGCTCACAGAAGAAGCTTTATCAATGATGGATGAAAGCTAACTCAGAGAAAACTACTCTACTTGGCGAAAATGATCTGAAAGCAAATCAAAGCATGTAAACCTAGGAAACCCTAATTTAACTAGTCTAACCTCTATACTGCAAGGAATGTGAAGGAAACTTCTACCAATGCTGCTGTTACCTCTAATAAGTGGAAATGCATGGATCTAAGCTGTTTGCATCATAAAAGACATGTTTTTGTATTTTCTCTTTAGATGTGTGGAATGGTTGTGATTGTGTGCTAATTAGGGTTTGGTTGTGCAGATGAGATGGAGAAGGAAGGAAAGCGTGGGACAGGTTGGGAAGGCTAGGGGAGGTCCCTAAGGATCCTTAGCATCCATCCACAGAGGTTCCTCGCATTCAGATGCTCAGCAACCGAGAGAGTGGCCTCCTATAGGATGGCTGTGGAGGATCCTACAGGATACTCTGTTTTCTACAGGATGTCTACAAATAGCTACAGGATGACCTACCGTGAGTGGTTGGAGTGATGGAGGAGTAATGGAATGGTAGGGGGAGATGTGCAAGGTGGGGATGAGGCTGGTGATGGATGTAGAAGTGAAGGAATGGGATAGGGAGTGAATGAAGGGAGTAGGTTGGAAGATGGAGGACTAGGTCAACAATGAGGGCTAGAGAATGGAGCTATGCGAGGAGTGAAAGTCTTTGGAGAGATAGCAGAGCGGAGTGAAGGTCGAGAAGATGTGTGTGCATGTGTGATCAAGGTGGAGGAGAAGGTAATGGGCCGAGAAGGAGAAGTGTAAATGTAACAAATTCTTATGACTGTTATCAAACCGAAAGTGCATCAACCTAACTACCTGTGCTCATAATTCAATGATCAACAATCAAAAACGCGAAGGAGAATATGCATGAAGCTGTGGTAAAGGAGTGCAGTGCATGAGTGGATGACAAGGAAGCATCTAACGTAACAGTGACTGTATTGCAGCAATCATCAAGTGAAGAAATGCGTGTTTTTGGTGGCTAGCTATGGGCTGCACCCCAATCTTCAAGAAAGATGGCAGTGAGTCCTAACAGCCTTTTTGTTGGAGCTCCAATGGACTCTATCTATCCTCTGCTACACTAAACGACTGTAAACAAACTCACCATAAGCAAATCCTATCTACTCATGAAAAAGACCAACTCAACAACCTGTAATTCGAATTGCATGTACAAATGAAAAGCTCAAAGTGCTGGAAATGAAATGGGAACAACACTACAGCAGAGGGGATCTATGGCTCTCAGGTTGGGCCCTAACCTGAGAGCTATAGTCTCCTTAAGAAACTCAGAACTAGATCACAAACTGTCTTCTTTATTCATAATCTGATATCATGCCAAATTGGCTTACAAAAGAGAACGAAACTTGAGCTGTGCTCCAAAATTACAATAGTAACACGAGAGTTTCAACAACCTAACCAAGGCTAAGGCCTCTATACTTATACAAAACGATGCTCCAACAAGTATCCATGATTCTAGGAGCTCGGCTGTTCAATCTATAGTTTAACTGCTGATCCTGTAGGATGATCATAAATGCTGTTTCCTGTAGAGCAGTTTTGAACTGCTGTTCCTGTAGAACAGCTGGCCGTGTATTAAGCTCGGAGGGAGGATGGAGTGGGGCTCGGAGTTCTTGGTGAGGATCACGAGGAATGTCCCCCAAGACCGTGGACAACCTCTCCTTACGTCAGCAATGCCAACTCGTTGTCTCCTTGCCACCTTTTCGTTGTCTTTTGCTCCCTTTTAATGCCAAAACCTGGAATCACAATGCATTAGCTACGTAGATAAAGTGCCTATCCTTTCTCCTACAAACAACATGAATAAACTAAGAAGTGTATGCATAAACAATAAAAATGAATGGTTTGAGCAAGCAAAATAGGCCAAAATGAGCCCAAATTGTACCAAAATTGGGGCTCATCATCACCCCCCAGCTGAACCATTTGCTCATCCTTGAGCAACCTTGCCCCTGCTCCTTGTCCTTGGCCGAGGACTCGGGACCGGAACAGGCTGTTTCTTTTCTGCTTTTGATGGCCCTGCCTTTTCTGCCCCTGATGGTGATGAGGGTGATGCTTCCTTCCCTTTTTCTATTTCTTTGAGTCGGGCTTCAGAAGGCGACTGGCCTATCTTTCGTGTCCAGGAAGTTATTTTTGGGCTCCCCTTTTCGGGGGTAGCTGATGGTTTAGAGGGGGTTCTTGCACTGGGTGAAGTAGGTACGTCCCCTGAAGTGGTATGGCCGCTGGGTGAAGGTTGTGGCTTGCTCGGGGACATCCTCTTGCTTCTCCTGGCTTCAGGTGGCAGAGGGGTCTCCCTCTCCCTTTTCTCTTTCGGTTTTGGAGGTGTGCTGAGGGCAGCCAGTGCCGCTGCTGCCTCCTTATCGAGGATGTCAGCCTTCTCTTTCTTGTGTTTTGCTCCCTCGGAGCTCCTTGTAGAGGGTCCCTCCTTTTTTGATTTCAGGCTTCCTGTGGAAGACCCTGCTTTGCCCGCTTCCGGGCCTCCTGTAGAAGATTCTTTCTTTGTCTTCGGGCTCTCTATAAGAGGCTGTTTCGCAATGACCTTCGGGCCTCTTGTAGAAACCCCTCTTTCCAGCCTTGTGATTCTTGTAGGAGCCCCTGTCTCTGTCTTCGGGCTTCCTATAGAAGCCTGTGGTTGTACTGTCGGGCTTCCTGTAGAAGCCTTTGTCTCCATCTTTGGGCCTCCTGTAGAAGCCTTGGTCGTTGCTCTTGGGCTTCCTGTAGAAGCCTGCTCCTTACTGATCTTCGGGCTTCCTGTAGAAACCTTTGTCTTTGTTTTCGGGTTTCCTGTAGAGGCCTGAGTTTGCGTTTTCGGGCTTCCTGTAGAAGCCTGTGATTGCGTTCCTGCAGATGCAACTCTCACCACCTTCTTTTGCCTTGTTTCGTGGCTTTTGCGTTTGGCTTTGACTGCAGAAGCTGACAAGGTGCTTGGGCTGGCAGGGGCCACCTCAGCCTTGACTGCCCTGCTTTTCAACCTCTGTTCCCTTGCTGATAGGATGGGGGTGTCCTCTTTGACTTCGTCATCTTTTCCCTCTTCCTTCTTCTTTCGTTCCTTTTTCTGTGCTGGAGCCAGAACTTGTTGGCTTTTTCCTTTCTTACTCCCGGCTACTGGCTCTTCTTCTTCTCCGTTAGAGGATTCCGCTTCTTCAAGCAACATTTTTATGTTCCCCGTTCTGGATAAGTTCCTAAATGATTCCCAAGCGAGGGGGACTTTATATGAGCGGAGAGCATCCTCCACGAGGAGCTTGACTAGCCCATGGTGGGCTATCTGGTCCGGAATTCCGTCCTTGAGCTTGGTGGAACACTACATTAAGGACTGTAGTAGAAAGTAAGGAATGCTCAACCTCTGTGCTGCAGGGAGGTCAATCTGGTGTCTTAGTTCGTTAAGCAGCCTGAAGTGATACGCATATACAATGCTATATCGACCCTCACAGGTGATATATTTCATAATTTGTAAACTGACTTCGTTCCATGGCGGCAACAGGCTTGCCCTTTTGACTCCATTTTTGTCTTCGGTGAATGACTCTTCCGGTGGGAAGAACTCCTTCTTTGCTTGCTGGCTCATCTTCCGCTCTTCTTTGTCCCACGGCAGACCCATGGGCAGCTCTGTAATCCGACTGATATGCTCTGGGGTGAGTTCGAGGCTGAGACCTCTGAAGGTTACCGTGGCCAATGTCTGCGATTTAGGCTGCAGAGCCTGCAAAAATTCCTCGGCTACTTCATCATCGTAGCCCTGTAGTTTATCACAGAAAGGCATCCATTGCGCTCTAGTGAAGAGCTCAACCACTGCCGGGTTTCTCCTTAATGCATTTGAATTAGTGGGCTCTCGCCTGATAAACCCGCCAGGCATGATGAACACAGTGGTTTATACCAGAGGTGGTGGATGCACAGGAAATTTGGTCTTAGAGACAGAACATGCAATGAATTTTCAGACCACAGTTGATTATACAGCTATCCTGTAGGAGCGATAGTATAGGCACGGCAATCCAATTTTTTTATGACCAGCTGGTGAAAAAATGACTTTGCCACCTTTGGAAAAACAATTGCGGAAGGAGTTGCAGGGTTACCTCTTTTCTGCCACCTTTTTTACGTGAAGACTTCACCTTCCTGTAGAGCCGCGTTCCTGTAGAAACTGCTTCCTGTAGGACGGCGTTCCTGTAGAAATTGTTCCTGTAGGAGCAGTGTGGAGGCCTCGGGAAGAGCTTTAGTTGGCTGGCGGTCGAGAGGTGCTTTACCAGCGTTCAGGTAGCCGAGAGCTCGGCGTATCAACATGCAGAGGTAAGCAGAGGATCGACTCGAGTTTTGAAGTGAGGTTGATGGAGATACACGCTTAATCGAGCCGATTAGATTTTGAATCGGCGCAGATCGTGGCGCAGGGGTGAGCTGTCCCCGCCGGACCGTTGGGTGACGTCACCCATCATCCGCCTGCACATTCGTTTGTTGCCGCATTCATTCCCAGAGATCTGCCGCCGCCCTTTTCGGTTAAACTTCACTTCTCGGTTGACGGGACTGATCTTCACGTGCTTGCTGCGTGTTTCTTTCGTCGTGGCTGCCACCTCGTCCTCTGACTATCCCTTTACTAACCGACGTGGCCAATCACTGGCCTTTAGGCCGCTCAACCATTCACCTTTATGCCATGCAAAACAAATCGAAGTAATAATCATGCAGTTTGATGGAGAGAAGGATTAGAACACTTACCTGCGCGCGGCTGCACATGATTTCCAGTTTTTTGAGCGATGGATCTACCTGCCGCATGTGGCTGCACATTCCTGTAGGCTCGTGGTTACAGGATGCTGGCGATGGAGTGAATGGTTCTGCGTTCATGCGCCCGTGTTTGATCTCAGATGGCAGTGCTGTGAACGGTCTTCACTTGAGCAGGTTGAACTGTTACAGGATCCCCGCGAGGGGTCTTGTCACCGTTCTTTCTCCTCGGGTGTACGCTGCATGCTGGCGGTTCTGGCTTCTCGATCACGATCCCAGCGCTTCTGATGTATCAACGTGGATGTGGTATGGTTCTCGGTGCCTAGTTTTTCTTTGACAGATGCTTTCTCACGAGAACTGATTACTTTGTTGTGCTGCTGCAGGGATCTTGGTTGCATGGCGACGAGGATGGTGGAGGACGATAATGGCAATGTTCAGGGGTGCCATCATTGGCATGCATGCATTCAATCCACTCCTCAGTCACTAGATCTTCTTTTGAAACACATTTCAGCCATCGTAACCTTCTACAGGAAGTTTCCTGTAGAACACAGAGCTTCCTGTAGAAAATTGGCACTCTCCTGTAGAAGATCCGCGTCTTCCTGTAGGAAGACTGTCTGTTCCTGTAGAAAAACTGTACCCTCCTATAGAAGATCCAAAGCATGATAATAATTGCACATACCTTAAAAAACATTGCTGTTCTTGGAGGAGGTGCTGATGACATCCTTTGCTAGCATGATGAAGGCCCCTGGCTTGGAGTGGAGAGGCTTCTTCTCCTCCATAGAACATCTGCATGCAAACCTTTTTATGGTGCCGATTGCTTTTTCCTTTTTTCTTTCTTTTTTTTTCTCTCTCTTTTTTTTTTTTAGAAAGACAATAGGAGCGCCTCAATGAGGTTTTCACCCCTACTGCCTGCCTTGGGCGCCTCAGAGAGGTTTTCACCCAAGGGTCTTTATTTTTCTCTCTTTTCTTTTTCGAAAGACAATAGGAGCGCCTCAATGAGGTTTTCACCCCTACTGCCTGCCTTGGGCGCCTCAGAGAGGTTTTCACCCAAGGATCTTTATTTTTCTCTTTTTTTTTTTTTTTTTTTTTTTTTTTGTGTGTTTTAGATCCTTCAGGGTATGCCCAAAGTGGAGGCAGAACCCTTCTCTATGACCAAAACAGATTTCTCCATAGTGCTGATAAACTCTTGTCTTGAGAGAGGTCTTTTGTAGATCTTCAATCGGTGCCCATTGACAAGCATGGGAATGGCTTCCTCATCAATGGTTCGAATGAGGACTGATCCATTGTCATGGCATTGTTCCACCACATATGGTCCTAGCCATCTGGTCCTCAACTTCCCCTTGAAATCTTTGAATCTGGAGTCATACAACAAGGCCCAATCTCTCGGCTGAAATTGCTTGTCATGGAGATGTTGGTCATGCCACACCTTCCTCTGAAGTTGAACCACTTCTGAGTGAAGGAGTGCCTGCATGCGGTGCTCATCCAGTCCATTCAGCTGCAATAACCTTTCTTGATGTGCATCGCTGAGATCTAGGTCCAGCTGAGCTGCCATCCTCAAAGTGTTATACTCAAACTCAATGGACAACAAAGCTTTCTTCCCATAGACCAGCTCATAAGGTGTGAAGCCGGTGGTGGTCTTCCAGGTGGTGTTGTAAGCCCATGTGGCCTCAACTAGGCGATCTGCCCAGTCTTTTCTGTTGCTGCTCACCACTTTGGTCAAGATCCCTTCTAATGCTCTATTGGTGACTTCCACCTGCCCATTTGCTTGAGGATGACAGGGGGTGGAAGTCCTATGCTTGATCTTGTGATGAGCTAGTAGATCTTCAACCAAGTTGGATGTGAACTGGCTCCCTTGATCGGTCACCAGCTCTCTTGGGTAGCCAAACTTGTAGAAAATGTTCTCTCTTAAGAACTCGACCACCTTCTCTTCTGTTGCTGCTTTGATTGCTTTAGTCTCTGCCCACTTGGTCATGTAGTCAGTACACACAATGATGTAGGATCTCTACCTCGAAGAGGGATTGATTGGACCCACAAAGTCCATGCCCCACTTCTCAAATGGCTCAAGAGTCACTTGAGGTTGGAGAGGCATCTCATCCCTTTGGGTAGGTTTCCCCATTCTTTGGCATTGGTCACACTGGCTGACATATTTTATGACATCTTGATGAAGTGTGGGCCAATAGTAGCCTGCCTGCAGGATCTTGAAGGCAGTTCTCTTTGCTGCAAAATGTCCTCCACAAGGCCCATCATGACAGGTGAGGAGAATGTCAAAGACT
This sequence comes from Pinus tabuliformis, assembly GCA_031772625.1. Taxonomy (NCBI): domain Eukaryota; kingdom Viridiplantae; phylum Streptophyta; class Pinopsida; order Pinales; family Pinaceae; genus Pinus; species Pinus tabuliformis. The sequence continues at coordinate 66,743,996 of CM062814.1, read as the reverse complement.
TCCTCCTCCCTTACACAACGCCTTAAGATCTGATCAGGGCCAAGCTTGAACAGGTTACCCCCGATCCAAGTGAATGAGGCACTTTTTCTGATGATTTTGCTCTTCTCCTTTGAAGAGAGGTGCGGAGGAAACTGAGCTGAAACAAGATAGTTTGCTATATCAGCAACCATGGAGAGAGTACTGAAATAGCAAATAGATGCTCATCAGGCATCTGGTCATCCACCGTCTCATCTTCACCTGCAGACAAATCCAATCTAGATAAAAAATCAGCAACAACATTTTCTCTTCCTGGTTTATCAACAATGGTTAGATCAAACTGCTGCAATAAAAGTAACCATCTAATAATACGAGCATTCACATCTGGTTTATTCATCAAATATCTAATAGCAGCATGGTCAGTATGTACAAATGTTTGATATCCGGTAATGTAATGACGGAACTTGTTTAGTGCATGGACTACAGCTAAGAACTCTTTCTCGGTTACAGTGTAATTCAGCTCAGCTTTGGACAAGTTCTTACTAACGAAGTAAATGGCATATGGAAGTTTTTCCTCAATTTGTCCTAAAGCTGCCCCTATGGCTTTGTTTGAGGCATCAGTGTGGATGTGGAAAGGTAGGGCCCAGTTTGGACCTCTCAAGATTGGTGCTGACACCAACTTGTCCTTTAACTCATTCAAACTCTTCTGACAAGCGTCAGTCCACTTAAACTCCACATCTTTTGCCAACAAGCCAAACAATGGCGAGGTGAGCTTGCTGAAGTCCTTAATGAATCTCCTGTAGTATCCCGCTAATCCGAAAAAACTCCTAACATCCCTTACTTTTTGAGGAGGTGGAACCCTCTTGATGAGAGCAATTTTGTTAGGATCCACCTGCAATCCTTGGGAAGAAATGGTATGGCCTAACACTGTCCCTTCAGTCATTAGGAATTCACATTTCTCAGGGCTAAGGGACAAGTTCATCTCGATGCACTTGGTTAGGACCTTTCCCAAGTTGGACAATGCTTCCTGGAAGTTGGCCCCATAAGGGGTAAAGTCATCCATGTAGATTTCCACTGCATCATGGACCAACTCCGAGAAGATGCTCAAGACAGCTCTCTGAAAAGTAGCAGGAGCATTGCATAGCCCAAAGGGAAGGACTCGGTAGGAAAAGGTACCCCAAGGACAAGTGAAGGTGGTCTTATCTTGGTCTTCCGGGCTGATTTGGATTTGATTGTACCCGCTGAACCCATCCAGGAAAGAGAAGAACTTCTTTCCTGCCAGTCCATCCAACACTTGATCTATGAAAGGTAGAGGGAAATGGTCTTTCTTGGTAGCTTTGTTCAGCTCCCGGTAATCTACACAGATCCTCCACTTCCCATTCTTCTTGGGAACCAACACTAGAGGGGACACCCATTCACTATCTGAGATGGGGTAGATGAATCCGACATCTAACAGTTTTTGCAATTCTTCCTTGACAATGTCTTTAAGGGCTGGATTCATTCTCCTCTGCGGTTGCCTAACCGGTTTACAGTCCTCTTTGATGTATATATGATGAGTACAGACCGAGGGATGGACTCCTTTCATCTCCTTATAGCTCCAAGCAAAAGCATCTAAGTGGCTGGCCAACAGGTTGCACAGCTCCTTTTCCTGAGAAGGAGATAGGGAGGAGCTGATTTTCAATGCTCTCTCAGGGCCGAACTCCACATTCTTAACTCTAGGAGTGATAGGGTTGGTTGTACAAAGATCCACTAAGGTGCTGGCTTGGGCATCCTCCACCAATTTTTCTAAAGGTAGTGCACTGGTAGGTGGGTTTTGGATCAAGTTCTCGATCAAATCATCCTCGGTTGGGGGATTTCTTCTATTGGTTTCTATGGTACATAGAGGTGCTGAATACACCTCGTCTTCTTCTCCTTCTTCCAACCAGAGTGGTAAGTCATGCTATAAAGAGGGTTGGGCAGGAGGGTATAGGACAAGTTGCTTGGACATAGGACCATTTTTGATGGTCATATTTCCGGCACGACAACTAATATAGGCATCTGCAGTGGCTAACCAAGGCCTTCCCAAAATGAGGGGATATCCAGTAAGCTTTGCCTTTGGTTGCAGAACCAGGAAGTCTGCAGGATACTCCCAAGAGTCAATAGAGACCAAGACATCCTCCACAATTCCTTCGGGAGTCACAGTGGAGCGATCTGCTAATTGCAGTACTGTCGAGGTCTTCCTCAAGGAACCTTGAAGATTGAGCTTGCACATGGTATCCCTGGTCATTACATTAATGGCAGCCCCCAGATCAATCAGGGTGTGGGGTATGATGGTGCCATTGATGTGGACATCTACTACAGGACTTCCAGGATCTAAGTACTTTGGGCAGATGACTTGTCCTAGCATAAGGTCAGACAGTTGTCCTATGACATTGATAGTTGAAGCATCTTTCTTCCGTCTTCCTGGATGTTTGAAACACTTCTCCTTAACTAGCTTGTTATAGATTGGCACATCCTTGATGGCCTGGAGAAGGGGTATCTTCACACACAACTGCTTGAGCTCTTCCAGAAGCTCATCTTCCTCCGGGTTGGGTTGTGTGGTGGCTGTAAGTCTCTCAGGAAAGGGTGGAATAGGCTTTGGTTCACTTTCCTGATGGTCTTCCTCCTCCTCTGGGGGAGGAGGTTGGCGATCTGGAAGAGTCTTTCCAGATCTAAGATTGATCTCTTGGATCTCCACAGCATAGGTAGGGCATGAGGTCTCCCCAGTATATACCTGCTGAGCCTGTCTATTGTTGGGGTTCGGGTTCGGTTGAGCAGGCATTTGAGGTTGCCTTGGAGGAGCAGGAGGTAATGGTTGTGGCTGAACTGGAGGTGGAGGCAGAATGGCGGGAGGATTGTTGTATTGAGGCCTCCACCCCGACTGAGGTGCACTCCATTGAGGCTGCGACTGGGTATGTGAGTGATATGGATGAGAAGTAGGTTGAGTAGGGTACTGAGGTGGATAAGACCATGGAGGAGGCATGGACCAGGAAGGATGAGCAGGGGGACCCCAGGAAGGCATGGGAGTCAAGTGGTTGGGGTTGTAATAAGCTTGAGATGCCCCTTGCATCCCCTGCTGATAAGGTCTAGATCCTTGAGGCCTCCTTTGGTTGATGAAGTAGAGAGGTTCAGTGGGGGCTTCAGTTCCTTGGTACATGGCTTTAAACCCAGGCAAGGTTGGACACTGATTTGTTGGGTGGTCCTCCTCACAAACGAAACACACTTCAACCGAATGCAATGGACATTCGTTCTTAGGGTGTCTTCTGGTGCACCTAGGACAGAAGACAGCCAAGGCTCTCTCAGCTTCCTCTTTCTTTTGCTGGATCCTGAATGTGTCCAGCTGCATGGAAATGGTATGTCTCACCTCACTCTTAAGATCTTCTAATTGGTTTGTAAGCTCATGTTTGGAGAAAGGGACACCGGTGGAGAGGAGGTTTCCTCTACCTCATTTTCTAGCTGCCCTGGAATGATTTCGAAACACAGTCTTGATGTCCTCATAAGGCAGTTGGTAAATGTCCCCCCTAGCTAACATGTGAAGGGTATCTAAGAGATCTTCAGGTACTCCTCGGAGCAGAACCAACTTAAGGGATTCAGGGTCAAGTGTGCACCTGGCCTGCTTGTAACTAAGTTGGAACCTTTCCTCATAGTCCTCTAAAGATTCATCGTTTCCCATGGTCATCCGAAAGATTTCCCCCTTTGTTTCCTTGGACCTACAATAATCCCGGTACTTGGTGTTGAAGGCTTGCTGCATCTGAGCCCATGTGGTGATACTATTCCCAGGCAAACCCATGAACCAGCGTAGTGCTGCATCCTTGAGAGTAGAAGGGAAAAGTTTTAGCTTTTGTTCATCCTCAGTATAGTCATAGGTTCTACAGAGGACAACAAACTCAAATAGGAAGGTATCAGGATCCTCAATGGTCATTCCATGGAAGTGAGGCAAAGCAGAGGGGCTAATGTTCTTCATTTTCATCTCACCATTGGTCTCTCGGATGGGGAAAGCTCCTTCTATCCTCTCATCCTCTCTATTGTCAGCCATAGCTTTAGGTGGAGTGGTCTCTAACTCTTCTTCTTCTATAGGATTTCGGTATGTCTTGGGATGTTCACCTATAGTTTCCTCTGAATCACTGTCACCACCGAAGAGTGAAGGGTGACTAAGTGATGTGGTGGGGGTGTTTGGTAGGAATTTGCCTGATCTATCGCGGTTCCTACGAGGCATGAAATGGAAAAGAATTCTCTTTTTTGATTGCTTTTGTTTTTCCCTGTGCACCTGCAAAAATGAAACAGATTGATTGCAAAATTTGAAATTCTAATCTACACTTGCAGAATCGAAAGTCTAATCTATGAAAGCAGGAAATGCTAAGCTATGAAAGTAGGAAATACTAATCTATGAAAGCAGGAAATGCTAATCTATGAAAGCAGGAAATGCTAAGCTATGAAAGCAGGAAATGCTAAGCTACTTTTGCAGAAGAGAAATGAAATAAACTACTAAGCAGAAGTAAGAGTACGAAAGTAGAAGAAAAGCAACAATTACTAATACTCTGACGCTTCCCTGGCAACGACGCCAAAAAGATGGTGAGCTCCAGTATTGTAGCAATAATGCTACAACTCCTGGGGCTTCTTGTCTCTCATTTTATCAACCCGGTAGTTCATACAAACTTGGAAGCGACGATGATGTATGCACAAGTACTAGCTCTTGTCGCAGCTGTCACTTGGTCAGCTGGCACAAGTCCGCTAGGGCTCAAGCCAACTTCTATAGGCTCACAGAAGAATCTTTATCAATGATGGACGAAAGCTAACTCAGAGAAAACTACTCTACTTGGCGAAAATGATCTGAAAGCAAATCAAAGCATGTAAACCTAGGAAACCCTAATTTAACTAGTCTAACCTCTATACTGCAAGGAATGTGAAGGAAACTTCTACCAATGCTGCTGTTACCTCTAATAAGTGGAAATGCATGGATCTAAGCTGTTTTCATCATAAAAGACATGTTTTTGTATTTTCTCTTTAGATGTGTGGAATGATTGTGATTGTGTGCTAATTAGGGTTTGGTTGTGCAGATGGGATGGAGAAGGAAGGAAAGCGTGGGACAGATTGGGAAGGCTAGGGGAGGTCCCTAAGGATCCTTAGCATCCATCCACAGAGGTTCCTCGCATTCAGATGCTCAGCAACCGAGAGAGTGGCCTCCTACAGGATGGCTGTGGAGGATCCTACAGGATACTCTGTTTTCTACAGGATGTCTACAAATGGCTACAGGATGACCTACCGTGAGTGGTTGGAGTGATGGAGGAGTAATGGAATGGTAGGGGGAGATGTGCAAGGTGGGGATGAGGCTGGTGATGGATGTAGAAGTGAAGGAATGGGATAGGGAGTGAATGAAGGGAGTAGGTTGGAAGATGGAGGACTAGGTCAACAACGAGGGCTAGAGAATGGAGCTATGCGAGGAGTGAAAGTCTTTGGAGAGATAGCAGAGCGGAGTGAAGGTCGAGAAGATGTGTGTGCATGTGTGATCAAGGTGGAGGAGAAGGTAATGGGCCGAGAGGGAGAAGTGTAAATGTAACAAATGCTTATGACTGTTATCAAACCGAAAGTGCATCAACCTAACTACCTGTGCTCATAATTCAATGATCAACAATCAAAAACGCGAAGGAGAATATGCATGAAGCTGTGGTAAAGGAGTGCAGTGCATGAGTGGATGACAAGGAAGCATCTAACGTAACAGTGACTGTATTGCAGCAATCATCAAGTGAAGAAATGCGTGTTTTTGGTGGCTAGCTATGGGCTGCACCCCAATCTTCAAGAAAGATGGCAGTGAGTCCTAACAGCCTTTTTGTTGGAGCTCCAATGGACTCTATCTATCCTCTGCTACACTAAACGACTGTAAACAAACTCACCATAAGCAAATCCTATCTACTCATGAAAAAGACCAACTCAACAACCTGTAATTCGAATTGCATGTACAAATGAAAAGCTCAAAGTGCTGGAAATGAAATGGGAACAACACTACAGCAGAGGGGATCTATGGCTCTCAGGTTGGGCCCTAACCTGAGAGCTATAGTCTCCTTAAGAAACTCAGAACTAGATCACAAACTGTCTTCTTTATTCATAATCTGATATCATGCCAAATTGGCTTACAAAAGAGAACGAAACTTGAGCTGTGCTCCAAAATTACAATAGTAACACGAGAGTTTCAACAACCTAACCAAGGCTAAGGCCTCTATACTTATACAAAACGATGCTCCAACAAGTATCCATGATTCTAGGAGCTCGGCTGTTCAATCTATAGTTTAACTGCTGATCCTGTAGGATGATCATAAATGCTGTTTCCTGTAGAGCAGTTTTGAACTGCTGTTCCTGTAGAACAGCTGGCCGTGTATTAAGCTCGGAGGGAGGATGGAGTGGGGCTCGGAGTTCTTGGTGAGGATCACGAGGAATGTCCCCCAAGACCGTGGACAACCTCTCCTTACGTCAGCAATGCCAACTCGTTGTCTCCTTGCCACCTTTTCGTTGTCTTTTGCTCCCTTTTAATGCCAAAACCTGGAATCACAATGCATTAGCTACGTAGATAAAGTGCCTATCCTTTCTCCTACAAACAACATGAATAAACTAAGAAGTGTATGCATAAACAATAAAAATGAATGGTTTGAGCAAGCAAAATAGGCCAAAATGAGCCCAAATTGTACCAAAATTGGGGCTCATCAGGAACCAAGAGGGTTTCCCCCAAAATGGGAAATCCAACATGAGCTCCATTTACAATAGGATGCTCCTTTGCTGAATGTTGGCATGTACAGGATGGCTTCTATCGAGATGGAGGAGATCAAGAAACAGGTACAATAACTATTAAATCAAGGGGTCATCAGACCGAGTTATTCTCTGTGAGGCTCACCGATCGTGTTGGTGCCAAAGAAAGACAACACATGGAGAATGTGTAGACGACAAGGAGATAAACAAGATTATGGTGAAGAATAGATACCCTCTCCCTCGCATTGATGAATTGTTAGATCAATTGAAAAATGTTGTTTATTTTACAAAACTAGATTTGTGAAGTGGATATTACTAGGTTAGAATTGCAGAGCAAGATGTTTGGAAGACCATTCAAAACCAAACAGGGGTTGTTTGAATGGATGGTGATGTCATTCAGATTGTGCAATGTTCCGACCACGTTTATGAGGGTAATGAATGATCTGTTTAGGCATTTTTTTGATAATTTTGTGCTTGTATACCTGGACAATATTCTTGTTTATAGTAGGACATGGGATGAACATGTATGTCATGTGAAGAAAGTGCTTGATGTTCTGAAACAAGAAAAATTGTATGTAAAACTATTAAAGTGCGAGTTTGGGAAGGCCTCTTTGGTTTATTTAGCCCACATATCCGGTAATGGGCAATTGAGGATAGATCCCTCTAAAGTAGATGTGATTATGAAATGGCCTAAGCCCATAAATATTATAGAGGTTCTAAGTTTTTTGGGTGCGGTACAATATTGGAGAAGGTTCATTGCGAACTTCTCTGTTATTACTGCCCCCTTACACACGTTAACTAGTGTGAAGCATAACTTTCAATGGGGAGGAAAGCAACAGAAATCCTTGGACAGGCTGAAAGAGAAGATCAACACAACACTAGTTCTAGCCTTACTAGACCTTCAACAGCCTTTTGAGATTGAAACAGATGCCAGCGGATATGCCATGGTCGTTGTATTGATGTAGCAAAGGAAGCCTGTATGTTACCATTCAAAGACTTTCTCCTAGGATGTTGTGAATTATCCCACATATAATAGGGAGTTGTATGCCTTGGTTCAGAGTGTAAAGAAGTGGAAACACTATCTGATGGGCAAGGATACCATCATCCATATGGATCATCAGCCCTTGTAGTACCTTCAGTCATAGACCAAGCTTCAACAAGCCCATCATTTCATATGGATGGGATTCCTCTAATAATTTCATCTGGTAATAAAATACAAGAAGGGCGTCAGCAACAAAATAGCATATATGCTTTCTATCCGTCCTATCTCTACATCTGTAGTTTTGTAGAATGTTTCTTTATCTTTAGAAAGTTATGATGAACAATATGCTAACGATGATGATTTTAAAGAGATTTATGCAAAATTGACTCGTGGACCGCAGGTGGACAATTATTATTTGTAGGGAAAACTATTATACCACCTTGGCAAGTTGTGCATACCCATTGATGAAAGGGTACATGTAATTCGAGAGGATCATACCTCTCTGGCGTCTGGTCATTTTGGGATTGAAAAAACTTTATGTCATTTACAGAGGTTTTTTTTTGGCCTCATATGAAAAACATTGTGACTCTCTTTGTAAAGGGTTGTGTGTTGTGTTCTGTTTCAAAGCCCTCTAATAGAAAACTTGGGCTCTACACACCACTCCCAAGTCTGAGTCGGCCATCGGAAAGTGTGTCCATGGACTTTGTAGGTGGTTTGTCTATGTCTAGGAAAGGGCAAGACTATTTGTATGTCGTCGTGGATCATTTTAGTAAAATGTGTATTTTAATGCTTTGTAAAAAGCAGGTCACTGCTGACCAGACTGCTTATATTTTCTTTTAGCATGTTGGGTCCGTTTTGGGTTACCCACATCTATTGTGTCAGAACGAGACTCTCTCTTTCTTGGAGAGTTTTGGATTGGCTTGTGGAGAATGATGGACACCAAGCTAAAAAGAAGTATGACATTTCATCCTCAGACCTATGGGCAGACAAAGGTCATCAACCACACCGTGGTACACTTTTTATGAGGCTATGGTGGAAAACATCCCAAGTTATGGGATGAACAACTTCCTTATGTGCAACATGCATATAATCGAGAAACACTCATGTACATAAAGCTCGCCGTTTGAGACATGTTTTGGCTACCTAAAAAGGGATCCCTTAGATATGGTGTTTCGGAAAGACGAGGATGGAAATGTAAAAGCTAATAGGGACAAAGCGTGGAAGTTTATTCATTCGATATAGGTGATTCATCAGGCAGTACAGGAGTAGTTGGAGAAAATTCAGGCTCGGTATAAAGATAGACATGATAAGCACTGAGTTGACCATCAGTTTCATGCTAGGGACAAGGTATGACTACACATCACCAAGGATAGAATGAAGGGAAAATGTAATAAATTGAGACCCATTTGATATGGTCCCTGCACCATATTGGTAAGGATTGGAGACAATGCTTTTCATCTTGAATTGTCCGCTTATATGCAAATGTACTTAGTGGTAAATGTTGAAAACCTAAAGCTTTATGAACCTCCATTGATTATGGATACCGAAAAGGTTGCACAGATTCCTACAATGGATGATTTTTCCCCAGAGTATCTAGAGAAGCTGCCCGAAGATATCATACTCAACAGGAAAACCAGAACTTCACAATGGGGAGATGTGGAGTACTTTTGTGTTGGCTTCAAAGGAATGCATCTGAGTAAAGCTCGATGGATGGAGAAAGAGAAAGTGAGGGAGCAATTTCCTCACTTGCCAATTGACTGAAAGGGCTTTTGGTGGTCCAAAAGCTCTTAGTGGGGAGGATTGATCTAGGTGGATCTTCAAAAAGTACTAGAGGCATGGTAAAAGGCTCAAAACTCAAAGTGGTAGAATTTAGAAACTTAGCATTGGATTGAAGTGCTCTTCATCTAGATTCCAATAGTGCAAACGACACTCAAATTTGAGTTCATATGAAGACGTTAGAGCAAGTTAAAGATCAAGTTTGACTTGTCCAGGTGGCAGGAGGAGATGACATGGAAAAAGTCTCAGCGAATCGGGAAGCACCAAGTGGCAGGCTGCCATTGGTCCTACATATCGCATATTGCAACAAGTAGAAGAAGTGGCCCTAGGCAAGTTGCAATGCAATAATCGCTTATCACAATCGCAAAAAGGTGAAGTGTTAAATAATCAGCCCCCTACAGAACCAAAGTTGTGATGCGATCAAATTGTAATCACAAATCACAGTGGGAGCAGTCGAATGGTGTATCACATAGCCTCCGTCGATTGCGATTTGTGAGAGGCTTCAAACATGATATTTGATACATTGTATTTCATAACCTTGGTGGGTCCACTGTTATTGTAGTTGTATGGACTTTTATATCCACTGAGGGAAAACGTCGATTGTGATTTGCAATGGGGTTCCTGGATGCGATATTTTATATGTCATGTTTAATACTCCCGACGAGTTCGTCGTATCGTAGAGTGCCTATTGTTTGGGCTTGGGTATGAATGCCAATTGTGGGGAACACTGACAGTCATGCCGTCGAGTTAAATGCATAGTTTAAAGGAGTTTCACCATATTTGTAAGGTTGTTTCCATGTCTTATTTCGGCCAGAGAACCTCTGTTGGGAATCAAGCCCACTTGCACAACTTGGTCTATGTTTGGAAACTGCCCGGGTATTGAGGTATTTGCCTCCATTATTATATAAAAGACCATTTGTATCGAAAGAAGGTAGGGGGGATTAGCAGGATAGTTTAGAAGCATTACACATAGTAGACCCTAACCTAGCAACAGATTGGGACCTCGCCTTGAGCAACAAGGAGGTTCCGAGAAGTTGCAGAAGGCCCAATTATCCAAATTGGTTGTTTGGATAGGTGTTTTTGCATAATTTTTCGTCATGATTTCAGTGGTATTATCTGTTTCTGAAGATGGTCTCTCCATTCTTCGTCCATCATCCAACTTGGAGGTATAAGGATTGTAAGGAATGTTTCTTGTACTTTTATCTCTTTATATGTCATTTAATGAATGAAGGCCTCCCCACTATTGAGAAGGGCCTAGAGACGTAGTCCAAATTAGACGAACTCCATAATCAAATCTTTGTTTCATGATTTCATGTTTATCATTTTATTTCTGCATTGTTTTATGTGCTTTTAAGTTCCATGGTTTATAAGCTATGTTTCATGTAATTATGATGCATCTATAAGAAAAATATCTTGGATCACTGCCTTGGTAAATTCTTTCGTTCAAGGTCTAGTTCTGTAGAGAGTAATGATTCATCATTCAGATTACCATGGATTCCCCACTTACCCCATGCATAAACATAGTCCCCTTCATTCCTTTACTCGGTTAAAGACAAACATAATATCAACGATCACACAATGTTTCAAATCAGGATAGGGTAATGAAGTTCATGAGCTTTATATTTTCAGAGTATAGTTTTTCATCTTTGGTGTTGCTCCACTGCTAACAAGCTTGGACAATACCCCAAAATAGTTGTTTTAGGGACAAAAACATTGCTCTGCTGCCAGTAGGCCTGAAGTACTGTGCATCAACACTTATTTATTTCATGGGATGAAGAGTGATCCCAACTTATTGAGAGTAGGAGAGGTTTTCCCTTTAGATAATCATATATAAGACCTCTGATATTGGTTTGATCATTTATATTTTCCTTTTTTCCTTCTCTACTTGATTGGATCAGGCTAAAAACATCAAAACATAAAAAATCGAGTGTAAACATGAGCTTTCCAGAACATACATGGAGATCATGGTTCAACACAAGGCTTTCCTAACACAAGGATTGTATTTTCCATCGGAACATCATTGACCAAAAGGTGTCAGTGAGGCAAGGAAGAAGGACAGAGAGTTAGCCAAATGTTGCAGTGTCACAAATTCCTTTTCTACTTTGCCACATTATCTTTCGAGCCCAAATAGGACACCCTTCATGCAAAGTCTTATTGATAGAATAAAAGGAAAAGAAATGACACAAAAAGAAAGAAAAACCAAAGCACAATGATCCAAATTGGATCATTATATTGTTTATCATCCATATCAATGTATTTGGAATGGAAAAAGTGGAGGAATCAGCTCTGGGACCAATTATACTGGTGGGAACTAGTTTGGTGAAACAGGGTCTGAAACCTTCCGAGAGAGTTTAGAGGCATCAAACAACTTTTTTGGGCGTAAAAATTTTCCTCTTTAATGCAACACTTTTTCGTGCTATTATACGCACAAATACCTCTCCAATGGTGCAAGTAGCACATCAATCAGAGTTTGTATTCAAAAGTTGTGCCACTTAGACGTTGACCTTCCTGTTTTCACACCTATAGTTCGAGAGGATGCAACGTTAACCCCAATTATTTATGGAAAAGGGGCTAGCCACGTGTTTTTTATGTAAGAGAATCTAGAAGAGTCTATATTATAACTCTAGTTAAGAGTTGATGTAGTCAAAATTAACCACTAGTAGGCTATCGGGCTATGTTATAACCGAGCCACTAGAAGAAAGAGGCATTTCCATTATTTTGAGAGCATTTTGTTCCATAGCTGAGAAAATATAGCCATGAGAGATAGGAGGTTGAGCACATAGAGAGGAACTGTACATTGTAGCAGCACACAAGGCACATGCATTACTTCTTTGTACCTACAACCATATTTCCAAACAGAGAAAGAGAGCGAAGCAACCTCACATTTCAACTGGGTTTTCTCTCGAAAGGGTTTCCCAGAGAGCATATCTTGTGTCTTGTGTGTGTGTGTGCTTATTTTTCCGTTCTCTACTTTTCTGTATAATTTCCATTCACATGCATGCACTAATTACACTAAAATCCACAGATCTTAAAGTTTAATAAACTATAATAGTGTAAAATTTCAGTTTTTTAATATATTATTATCAAATCTGTTGTGATGAATTGTTTAGTGGAATATCCATGACAATTTATGGATCACACAAGAAAAAAGAGGCTAAACCAAAGCACAATGTGAGGAAAAAGTAAGAAAGGACAAGAAAGACTAAAGAGAACAAGTGCGGGATGAGTGCAAGAGAGGGAAAACTAGAATGCAACTAGTCCTACTCCTAACCTAAATAGCTAGAAGGTTAGGGTCATGTATAATGAAATTTCCAATGTAGCCACCATAGCTGCTCCCGACCTGCATACACAAAGATATGATCGATTAAAACTGACATAAATCAATGTGCAACATAAAAGATAAGAACTTGAATAAATTGCACACAAATTTGAAGGTCTTTCCTATTAGCAGAAAGATAGGCCATAGCCACTACTTCTAACCAGTTCATATTCTTACCTTTTCTATGAAAACCATCATTCAAAAAATCTTGGAAGCTTCTTGTGAATGTTTTCTCATCTACACCGAACTCCTTATCAAGCATGAGGAAAGATCGAAACTTGTTATTTGCGATAGAGCTTGCCAGGTAAGATTTCTCCAACCATTCAGTGATTGGATCATAAAATTCATGACAATCCTCTTGAAAACCCCAAAATATTTGAAAAGATGAATTTTCAATTAAAGGCACGGGATTATGATGAGAATCTTGTGAGGGAAAATATATATGATCATATTCAACATGCATGTCAAGACAATGAGGACTTGACATAACCATTAACAAGTGTGTAGGTGCCTCAACTGCTTGACAAGTACCCAGATGGTGAGATGTTAAACCATAAAGATCAAAGGATGTAAAACAACTATCATTGGATGTGCTGATGGGAAAATAATAAGCTGAATTACAGTCATCAGAGATAGAATAATGATTAGATGGGCTGATTAAAGCATCAAATTCCTAGTTTGTAATTAACAAAGATAAACCAATTTGAATAGCTCTGTGAATTCTCTAAACAATACAATCAACTTCCTTGCATGCCAAATGTAACGAACCATTTTCATGTAATTGGTGACAAATTGTACAAGCATCGTAATCATCAAAAGAATTTAAAAGGAATTCCAATACAACAAACACATGAGACCAGTCAGGACATAGTGAATGGAGAATAATTTGATTCACACAATAACTTGTGCATTCATTATCACTCAAGAGGATTTCAAGTGCGATGAAGGGAAATATTTGAATTATAACATTCTCAACGAAAACCAGGAGTTGACTATTAAGAAATGAATCTGATAGGCATGATTCGTTTGGCCAAATATAGTCTTTGAAATGATAACTCCACAATTCCATGGCTCTGTGAAAGAAACATATTTCAAACCTGAGTTAAGTACAAGGGCCTTGCATGTAGATGAATCATGTGAAATAAAATCTTAAATCCGAACAGAAAAAGAATCTCAAAAGTTTGAAATATTACATCTAAAATACCAAACACATTTCAAAAAGAAATTTACAACAAGTGAAACCATGCAAAAAGAAGGATTGTGCAAGAGAAACTAGATATGACTTAGTTTGGAGGACTTGTCAGCGTTGCAAGATCTTGGCATAACCATCAACAAAAGTTTAAGTGTCTCTAATTCCTGATAACTCTCGAAACTTTCAAGGATTATAAAATGACATCCTAAAGATTGAAATAGATCATGCATAGTGTGAGGATAATTGCTTCCTGTGATCTCAATGGGACCACTATTAACTGGATGGAAGCCATATCTATTACTGATTTGATAAGATTTTATAGTTTTGACAACCAGATTACTCAAGTCGAAAGATTTTTTTGATCACAAATCTAGAGACGTATGAATTGGAGAAATTTCATGAGAAAGTTGATTTGAAGAGTTATCTTCTTGAAAAAAAAGAGATGATACAAGATGGAAAGGATACTTAATGATCCGATTATTTTCTCTTTCATCGTGGACAACCTCACTACCTTGTGACAATTGAGAAGCAAACTCATCCAATGAAAAACTTGAAGAGTGTGGAATATCTTCATTGCATGTAGATACATCACAAACAATAAAGCACAAGGGATAACGACATGAACATGAAGTTTCAACAAGAACATATTCTTTGAATGAATCACATTCTAGATATAAATATTTCAAATTAAAATCTTCTTAAGAAACCGCAATATCAACCAATGCATTTGTGCATTTGTCATTGCTTACATTAACATAATTGTCATCACCAGAATTATTATTTCCCGATGTTGTGGATTAATTGAAAGAACTGATTACATTTGATTCACTACTAATATTAGTAGATTGAAAATCATCCAATAATGGAAGTGCATCATCTTGACATGGGGGAATTTGAAAAAGGGAAGAGAGATCAAAATTATCTTCACTTTCCTCCTCCTCTACCAGTGTAATGTGACTACCTTGTATCTGATCGCAATTTGAACCAACAACTCGAAAATTAGGAGAACATGAAGAGGTAGTTGGTGGATCGGATTGATTAAGAAGATCATGATACGTAGAGTCATGACATGTAGACGATATAGAATTGCAGATGTCCTTGAAGAAGTAACACTTTCAACGAGACCAGATTCAATATTGATGTTAAGAGTGTCAATGTCATGTGGAGGAAAAAGGATTAACTCTAACCCTAGGCTCTGTGAGCCATTTAGAGGTTTCTTCTATTATATTTGAATCATGAAAGGGAGGATAATGAGGATATGGATTATGAATTTTATTTTCATACTTACCAACTTCGGCCTCATCACAAGGAGGTACCAACATCAGAATTGAAAAGGAAGGAGGATAAAGAACAAAAGGATTCGTAGATTCCTCCTTCGAAATTAGAGGTGTTTCATGATTTACAAGAGTTGGGGATGTAGAAACATTAGGAGGCTGAGATTCACCATGCAAAGAGATGTGAACCAAATGATCAAACTTTTGCTTAAAGAAATCCAAATACGTGCCTTATTAAGGAAATTCATAGCATGGGTGAAGGAATCGATTAGTGAAATCCACAACTGATTTATTAGGCTTCATTATTAACTGATTGATTATTTTAAGAACATCTCGATAATCATACCTATTGAAGGCTTGATAAATCCCTTTAGGAAATCATGAAAATAATGGATGGAGGAAAACGGTAAGGTATGACACCATCAATTAACAGGATCTTCAAGGGTGAGGAAGAAACCCAAATAAGTAAAATATTCATCATTGATTTCGTAATATTCACAAAATTTAAGAAAATTATAAATGTTCTTGGTTATGGATGTTCTATTGTCACCATCAAGCTTCAATTGAGACAAGTGATAAAGAGGCTCATTGGGGATTAAAAATTTACCAGGGGACAGGTTCAAAAAATAGCCCGAGAGTATGATTTCAAGATGAGCCATTTCAGATAAGAGGTTTAAAACAAACTCAACAGACACAACTTGTCATTTGGCCCTCCTTCTAGCACCATTTGTTGATGGTGTTGGAAATCCGTCAACCAAGGGGGGTCTCCCAGATGTGAAATCCAAATTACACCTCACACCATTTGGAACAAGAGACCCATCCAAAGTATCGACCCAATTGTACTATATTATTATAGGTTTTCCTTGGCTTTAGCTATCAAAAAGAGAGAGGCACACATGTGTGCCTTCGAAAAGCAAGTAAGTGTGCCTAGTGAGTGTTTGGTTATAAGTGTGTCAAGATTCTTCTACTATGCGGGGGGAGGAGAAGGTGAGCCTCTATGAGAGAGGTAATAGTACCACTCTAGTAGAAACACACACATAAGAAATGTTCATCTAACATCTAGTGGAATAGTCCACAAAGATGTGATGGACATTGTAATCACTACAACACATTCTTAATATGATAAGCACTAAAATAACTAAAATAGTTCAACTACTTTAGTACAAGCGGAAACAAACATGAATAATAAATAGTCATAGAATAGAATTACAAACATTCATGGTCCATGCATGAAGAACATGCTAGCCATCAGGCTCATATATTAAGTAAATGTCCCAAAACACATGTATACGTCAAAAATCACTAGCTCCAGTAGTGGAGCGTTGGAGCCACCAGTTTCTTCTCAAAAGAAATAGCTTGTCTCTTTAATGCCTTGTAGGAGGAGAAAAGGTGAAAAGTCTTTTGCATGAACAATGAGGGTGTTTATATAAAAAATGGGATGATCCTTCACCGCCCTTATGAGTCTTGGACTACCCTCATGACTATTTGACTTCTCATGACTTTTCGACTTCCTACATGACTCTTCACATTACATAGATGACTCTTGGAGTTCCACTTTACATTACATTTTCCAATATAGAATTTACATAATTCAAAAATGATGTGGCACATGATGAATCATGACGTGACATGACATTGATGACATGGATTGCATGATGACATGACACTATCAAGCCACTCTATGTTGATGCTTTGTCTTCAATAAGAGATGTTCAATGCTTCATCTTCATAGGATATATGCTTTGTTCTTCATATCAACCATCCAAAGGGTTGTGAATCAAATGGATTCTTTAAGAAGTATTGATTTTGATATTATGTTGTAATCTAGTGTTCCTTCGTCTTCTAGCCCGATGATCATCTTATTGCTTCAACTCCATATGTGTCTTCTAGCATGGTCCCCTTGTCCTTTTCATCCATAATCACCATGTCATAATAAGATAAAATACGTGCAACTGAAAAATATTCATGACAAGTCAACATCAGTCAAAAAACCTCTAACCTAACATATTTTATGAACTTACCTGTTAGGGATGGAACTGGTGAGTGGTTGAGTGAATGGCTAAGGGATTGAGTAGTTCCAAAGGCAAAGTTCCAGGACTGAGGATTGAGACTGTACAATGCACAGTTCAGGTTGGACAGGTTCAAGATATTGTGTAGTTGAGGGGCTTAAGAGCTCAAGTCTTGGGCTTGAGGTTTGAAGATGCCTAATGCACGGTTTTGGAAGGACATAGGCCAAGGAAATGCATAATTAAGGGACTCAAGGACTTAGGTTGGAGCCTTGAGTCCTAAGACTACACAATCAACAATTTTGGAGGCCTAGAAAGAGAGAATGCATAGTTGAGGGACTCAAGGACTCAAGTTAGAGGCTTGAGCCTTGAGTTTTCCAAAAGCATAATTTTGGGAGGCAGGGAGGCCAGGTGATTCCACATTTTTGCAGTTTAGGAGCTCAAAGCTAAGGCTTGAGGATTGAAACTATGTAGAGCACAATGCAGGATGGGATGGATAAAAGGATTGCATAGTTCTAGAGCTCATGGGCTATGCTTGAGAACTGAGATTGTGTAATGTGCACTTCTGGAGGGAAGAGAATACGAAGTGCGCAGTCCCAAGATGAAATAATGTTGCTTGAGGACTAAGATTGAGTCGTACATAGTCCAGGAGGGTTGACTGAGGCTAAGTGGCTTGGATGGGGAGTTTTCTTAGTTTTTACTAAGTGTTGGATCAGGGAGAAAAATTTGATCCAAAGTAATACTTCAACATGATCACATATTAGATCACTTGATGAAACGACACAGAACACTCAGAACACATGAACAACACACTTCTCCTCAATGCGACAACTTACTCCAAGTGCGACACTAAAGATACACTTTGTGACGACAATGATGAAACTTGTGTGACAATGCTTGAAACTATGGAAATGAGTGTGATACATGTTTACATGATAAAAACAACTCATTTACATAAATATTACCCCATAAAACAACTAGAACTAACATATATACATTGTGCGACACTTAACATGCTAGAAGACGACAATTGATAAAGTGTGAACGACACTTGTGATATGTGAATGACAGTTAAAAAAACACATGTCAAAGCAAATATAACATGAAAATGACACTAATTAAGGTGAAATAAAGTGAAAGTGATAGCTGGAAACATGAAAACGACACTTGTAAAAGAAAAGTGCATGAAAGCGACAGATTTCAAAACTCACTGAAATATAAGTACAAATGCAACTAAAAGTGAGAAACTATTGATGTCAGTGCACACTAACTGTCAACATGGATTGCACATTATAAAGACATAGTCTTAATGGATTGTGTTATGCTTGTTCAAGCTTACATAAAATAATGCACTCATGAGCTTGTTGCAAACTGAGCATGTGTGAGCAAGTGACTTCGACACTTCCATTCCAAGAAGGGAGCTCAAAAACATCAACTGACCAAGAAGTAACTACAAAATGGTTGATCACAAGATCCAAAGTAGGCTCCAAAATTTGAGTTAGGTAAAATTTTAGAGGGTGTTTGTCACAATGACAACAGGATGATTCAACATTTTTTTAGTAAAAAGGTAAAAAAACTACTTTTTAAACTCATCTTTTCAACTTATCTCCCTATGGTTTTACTTAAATTTCGAGCAGGAGTACTCGTTCGATGCATAATTTAATTTATATCTAAGGAGTACCAATTTTGCATACTTTTAGCGGACCCTACTACAAGAAAAATGTGAAATACATGAAAAATTGTGATTGGAATCACATTTTTTCATGTAGTAGGGTCCATCAGAAGCATGCAAAATTGGTAATGCTTGGATGAAAAATTAAATTCCACATCCAATGAGCGTTATCACTTGAAGTTTGAGTAAAATTTCAAGGAGATAAGTTGAAAATACGAGTTGAAAAAGTAATTTTTTTCCCTCCAAAACATGATGAGGGAATTTAATCCTATTTTATTATTTCCACTATTCTTTTATAATATTATTTAGGAGGCCCATTTTAGACCTCAAAATTTATCTAATGATTTCAACTAAAATATAATTGGTGACAATACTAGGAAGTCTACCCTAGTTTTGTTTACATCTCTCCTTCTCTTTGCAATCTTGGTTTTATTTTTCTTCCTTCCTATTCTCTGTTTCTATATGACCTTGTCTTGATTTGTGTTTTTCTTCTTTGCATCAGATCTAGTTAGATTTCACTTGATTTTGTTTTTCTAGTCATGTTTCTCCATCTGTGTAGGCTCTAAACTCAATATAGAGCATAGAACATCATTTACGCTTGCTACATATTGCACATTACATAAATTACTCATGTCGATTACTAGTTAACCGACATAGATGTCTATAAATTGATTTTTAAGGGGTTGTAGAATGAAAAAAACACTCGTTTTTCATGAAATTGTTTCTGGGATTTTACTTGTGAACTCTACGTAGTCTATTGTTTGAGAAGAAACCGTTATGAACCTCTTTTTAGTGGAATTTTGATGATTTCTCTCATGGTATAAAGAGGGAGAAGAAAAGTTAGTTTTTGCGAAGGTGCTTGTTTAAGGCCTTTCTAAGTGTGATCTAATTTACATCTTTTACCTAACACTTAGATATGTTCTCTTTTGATTGTATAGTTTTATATATACATTATATCTTATTTATAACTCTTGTTCTGAATTGGATCTACTTTATTTTTCAATTTTAGGGTTTCTTTTGAAACTATTTTGCTTGGTTTTGATATTTTGTCCCCAGGATCTTGTTGTTACCATTTGGATTTGTTTTCTTACTATTGATTAAAGTTAAAATCCATTTCATATCTGCTTTAGAAACTTTCTTTTGAATTATACCTATTTATTTTCCCATTTTAGGGTTCACTCGAAGGTTGTTTTTGCTTGACTTTGAGGAACTTGTCCTCTAGATCTTTCTTTAATTTCTTTGGATGTGTATTATTTTTATCAATTAAAGTTTAGAACTATCTGAAATATGCATTATGACTCTTAAATCTTGTTGGATATAATATTTTTCTCATTTTTGGATGTTTCCATTGAAGGTTTGTGTTTACATTTGCTTGCATTCAATGGTATTTTTGCTTTTGGTTTACTGTGGTTGTTCAAATTTCGACCTAAGAGGTTTGGTTGAATGTTTTGATTTTGTTCATTGTATCTACTTCAAATAATTATCTTTCATTTCCATTCATTTCTCACATTTTCCTTGAATTAGAGTTGAACCTCCAATTTGTCCTCCTTTTGACAGTTTGTCTTCCCATTTTCTGCTTATTTTGTTACATATTTCCCTTTCATTTCATTTTTTCAATGAATTAAGAGTCATTTAGGTCATACAATTACATCAAAAAGATAAATGTCGATCATCAGCTCATAATCTATATTTTTTCTTTGTGAAATTGGTCTAACTAGACAATAGATACCGAAATGTCCATTTTCTACAACTAACCTAATATTCCACAACCATATCGAAATTTCTATAGGTTTGCACATGTTAGAGATCAACCAAAGCACATGAGTAGCTCCCAAATGTTTCCAATAGGGAGGTCCAATACCTATTGGTAACAGATGGAAGTTCACAGGATGGGCATATCTCATTGGTCAAACTTATGGTCAACATGGTTATGACACACATATAATGCAAAAAATATCAAGTGACTGATTTTACAATCAACTGAGCGAGGATTATTAGCAGGCGAGCAAGATCTCAAGACCATATTGAAGCTAATGACGTGTCCATAACCATCTTCTCATGATTCACTCTTTTAATAGTGAATCATGAGAAGCAAAACTCATATTTCAATTCAAAGACTTAGATGTCGATTTCAATTCTAGTTTTTAGGAAGCAACTTCTCAAGTTTCTTAACTTTGAATACATTATAAAAATGCTTCATTTGTAAGAGAAACACAGTTTAGATATTTTTATTATTTTTGAAGATTATTGTTGTGAACACTTTGTTTACAATGCTACAAGTAATATAATTTTTGTTCATGGCATTCTCGTAATCGTTCTTGGCGATTTAATTCTTGTGATATGATCTTTTAATACCTCACACTCCTCAGGAGGGCCCCCTTAAGATGTGTGAGATTAGTGTAGATGTTTTTCATTCTTTTTAGTTAATTTATTTATGCTTTGCATTTAAATTAAAACTCTATTTCATTTAAATGCTCTATTTCATTTCGATGCTTTTTTTTTTTTAATTAGAATTTATCTTTTTTTTTACTCATTTCCCTTGTCTTTTCTACAGGTCAAGTGCTTGATAAAAAAAAAAAAATTACTTTGATGTTCTTTTCTAGCTTAGTCTTATATTTATGTTTGAACAATTATTATTAGATCTAGTTCAAGTCTATACACACTAGTAATCTCTTAGGCTTTAATTCATGTTCCTGCTTTCCGTTTTAGTATAAAATTTCATCATTTCTACTTCCTAGAATATTTCTACTTTCACAAGTATGATAATCTAGATTCATTTTCAAAGCCTCATAGGCTAGAATTCTCTTTAATTCATAGATTAAATTTTCCTTTATGAAATCAACAGATTAGATTTCCTTTTAATTAAATAAATTAGATTTGGTTTTCAAGTACAATAGATTAAATTAATTTTAAGGATCATATATTAGATTTATTTTCAAAAGTATTATATATTATATTTTTCTTTTATGTTTAATAACGTAAAATTTTAACCCAGATGCGGGTGACAACCAAGCCATTTATAATGATTAGACTGATGGGTGGTGAGAGGATGGGCCACATGGCCATCTGCATTCCCTCCCATGCCAGCGTGAAACAAATTCATGGTGGCCTATAAGTCTCATTAAATGGGTACTCTGGCTGAGACTTACCCATCACGCGCACTGCAATGGATTCAACTCACCATAATGCTGCTCTTCCTCCCCTGCTCCATAGCATATGTTCACCTTCGGCTGCTGAACCCTATTCTCGCACTGTTACCGGGAGCCGTTGCTGGTTGTTAAGCTGTGTAGACCTTGGTAATGGGCATCACTTCTCCCAAACCAGGCTCTTCAATTTGACATCAGCCCAGCCTTCCCTTGCTCATTCTCTGCCCAATCCTTTAGCCAACTCCCCCACTGATAGCTCAACTTTGCATTCTGCCATGGCATGCATTCATCACCAAATGCGTAGCAGATGAGGGGGATGTTGTGGTGGTAGTGTCCATCCTCCTATGACGCCTAGCCCTAACTTCGCCTCCCCCTCCCCTTCCCCTGACATTCCCAACCCATATGGTTCATTCTTTGGTAGGTATACAGATACCCGCAATGGTCGTGGACGCACATAGCTTCAAGGTGCTAGCCGAAGAGATGTTGCTATCCATACAACTAATTTTCCTCTCCCCCCTCACCCTACTCCCCACTCAACACAATTTCGCTTCCGCAGCACCCTGAACAGACCTGTCATTACAGCCACTGTCACCATCGTTTTCTCTGAGGAAAACGATCCACAGGATGCTCCGTCGGGAAACACTGGGGCACAGCAACAGGATGCTCACAGGCTCAGGAGTGACCAAGACTCAGGCAAGCAACCGATGGACGAGAAGATGGTCACCCTGCATGGCAAGGCACTGAGTGGCGGTCAGCATGTTGCGGAAGGAAAATCTGGAGACACACAAGCACCAGTTGGTAGAGTGGTCGACACGTTAAGGCTGCATGTAGCTGCTGGCAGCTCTGGTGGCGCTCAATTGGCTCGTGGGCCTCAAACCGGCATGTCAGGGGAGGAAGATGAATGGTATCAATACGTGTGCCTCATAGAATAGGAGCCCGCCCGGATGACCTCAAGTGATGACGCGTGGCAGCCACATGGCACCCTTATGCCAGTTGGGTGTCTCTTCTGCTGACTGGTTATTGTCTGAAATGATTGTTGTGAGTAAACTTTCCTGGGTTTTTTTGACATGTTTTGATATTTTTTGGTTCAAGACTGATAGCCCAAATGTGGGTTCTTTTTGCCTTCATGGACTGGTTTCCTCATCGATGGGGCAGTCAAGCTATTTTGATAGATGATGTTCAGTACTGTTGAGGCCTGTGCCTCATTGTAATCATATTTTGTTTCATATTAATAGATTAGATTTACTTAGAAAAAAGAAAAAATAACTTGAAATTTTAAACGTTTTCATAGCTCAGAATTAGCATAGTTTGGTTTGAATTCCTTTACATTTCAATCTTGCATTTAATGTTTTCTTAGAGACAGTCTTTGAGAAACATGTGTGTGCCCACTAAGATCTTTTCATAAATAGGTTTTATTTTCACCTTGCAATTAGGCTAGTTTTCTTTCCAAATAAAAGTTTACAACCTAGCATATATAGGGAAAGTATACTTCACAAATTCACGAACCCTGGATTGATAATTTAATGCAAGTAATTTAATCAACAATTAAATTACACAATATTTTTTGTGTTGTGGCTAGGGAAGTATATAGAAGTATTCACTTTTAATCTAGGATGCCTTTTCATTTACACAAATTGTTTTAGGGAGAGTGGTAAGCAGAGAGGTAAGAACCTGTGCATCATGATTGTGTGGCTCTTCCTAAATTAGAGTTGTCACAAATTGGAATCCATCATAGTTTCATTCATTCTTTAAATGAATAGTTAATTCATATTAAAATCATTTATGATGCATGTATAGAGAACGAGATTATAGGGGTATATTTGTGAGTAGAGAACGTAGTTCAATTCCAACATCACTAACCACCCTCGCTAGACCACGTAGTGCCACACCACCTTCCATTACACATATTCCATCATTTGCAAGTAGAACAAGTCTCCCTAAGGTTCAAAGATTAGAAATTCTACCTAGAGAATCACCAATTTCATCTACAGAAGTTGTGGTAGAAGAACCTACATCCCTAATTGAAAGAGTCATATTCTCGTCTTCAACAGATGAACAACTCATTAAATAAGAATTAGAGGTACCTAGTGAAGAGGAAGAAAATTTTCATAAACAACCATTGATAGAGGAACTAGAGGAAGAGGAATTAGTTGAAAATAATTGTATTAAGGAACCATATATAAGCTCTAAGGAATAAAAAAATATGCATTTCAATATATAATCATTTCTAAAGGGTAGTTTCCAAGTTTACTAACTTATAGCTAGTTGAGACCTTAATGTGATGACTATGAGAAAATTGTTTAAGGAGAAAATTGGACTACATTAATTTAATATATTGATATAATGAAAATGTAATAAAATCATATTTATGTAAGTGATATTAATAATAAGTTAGGTATTACTTTTACGTTAGGTACTACTTTTAATTATTGTTATTAATGAAAAGTAATTAGCTAATAAAACCATATTTATATAAGTGATATTAATAATAAGTTAGATACTACTTTTAATTAGAATTATTAACGAAAAGTAATTAGTTCATTTAATCACTGAAAAGAAAACTAAAACAAATATTATTAATATCAAAGTTAAAAAAATTTAATAAAACAATTCACTTGAATTTCTTATAGAATAAATAGTTAGTTATCCAATACATTACTAACCAATAACATCAATGGTTTGTGTAACTATATTCACAATGAACTTTTTCACTAGAATGTGATGATAAAATTTCATATAAAATTTTGATTTTATTGTTGTTTACAATATATTTTTAAATGCATAAATAAATTGAGTACTTTCAAATTCTACAGTTTAAACAACTTAAACTCATTTAAAAACTAGACTAGATTTTAATTTTAGTTAACTAGAAAAAAAAAATCGAGATGAAAAACTATTATATCTATTAATAGACTACACAAATTATATTTACCTAAATAAATTATTAAGACAATTGAGAAATTTAAATATTTACAATAATGGTTAAACCAATACCTAACAAAAAAGTTGTACATACCTATATAGAGATGACTTAAAAAATTAAAATATGTATAAAATTCAATTATTGAGCGTTAATTTATGAGCATGAACCTTTTGCTTTACAGATATTCACGAATGAGCATTTGGTTTATAATGATGATGATGATGATAGTGGTTAACGTCCACTGAGACCAAATTGGTCTATCGGACCTATAATTTCCTTAGTTTCTAATTGTCTGGCTCCTCGTCTTTTTTGGCAAGATTGGTGCTGTAGCTTTCTTTTTTTTCTCTACGGTTTTCCAAATTTCTTTATCTTGCATCTCCTTCATCTCTTCTGGTTCTTGGGACATTGGTGTCTTAGCTTCATGATCTATTTTGTTCGTCCTTTTGAAGATAGTCGGAGAAGAAGTTTTGTCTAGGAGATCTACTTTGATGTTAAATGAAGATTTATTTTGTACGGTATTCGAATCTTCATAATTGTTGATTCTTGAGGTGTTATCGAGTTCACTCTTTTGTTTTTGGGCGGGGCTTCCCCCCTGCTTGTCTTGAGAGTTGTTTCTTTCTTGCCTGATTTCTTGTGATTTAGAGTTTTCTCAAGAGTGTTCTTCTTTGATGACAATGTAGTGTTCTTTTTGTGCTCCTTCCCACCATGTAGATCTATGGTGATTTTTTCTAGCAGAATTTTTCTGGGAAGCTTTTAGGCAATTTTTGGCTAGGTGGCCTGTCTCAAAGTAGGATCGACATCTGAAGAGGACACTTTCATAATCGAGTTTCTGATTCCACAGATAGTCTTTACTTGTTAGGTGTATTTTGGTTGGGAATCCAGAGCTGAAGTCCATTTCCACACAGATGCATGCATAGGTGGTTCTGGCATATTCCTTTGTTTCTGGGCACATGTAATAAAATTTCCCAACTGCATTTTCAATGGCTTTTAGCAAAGAGAAATTCCAGAGATTGAGGGATTGAATGATGGGTTCCATGGCCTCATGAATAGCCCTGATTTTTCCCAAAACCAAGGGCCAGAATCTAGAATACATTGTCTGCTTTCAGGATTTTCAAAATCTACTATAAAGAAACCCCTAGCACAGGGGTATATATTAATTGCATCAGGAATTAGAGGCGTCTATACCTCCGAGATCCAACTATGGAGAGCTGTCAGTTGTGGCCAAAAACTATTGAATCGACAGATTAGGGCACTTTCAAAGAACTTCAAAGCCTCTTCGAGTGAGGCATGGACCAATAAATAATATGCATATTCAAAGTAATTAGTTTTCAATTTGCACATAATGTCAACTCTAAAATTTTCAACCTGTGAGGGATGATAAGCTAAATGATTGTTGAGAGAAAGTTTTAATGGGTTGATTAGCTTAATTTTCTTAATTTAAATTAGTTGGCTAAATTAATTATAATAAATTAAAATTCTATATTTAGTAATTGTGTTAAGATTTATTTTTTAATTTAATATGGAAAATATGTTGTAAGGCTATGTTATATTATGTGGTTTTTGATTTTGTCAAATTATATAATAATAAAAATAAATTGATAATTATAATTAGTAATAATTATTGTTCTGAGAGACTCTCGAGTCTGGTAGGTAAGAGATGTTGTTATGTTATGTAAACATTTTCTTTGGTCAAATAAGATAAACATAAAAATAAAGTAAAATAATACATTGATTTAAGGTTTTTGTGATCCATACTAATCTAATGAATTTCTTTCAAATTAATTACATTGTCATTTGTTGGTCAATGTTGAACCATCTAATGTGGTTAATCCTCAAGACAAAGTTGAAAAAGTCAATTTATCAATAAGAATATAACATGAATGTTAAAAAATATAAAATATTTTATCTTTTTAACGTCTACTTGTTGGAACAAGATGCATCTCTACTATATATCCTTATTGATAGATCGATTTTTTCAACTTTGTCCTGAAGATGAACCACATTAGATGGTTCGAAATAATGACAATGTGATTGATCAGAAAGACATTTGCTAAATTAAAATAATACAATTAATGATTATATTTATTAATAAAAATAAAAATAACTCTACGTTAAACAATTTTACTTGGTCAAAAATAAAAAATAATGATATATTATAACAAAAATAGCTTTAAATTAAAATAATAAGATAAATTTAACTTATCAAATTATTGATAGTTTTTCAATTTATAATATTCATATAAAATATAACCTATTTAAAAAAAAAATTAAACGAGGATTAAAATAAATCTATGCTAATTTAAATAAAATAACTTTTTATTAAATTAAATTTTTATATATTTAAAAATATTAAATTATTAATAAATATTATAAATTAAAAAAAATTCAAATATAACTAAATATATATTAAATATGATCATGATCACTAAAACATACTCTTAATGTAAATTTTAGGGCTTAAAACTTCTTTACTCTTAATGTAAATCCATCTATGTTCTCATATTTATAAGACTTTGGATTCCCAACACCCTTCCATTAACTTTAAAATTCTCATACAGTGATATGGGGTTTAATGGTAAGTTTCGCTGGGTGAAACCCACAAGATGGAGGTTCAAATCTCATTGAGTATATGGCTTGTTGTGTCTTGGCTAGAAGAGTAGGCGACCCCCAAGCGAACGTCTCAGCTCTTGTTGAGGCATAAGTTAATTGCTATTGTGTGCGGCTTGCAGGTTGTTGCACCTAACGTAGGTTTATAGTGGTGGCCAGTTGGATTTGATCCTGGGCCTGTTCAGAATAACTCTCACCAGTTACCGATTATCCTAGATTAAAAAGAAACTTTAAAATTCCCTATCTCCCCTCATAAATTTTAGAATCCCCCCGCTCTCCTTTCACTCTAAAATCCCTCTCATTTCATCACTATATGACGTCGTGACCAGCGTCATGACACATAAATTCTTCACACTTTCTCATAAATTTCAAGATAACATTTATCTTCCTCATAATTTTAGAGTAATATTTATTTTCCAATTTATAAAATTGTTAATGTGATTGGGTTGTATATACTCATTATTATATTTATATTTATTTATTTAAATCACGAGATGATATAGTAACATATCATGATACATAAATTTCCCATATTTTTTATAAATTTTAAAGTAACACTTATTTCTAAATTTATAAAATCATTAATGTAATTAGATTGTATATACCGTTAAATTTTTACATCATTAAATCTAACCATCAAACTATACAGCGTACACATTTTACACATTGATGTCAAGCTTTTAGCATGCAATAGTACGTACAGCGTACACATTTTACACATTGATGTCAAGCTTTTAGCATGCAATAGTACGTAAATTTAGTAAGAGAATGACCCTCCAACAATACTCATTTGTACGTACTTCTATAACCTTGAACCTACCCATTAACGTTACATCATAGTTACCATACATGGAGTTGGATTTACAAAATGTTAAAAGATATGTATGTGGAGTGAGATTTACAAGATAGGCCCATACGAATTAAAGCCACACCCAACAACTTTTCGGATGGTATAACCTATGATCCGTCCCATTCAATTCAATGATACATAATAGTTGTGATTAATACTAGCAATTGTCCTAAAAGGTACCAAGAGAGGCCGATAGGATTATTAAATTGGAATTGTTGAATTTTTCTAGAAGAGTTAATTGGTGTGTGGAAAACTTTGTTTTCTTGGACTGGATCATTATGCAATTACTTTTCAGGAACACATTGAATGTCTTATTTCATTTTAGAGTAAGTTAATTACCCAAAATCAAGAGGTTAAGTTAATTACCCAAAATCAAGAAACCTCTATAGATGGCCAAGCATATATGAAGAATACATCTCATTCATATGCAATACCAACCTCTCAAGAGATGTTTCTTGCTTCGAATAATATATTTATCATGCAAGCTAGGCATAATGACTTTTATGGGCCTGGCTCTCTCCCCGTTAAACTTACTCACACTCCATGCTTGTCATATTTGTCCTTGCCATAACAAACTTGTTTTTCAAGAAGTCTCTTGCAAGGTCAAGAGTACATTCATTTTTCCCATAGTCTTCCACCCCTTTAATAATTATGTTTGCTGCCCTATTTTGTCTTTCCTTACCTTCACTATCTTGCATGTTGTCAACCTGAATATTTGTTTCTCCTTCCTTATTAACATAATTGCCAATAACTTAAGCCTAAGTTTTGGAAACTTTGGTGGAATCTCTTTTCATTTCTTCTCTTGCGTTCTCTTCATGGTTGTTTATTTGGGTAATCATTTTCCCTTTATCCTAGGATGATTTTACATTCACCACCTCTGTACTTTCCACTACAAATTTCTTTATGTTTTGCACATCCGCCTTCATGCGTTGCCATTCTGTCTTCCCTATCAGGAGAGCTTCCTATAACAATGCCACTTGTTCTTTTAAAATTTTATTGTTTTCTGCTAACGTCTTGTTCTCAGCCATTATTATATGAATTTTATGATCTCTTTCTTGCCCTTTAGCTTCTAAAACCTCCAACCATTATTTTGCATTTAACAATTCTTTCACATAAAGATCAGATGACCAGGTGAGAGGTGTGGATATGGGGCTATATAAATCATCAATGACTTTTCTTTTGGACTTCTTGTTGCCATGTGCTTGTGGAGAACTTGTTTGAGTGCTTTTTGTGAAGGGCTCGATTACTTTTCTGTTTAGACCATTTCTTCCTTGTTTTCTCCCATTTTAGACGGGCTATTTTTCATTTTAAAATGCCCTAATATTGTTTTGCATTGACCCAAACCTACTTCCCAGCTTTGGCGGATGAGGCAATTTTCACTTGTCCTAAATCAATTGTCTCCACATGTTCTAAAATTTCTGGTTCCTTTGTCATGTTTGAATGCATTTGCTACTGCTTGTTCGCTATTAGATACTTTTGCTACATAAAAACTCCCTGCTCTCACACTGCTCACAATATGAACAAAAACCAATGTAAAAAATGTGATACCCCACGGAAAATTCTTGCACTGCCAATATAAAATAGGAGAAGGGAACATTTTGTACATTAGTGGGGTTTTGATTTTCCGACTTTGTAAAAATTGCGTGTCATTATGTAGTTTCACACACTGGTTTCGTCGCTTAAAGTGTGGGGTTTTCATTATCCCAGGTGTCACTTCAATCATAATGTGTCATTGGTGGTTCTATGGGAAATTCTTCTCTAACCATTCTTGTAATGATCTATGTAAAGGTAAGGTGATTCATGAAAAGATCACAAAAAAAATCTCGTCGTTATATGCTTTTTAAAATATGTGGTTTGATCGACTAGGTTTCTCCTTCCGAAATTGTTTAGTTTAATATAAATTTGAATTGAAAAGTCACGGAATTTTTATTAAGTTTAGTTTGAAAAAAATAACAATTAATGTGATTTTTATTTTATTTTATTTTGGATTTCTGGTCATAATTTACTGTATATATTTGTGGAGCACTTTGATTGTTTGGATTTTATTTGGATTTTTAGTCAGAATTTACTGTATATAAAAATTCAACACTTTAAAAATTATTTGTGGGGCACTTTGATTGTGAGAAGTTCACCAATTAAACATATAATGCTAAAGACTACTCAATATATTTATATAAAAATATTTACATAAATAAAATTTGACATATTGCAAATATTGTCTTTCATTCACATATAAAAATACCATTCACCCATTTACCACATATCAAAATAAAGAGATGTAACCATATATAACACCATATATACATAATCAATTAGAAACTAATAACCCAGATACCAAAATATACCACCAAAATGTCCCAAAAAATAAGAGACACCCCAAACAAAAATCAACAAATTCTTCTTTAAAAAAAATAGTCCCCAACTATACCTCCAAGTTTTTTTTAAAAAAGGGCACCCCACTGCATCCACAATAGATGATGTGGCAGTCCCATCAAAGTATACCTTTGGGAAAGTCCCATCAAAATATGCCTTTGGGAATACTCAATAATGAGCAACTGTTTACAGGGCCTTTACTAGGCCCCAATTCCAAGAAGTGTCCCAAAATCTTAGAAACTGTAAGCTTGAGGGCAGTTTCTCTATTTTCAAAATTAAACAGTCCCTAGGGTGCTAAATACCCAATGCAATGTATATGGGAAAGGTGGAAAATACAAGGCAATGTGAACACCAACCCTTGAAAAAGGATTCCAAATCCTGTTCGTTCCATGAAATATGTCTCTTTACTTCCACTAAAACAGAATGCCAAAACTCCAAAGAAAAAAACACTCGAAAAATAAATGTCTAATGTTCTTGAAAGAACTCGTGAACTCATCTCAATACTTACATACAATATGCCGATGTTGATATGGCAAAATCTCAAATACATACAGGCCAATGCTTGGAGTCCGGCTTCTCTAATAATACCACCAGACCAACTGTGCAAAATTTATTCATGTAACATATCATAAAATTCGTTTCCGGAGTATCCTGGAAGTTCTTTGGTATGTGCTAACTAGCAGCCCTACCCCAAGACCAAATCCAATACCAAACCTTAACCCCGAATCCATCGACGATTCCTCCAGCTTCTCTACTTCCACGCAGGATTCCCAATCAGAGTCAGAGTCACGGCCACAGTTCGATTCAAGGAAACTGCTTTCAGAATCATTCGAATCCGGTTTACTTAAGTCCAACCAGCTTTCTGCAATCTCGTTTTCTTCCGGAATAGCATCCAAAGTGCAATGTCGGACGCGTTCCTTTCTGGGAAGGAGTTGCAGAGTGTGACTAAGAATTATAGGGAAGCCAGAGATCGACCAGCGACGTATAGGTCTACGGTCGGGACGGACATGGCGTCCAAGGACCATTTTGATGAATACTCCAGCCGGCTACTGCACTCCACGGTCCATGTCGTTTCGGGCATGAGATCTTCGATTAATTCTTGCTTGCAATTGCTTTATTGGTTGCTGGTCTGGGACAAGGAATTCTCTGCCCAGGCGCAGTTCCAACCACCTATTTTCCTCTTTTTCAGCTATTTGATGAATGAAACGCATGGCAATTGCATTGAAGAGGCAGAGGGAGGAAAGCTTTATAATAG
The DNA here is from genome assembly GCA_031772625.1 of Pinus tabuliformis. Lineage (NCBI taxonomy): Eukaryota > Viridiplantae > Streptophyta > Pinopsida > Pinales > Pinaceae > Pinus > Pinus tabuliformis. Next base: position 66,711,889 of record CM062814.1, on the reverse strand, counting down.
AAACAGCAAGGCTGATGCATACTCTGGTGCATGGCGTCCACAAAATTTTGTGTTTTGCCAAAACGAGCACTCCATCTTTCTTGACATTCCGTGCTTTCTTGATTTTCGGTTTTTTCCTTTTCTGGTTCACATCCACGGTTGAAAATGTCTCATCTGATCAAATGGCTCAGAACAAAAGTGTTGACGAAAAGTTGATGCATAGGAAAGGCCTATCAGTCTAAATATGTTAGTTTCTTTTTATAATATTATGCATAACATGTTAAGTGCTCATTTGTACTAATATTATTCCTTTCTAGCTGGAGTAGAAGATTCACCAATTAAATTTTAATAGGTTTGTATTTTAATACCATATTTATAATTGGTATCAAATTTAATTTTTTATTACTATTTAAAAATATATATTTTTATTATAAAATTAACTTATTTTATTTTTTACTTAAAATAGTTTACACACTCTGAACATGATTAAATAAAAAAATCGTCTATTTATTTGAATGGGAAACTTTCACATTTTTATATTGTTTATATTTTTTTAACAAGTGTTGCGAGGTAACTTTCACTGAAGTTAGAAATTATGCTTTGGGAAAAATTACATAAAAAGTTATAATTTATATTGGTCAATGCTAAATTAATAGTGAATAGGCAAATCGAATCCTATAGTCTCGCTTGCGTAGGAACTAATAAATTGAGATGGGAAAAACTGCATAAAAATTTATAACTTATATTGGTCAATGCCAAATTAATAGCGAATTGAAGAATTGAATCCTATAGTCTAGCTTCCGTAGGAACTAATAAATTGAGATGTGAAGTAGATGAATTAATTGCTTGCTTAGCCACAAGGTGTGAAGTGGATAAATTTTGGTGAGTAAGTCTACACATTTACAATTTTACTTTTACATAAGTGCTAATTAAAACATATATAAAGGTTAGAAGTAACTATGAGTAAGTATATTTATTTACATCTTGTTTCTATCCATTTTTTATGCAAAAACTTGCCTAAATTACGATGGAATGTAACTTATGGTACATAAGTTTTACAAGTATGAACTATTTTCAGGATTTTATTTTTCAAAGGTTTCTCAAAATCACTACAAAAATATCTAAAAATCATACTTTATCCTTCAAATTATGGTCCAATAAAATGTTTGCAAAATAGTCTTTTTAATAGTATTGATTTTTTTTTCAAAGTTAAACTTTATAAATTAAATTGGTCAATGCTAAACTAATAGTGGTCAACAGGAAAATCAATTGCTAGAGTCTTGCTAGGGACTAATAAGTAATAGAATCATACCCACATGGAAAATATTAAGTACCATGCATTAACCCGAGTGATTGGCTTACAACTTTTTCATCCATTGAATATCATTTTATTCTCATCTAATTGGCAATATAAAAAGGAAATAACACAATCATTAGCCTGTTGCATAGTGCTTAATATATTCCCATAAAACTTAATAAATATGTGTATCTTCTGCTAATATTTAAATCCACAAATAAAACATACACATCTAAAATGACAACTTTCACACTCTCTTCCCATTTATACCATTCACATCTCCCCCTTACCTTTTTTTATTAACTACTTGTACCACACATATACATGTACAAATAAAACATACACATCTAAAATGACAACTTTGACACTCTCTTCCCATTTATACCATTCACATCTCCCCCTTACCTTTTTTTATTAACTACTTGTACCACACATATACATGTACATCTTTTTGTCACATTTACCTCCACAAATCAATAAGAAAGTAAGATACAAACAACTGCAAGCTTCATGTGGGTATCAGTGATCAAATTTGAAAGGTCCATCTTAATTTCAACTAGAAGGGCATATATTCATGTTTCTCTTCCATAATGAAAAGCTTAAAAATAAAATACATTTCAATTGACAACAATATATTATATTTACATTTCATTTTCAATCAAATTTATTTCTATTAAATAAATTAAATTCCTAAAACTAGATGGTAGGTAGTTTTGACAACAAGTACACATACACTTGTTGATATTTATTCCAACTGAAACGATTTCGAGGTCCTATCTACAAGGAGGTGTGTTGTCATGTAACCATTTCAAAAGATCAGGTGAAGGTGCCAAGGCAGATGGGTAATGAGATATTGGACATCAAATCCTCCTGGTTTCCTTCTGGAGCGAAGATAAAGAAACAAGTTGTACCTAAATGGGAAAATGTCATATTATATAATCGATACAATTTGGAACTCTCTATTGGACATGGGAGAAGTTTCCCCCGAGATGGTATTTCTGAAAGGATATAAATAATTTTGGCAACAAATAGGTACATGCAATGTGATGAGCTTATCAGAGGTTTTAGAAAAACTACTGAAGTTTTTAAACTTGGTGGGGTTGTTACTGCAAACCAACCAACAAATCTATTGGCTCATTCCTATAATCATAAGTTTTACGACTGTTGTGATGAAGTTCACCATGATATTGAGGGTCTAGCTTTATGAAAAAATCAATATGTTGTTTTGCTTCATAATGCATGTGATTTGTGATGGACTGCCTTAGACAATGAGGAGGGAAGTGTACTCTTTGGGGAACTAGGTGGAGAATTTGAAGCCCAACAACAACATTGAATTAAGGGTGGTGAGGGGATCTATAATAGGAATCATCAGTGGAGGTGCCAAAGTCTATAAGGAATGTGCAAATTTGGTGCCTTGGTTAGACCAAATTAATGAAAATAAAATGCCTTCCCATGTGTAGACCTGGACCCATGTGGAAACATCCCTATTTATATCGAATGTAATTTAGTTGATCCAGTCAAGAAAAAATTACAACTGACACCAAGAATTTTTTTAAATAGAAGTATTATTTTGATCCAGTCAAGAAAAACAAGATCATGCATTCACACACATAATCACTAGTTTGTAATGTACCTTAAAAATAATATCATGTAGTCTGTGTCAACCAACAACACAATCTCTTGCATTATATTAGATTTGGACATCCATGGATTTTTCCAACCAAATAAATAAGATCTCACATTCTAACTACCAAAACAATTAAGGCTCAAAACAACACTACATTCATTTTCTTCTTCTAAACAAAGGCCCTACACTGTTATTTTTTCAATTGAAATTAGTAGTTATACTCCACCAGGCTCCAACTAAGAAGGAAAGTTACCACATTGCATTCGTCATTATTGTTTCATTTTGGCATAACGATGAAAAGGCATCGTACTCTTTGCGTGCCAAGGGGGTCAATTACGACATAACATCATATTTTTGGTCTCTTTCTCACACAAGTACACACAAAAGTTGACCACAAAAATAAGATCTAGAAATCTATCAAAGCAAACAACCAATTCCATAACACATTACATCCTTCAAATAAAAATTTTGTAACTGTTCAAAGTAGACCAAATTCATTGTCAGTAATTTTTTTTACGAATTCTCACATGATACAAATTTCCTACATAGTGATAATAATATATTACTCTTTGAGTCATAGAAAGAAAATTTCCATACAACATTACACTAGTTTCCTTTCATCTGCAATTACTCAATGGTCAAAATTGTTTCCACTATATCAAAAACATGTTTTTCCTTATTACAATTTTTCACGGGAAGCAAAAAAGTCTTCTTGTCCTAATTTTGACGAAGTATATTATGATCAAATTTAGGCTTCTTTGATCCATATCTAGTTTCTAAGAAAAATTTTCGGTGATAATCACATCAAGATTCATTTGTCAGCATGTTTTGAAGTATATTATATCTGTTAACTTCTCTATGAGCTTCCCATACAACCAGTAATGGTAAGAGATTGCACTCTTCTAAGATACAAAGGTATTTTCCCAATGAACAATACATTTACCTCTTTTCATATACAATGTTTAATGGACAACTAATTATTGTTTACATGAGAAGCACATAGAAAAATAGCCTGCCGATGCCTGAAATTTTAAGCTTGAGGATGCAGATCTCAAGTTCACAAAAACAAGGGATGTCTCAGACATTGGGACTCAAAAATATAAAAACATGATAGGGGGCATATCAGAACAAGATATAGGTAAAACTTAGAAAATTTTGGTTTAGATGGGTATTAAAAAACAACTAGAATTATTATATATTAACTTAACCGCATGCCCTTCCATGGTTTTCAAAGGAATTTAGCTACGAGAGACATTTGTAGCAAGACAATTATAGAAATCCCATGTGGTCTTAGTACATCAATTTGTGAACCTAATATCCCGTATAACGAACCGAACTTCGAATTCACAAATTAAGTCACGAACCGAATCGATCCATCAAATTTTTTTATTTTTAAGTCACGAATCAAATCAATCGTACGAAGGAATTTGGAAACTATGGTTTAAAATCTACCCATTTTCATAAACAATGGGCACGGGCACTGAACCCCAATTATGTAAAACATAAAAATAACAAAGTTGCTGCAACCAAACTTACTTGATAGGCAATGAATCCTCTATTGAGCTTAGAGTGTCAAGAGTCCCCTTGAATGAGCTCTGGACCTTTATATCCCCTAAGCCTTCCTCGTTACAACTGGTCAATGTAAAAAGATTTCCATTGTTGTTGTTGTTACTAATTTCCCATATTGACGTGGATGGGCAAGAAGGTGCAAAGTCCCCATCATTTCCATTCAATGCACTCTCATTATTGTTTATTATTTATATATATAGATATAGATATATGACACAAAGAAAACAAATAGTGGAATTTTTTCTATTTTATCCCTTATATTGTATATACTATGAAGAATATTTTTTTTCAAATTATTAAATCTACACCCACATATTTTAATTTTTCAAAAAACAAAAAATCTGTTTTGAATTGTATTCGATAATCCATTAAGAGTAACATCACAGTGCAAGAGCGCTACTAATCTGCTAACTAGAAAAATAACTAGATCAACATTCATATTGAACATATTTTATTTAAGTGTGGCTAGAGCCAAGACTCTCCAATTGTTTTAATGGCATTGTTTATCGAGGTTACAAATTTACACAAAAAGTTATTTTTGGTTCAAATATGGTGATTTTTTTGCAAGAAATATGATCATGAGAATGTTTGAATTGTTTTTTTTTATGATGAAAATGGATTTAGCACCATCAAAAACCCCCTCGGCACCCAAAATCATGAAGTTTGACGTATGTAACCCAAAATTCCCAAACTTTTTGCCAGATTTTAACAAAAATCAAACCCGATTTTCCACTATTTTCCAAGCAAATTTATACCCTCAATAAACTACTCTCATTTTAACTGCTCCATATCATAACAACTGCTTCATTTAATTGATTGTTGCTCAGATCTCCTTGGCAACAGCTGTGGCCCCTTGTTTTAATAGATTTATGTATATAATGACACATTATAAGAATATGTTTTCCAATTTTTTACATTATTTGTCCTCAAGATTTTATAAATTATTAAATTACATCCAAAAAGACGACATTTTGCCTATCTTGTAAAGGGGACAAAAACTACTTAAGAAAAGACATGAAATGAGTTTCAAAGTTTGCGACAACAATGTACAAGACCAAAGAAGACTTTGAAATTGAGCATAAGACAAAATTTTGGAGGGCGTTGTAGCAACGACAACACTTGGCGACACACTAGTAGAATTCGATTTTCTCTGCCTTGGTTAACTCTTCTGTGCAGAGCCTTGGTTCTTCAGTGAATACTGATTCATCATGTGGATTACCTTGGTCTCCTCACTTACCCCATGAATAAAAATGGTCCCCTCTATACCTTTCTCGGCTGAACACATGATAAGGTTCAACGATATCACAAAGTTTCGAGTTGGGAAGGGTAGTGAAGTTCATGAGATTAATATTTTTAGAGCATGCTTTTTCATCTCTGGTGTTGCTCCGCTGCAACAGGCCTGGACAATACCCCAGTAGAGTCACTATAGGAACACAAACATTGCTCCGCTACTAGTAAGCCTAGAGAGTACCCCGACAAAGTTGCTTGCTTCATTTCTCTATGTAGGTTGTGTTTCTTTTCTTTTGTCTTTATTTATTTATTTAATAGGACTACCAATTAACACTCATTCATTTTTTGGGTGAAAGAGGGATCATCACTCATTGAGAGAAGAAGAGGTTGTTCCTTTAGAGAAGCATATAAAGACCTTTGATTTAGGTTTTCTGATTTATATTTTTTTCCCTTCTCCTCTTGTAATAATTGGATAGGCATGAGAACACGAAAACATAAAAACTGAGTGTCGGTATGAGGTTTTCCGGAATACACACAAGTTCATGGTTTAAACAAAATTCTCTTTACACACAGATCATATTTTTCGTCAGAACGTCATCAAGCAAAAGATATAACCACGACGAGGAAGATGGAAAGAAGGTTAGCCAAATGTTGAAGTGTCACAAGAATCTCTTTTAACTCAGCCACATACAAATAAACCAGGAAACATGTTGACACACAAAATTTAATTACATGACACATATAGAAAACAAAACAAAATCAAACAAATGAGAAAATACTATGTACAAAGTGTAGAGCACAGCCCCAGATTTTCATTGAAAATAATGGTTTAAGTCTTGGCCATTGATGGGGAGAGAGTCAATCCTCCCTTTGAGTGTTTGCAGATGATTCATGTGTTGGTTAAGATTTTCGTGGACTTTGAATGGTCCAATCTATATGGATTGAAACTTGGTGTGTTTGTCTTTGTCCTCGTGGGCTTTGCCCCACTTTAAGACTAAGTCACCCACGCTAAATTGAATCTTCCCTGCAGACTCCTTGTCAAACCACCTCTTGATACGGATCTAATGAAGTGAACATATTTCCTTCGCTTTAAACCTTTCTTCCTACAACTTTTGAAGAGTGTCCATCCTACAGTACACTAATAAGCATGGATTTCCTTGTGATTCTTGAAAGAGTTAGAGAGCGGGAAAGTAAATGTTAGGAGGGAGGATGGATTCTTTTATATACACCAAGAAGTAAGGGGAGGTGTTCTGAGAGGGATTTGGTGTGGCTCGATCAACCCACAAATCATTTATCAAACCGGAGTTCTAGTTCCTCTATTAAGAGAATATGGTCCTTTTAATGATATGGATAAGGTTCTTATTTGTGGATTCAACATGACCATTCCCTTGCAGATAGTAATTAGTTGAATGTTCCAATACAATTTCATTTTATAATGCAAAATCATAGAGTTTGAGTGAAGAGAAATACGTTGCATTATTGAAAACAAGTGAAGTCAGAATGTCGAACCTAGAAATGATGTTCTATTGAAGGAAATTGATGACTTCCTGGTCATTCACTTGTTGAAGCGGGAATGCTTTTGTCCACCACGTAAAGTAGTCTGTGGTAATCAGAATATATCGGTGTTTCTTCAATAAATGCAGAAATATTTCTCCAATAACATCCAAGCCCCATTGTTGAAAGGATTCTTCCACTGCGATATGCTTCAATGGGGCCGTTGACTTCTTGTTTTGGCTAGCACACCTTTGACAGACTGGACACTTGCGGGCATAAGCATGAGCATATTTGAACAATGTGGGGCAATAGAAACTAGCCTGCATCATTTTATGCCCATTTGTGTTACCTGCAAAATGTCCCTCGGCTAGTTCTCCATGGAGATCACGCAATACTTTCTATGAATCATGTTCTTCCAAACACCTGAACAATACTCCATTATGGTGCTTTTTGAAAAGCACCCCATGAACCAATTGGTAAGATAATTCTTTGAGTCTAATTTCCCTCTTTTTCCGTGCAGATAAATGGGAGGGCACGGTGCCGCACTGAAGGTATTGGCACACATTTGTGTACCAAGAGTCCACAATAGTATTGGGGGAGGCTCGCTCGACTTTGTACATTTTGATTTCTTGCTCCCATATCGAAATCTCTTCTTCTTCCTTTGTATCCATTATTTCCATAACTAGTTGACACAAACCATGGCCCTTGATTGTGTGAACTGGTTTGAACATTAAGTCATATTCTTGTAAACCAGTCATCCAGTGTGCTCTTCTCTCACCTAGCTCTTTTTGAATAAACAATGATCTGATTGTTGTGTCAAACAAAGATGATATAGCGTTTTTTCAAGAGATAGGGTTGAAAGTTCTCCATCACCTTGTATACTGCACAAGCCTGTTTATCAATGGTGGGATAATTAATTTTGGGTCCTTGAAGACTAATGCTCATAAAGGATTGTTGCTGGTGCTAGACCCGCCAACATGTCAGGGGATCTCCTTAGTAAGAAGTCCCAACTAGACCTTAGACTGTTTGGTGTAGGAGTCCCAATAGTGGGTCGTATGGTATCTCCTTGACCACGGTTGTGCGCAGAGGTAAGTAAGATTTCCTTGTTGGTAGCAAGGGCGTGACATGCGTAGTAAGCCAAGGAAGGTGCATGAATGGTTCTAACACATAGAAGGTGGAGTGAGTGTGCCCCTTGGAAACCTGTGGAAACATGCAGGTTGAAAGGGAACACACGATAAAATATGCATCATGAACTGGAAGGCAGGCGAACCAACAATCCAAAGTGATGGTTAAACCAACAACACATCTTAGTAAGATTCATACATACATATACAGAAAGATTCTATACATACATGCGTAAGAAAACATATACATATATCATTAGAGTAACCAAGATAACTAAAATACAATAACAACATATGCATGAAACGTGTTGGCTCTGTTATATTAAGAAGTGAAAGTTCCAATCATACAGTACAACCATGACCAACCACTAGTCCCAATAACAAAACGTTACCATCATTGCCACCTACTCCTCCAAAGAGATGTACTAGATCTGCACTGTGGAGAACTCAAGGCTCATTACAATACTCTCCAATATTTCTCTAAGATACTCCTATTGGAAGCTTAGCTGCCAAAAAGCCTCTACAACGAGTTATGAGGTACTATAAATAGCAAAGGGTGGGGTGAACCTTGGCATTCCCCTTTGTGACTCTTCACCTACCCTCATGACTCTTCGCCTACTACATGACCGTTACATTCAACTATCAACACTTAGAATTCCACTTTACAAGATGTTACATACAATCTGCACATGTACCCATGTGAGACAAAATATGCTTGAGCAAGCCATGCAAGCTATCACTGAGACTCAAATAGCTGTGGGAAGACCAAATCTTCGACATACTTGTGATGATAGACGGTGGTGAAATGATGCCAAGCTTGGTCATCCGTGATGGTGTCCGCGCGCTTAGTGGTGACATCCTACTGTAGGCAAAATCTTGCCTCCGTTGCATTTGGGTACACTGATATGGCTCCTCTGTCAAACTCATCTGAGAACATGTGAATCATCATCTTGAGTGTAGCTGAACCAACAACATACTATTGCATAGTGTCTATGTTGATCTCCAACTGTGTGCTGGTGACTGTGCACATCAACTTGTCAACATACATGTTCAGCTCTAGTCGGACCTAGTTGTTGTCTTCGCCTTGGTGAGTGGTCCAATGGGTAGGATCACATGTGTGCGCACAATGACATCCATACTCATGAACACCCTTCCATGTGATCGACAACACTGCTCACCTTGTCTGTTCCATGCCAGCTGCTGGATGGGTCTATAACCTGTATGAGCGTAGTTTCATCAGTCTATGCATGTTGCACTTCCTGTTGTACATGTTCTTGCAACAACTCCTTCTCTCATCTATGAAGCTCCTGTTATTCCTTGAGTTGCCACTTCAACACTTGCAACTCCTTCTATGTTTCTCTCTTTGCATTTGTGTGATCCTCTTGTTGTGATGTCACCTCATAGCCTCAATATTCAAAGTTGATTTCATCACAAGTGGATCTTCTTGAACTTGCAACTTTTCTCCACCTCTATGTTGTCAACAACCTTCCTCTTTCATTTGTCGGATGTAGGTCTGCTACCTTCTACCGCTGCTGAAGGTGCTGCTTGCCATAGAAAATTTTAGGGGCTAATATTCGCAGGTGGGCTAATTTTCCATGATTTTTCCAAAAAAAAATTCGCCAATTTCCATTTTTTCTAAAACTGATTCGCCCAAATTTTACAATATAAAATTGTTTTACTTTAAAAGTCACCAACATTATATAGAGACTATATAAAAAATCATTATAAATTAGAATAATTTTACAAATATATCAACAAAATTTTTATAGTTTTCATATTAGTGACTAGTGAGATTCGCTAATGTTTTTAAATTTCAATATAATTTTCCATCCTTAAAATTTTCTCTCAGTGCTCGATATGATGTCGATGCGATTTCATTTTGATATCCTTTTCCATGAACAACTTGATGTCTTCATAGATATGCAAGCTCATAGAAACTTGATCGACTACATCCCTAGTTGCACTCTCAATGGTGTCTTTGACTCTGCTCTCCTGGAAGCTGTTGTATCTGTGCTGATGAGAGGAATATGAACACATGTGATACATGGATACATAACAACACTCATGGCAAGAAATCTGCCAGTTGGAAACCAAAACAAACTGGATGATTGACATGCAACATACCTGTGTGATTTTTTGTGAAGATTGCACAATTTTCACCGAGAGGCTGGGAGACTGACTGCCAAAACTACACAAGGAATAGTTCGGGTTGTCAAGAGGCTGACTGACTACTAGAACTATGCAATACATAGTCCAGCTTGTCCTACTGAGGACTAAAACTGCGTAATCCGCAATTTTAGTCAGTAGTGACATGAAAACTAGCAAACTACATTACGCAGTTTCTGGGGCCAGCAAGGCACTACCTCCAAAAATTGCACAATGCAAGCCTGAAGGTCAGTGTTGGGCCATACTTACGCAATTTCTCGAAGGAAGGCAGAGCCTTCACTTCTAGAAATGCGTAATGCTATTCGGGTAAGGCAAGGTCCAAGCCAAGGCAACCCAGACCTATCGACGGGCGACTGAAAACATGAGAAGTCTGAATGAATGGTGAAATTGAGTGTAAACAAGAGGGAATGATCATGCATGCAAAGAGTAAGTGCAGGATTCAAAATCATACATGTGTGTGAAGCGGGTTGCCGCAACGGCTACCATAGGTGAAAAATTAGTGTCATGCATGCGACAACAGTGAGATGAAAATGAAAACTGAAATGATGCTTCTACAAGATAACATACATTAAAATGACAACAAGTGTTCATTGAAATCAAGCAGACAACAATTACACAAAGAAAAACACAAAAAGTGATAAAAACACAACGTAAGACATGAAAAGCAGACTTACCTTGAAATAGCTAAGCTGAAAGTGTCGAAGACTCCTTGGTGCAATGTGGGACGTAAGAGCTGCAAGGTCGATGTGAGGAATGAGATCTACAACGATTGGTTCATAAGTTTTGATAAGATTGAGGTTATGACGTGCATGCCACAAATCTAGGAAAAAATGATACTTGGCGAGAGGTTTCTAAAATGATCTTTGCATGCAACCTCTAGCTGCTAAAAATAGATCCCTCAAATCTAGGGATACCTTTTTCATGCTTCCTTTTTCTATTTCAGGAAAAATTAGCTCATGCATGCAAATCTGTTTTACTCGGTTTTGGAGGGAACCGATCAACTTCAAGGCACATGCATTGGTCTGCGAGTCTCAAATGAAACTTTAAGCAGTTCCTGGGTTGAGCAGAGTTGACTTCGTGACAAGAATTGCGTAATTTCTGAGTTGAGAAGGTCACTACCTCCTAGAATTGCGCAATTTCTAGGTTGAGGTCCAGTGCTGGGTCAGATTGCATAGTTTTCTGAAGGAGGACTACCTAACTATTCTGCGCAATTCTGGATCCTAGCAGGTTACCTAGCTGATTTGTGAAATTTCTGGAGGGAAGGACGTTTCCCCTATGGAATTGCACAATTTTCTGGGGGAGTGTCTCATCCAGCAAATATCTTAAGTCTGGAATGTTGGCCTGTGGGAGGGAGACAAACAAGCTGACATGCACAGGCTGATAGGCCACTGAAACCCAGTTGAAGCCTATGTACTTCACAGTGCAAGACATGCTGCTAAGGATGGTTGGTAGGGAGGATCCAAAACGAAACTAAGGAAAAATTTTGGAGGGTGGTTGTAGTCACTACAACGAAGATATAGGTTGCTCATTGTTCTGATCATCCTTTTGCGTAAGAATGATGGTGAGAGAAGTGTTATAAGAAAAGGTGTAGAGAAAATAAAATCTTTGCTGAAATCAGGTGCTTCATATTTTGTAGTGTTTCTCGTGCACTCGAATTCCAAGCAGCTATAGATCATATGTTTTCTCTGTCGTAGGCATATTAAAATGCAACCAGTTCTAGATCCCTCCTGCATTTTAGGACCATCAAAATAAAAACTCCACATATCATATGTACAAGGGCTACATGCTACACTAGTACTATTATTATTACTAGTACTAATTGTACTAACATTATTTTCACCAATTGGATTGGGAGGGAGCTCCAACTATGTATCTGGTGGGACTCGGGATGGTTGAGCAATATAAAACCCCAGTTGAGTTTCCAAGAAGCAATTTTTGAATATAAGTTCTACAAAAGGCGCTGGATCATTATGTCCATTAAATGGAGTAACAATATGTTTCATGTATCTCTCTAAGTTCACTCATATATGATTATTTCTGTCCTTATGAAGAAGCCATAAATGTGACCACTACGTAGCAAAGTACACTTGTAGCTTTCTAGATCAATCTCTCCTCAATAATACTCCATATGCTTCCGGTATGTCCATAATCGCTATGTTTATACATTGGTGAACTCGATCATAAGATGATAAATAGATAAACACATCTCTAAGTTCACCAACTACATGGATAGGAGTCTTGTCCACCTGTTATAGCAGCTACAAGCACCCTCCAAAATTTTGGCATGAACCTAATTTCGGAGCCTCCCTTGGGAGTTTCGCTTGATGACTGCACACCCTCAGGTTCACTCCGTGAGCCCATGGGAGTCTTTGCATTTGCCTTGCTTGTTCATTTCACCCAAGTTTTTGCATGTTGGTGTCTAAGTCATGTTTGTGACCACGTTCTAGTTATGCTCAAATTCTTCGCTTCATGTGTACTTGTTGTGTTCACTATGAAAGCATCTGTCGCACTCACACACAGAGTCACATTCATTGTCACACAAGCATCATTATGGTCGATCAACGATCAATCATGAGTGTCGTGCTTGTTTGTTGCACCGTTGGTTAGTCATGTTGAACACGTGTCTCTGGATGGTTTGATTCGTCTCGTCATTGAGTCATGTGAGTGTGTGTTTGCATGATCACCTATGCATCTTTCGATTGTTCACACACTTAGCCATTTTCTACTGAAGTTCTAATGACTGTACTCCCCTTTGATAGCCGGACCATCACCCTACCATCGACTCGATTGACTGTCACCTAGAATGGTGCAAAAGCACCAAGAAAGTGTTTTGAAGTTGCGCTGCTGGCAAGCAATTCAATCAACTTTCATGCTGACCACCGGAATAGTTGGACCCGGTAGCCACCCTGGGACTAACTCCCCTAAAAAATTGCATAGAAGCCACTAACCTTGCCTACTTAGCTGACTGAGGAAATTTCACAGACATGTCGGTAGAAACCAAGTGCTCGTCCCTATTTCCCTCACAAAATTGCACAGTTTTCCCAGTTAGTCCTCCTGACAATCGATCGACTACTCATCCAGGAAATTGGGTAGTTTTCATGAGCATGCCTTCTACTACCCAGTAGTCTGCTCAGCTCGGAAATTTCATAGAGAAGATCAGCAAGCTGACTTTTCAGTCTTAGTGAAGCTTCCCTTGCCAACAACTCCTAGTTGTAGACAGCCAGTTCCCTCCAGGAATTGTGCAATTTCCACTGCCAAGCTCCGAACAACTGACTGCCTGTTCCCCTTGGGAATTATGCAGTTTCTGCTGTTAGTGACCCAACAGCCAACTCCTTGTTCCCTCTAGGAATTGAAAATTTTTGACTACCAGGCTCTCGACCAGTTCCTCCCAAAAACTGTGCAATTTTTGCTTGCTAATCCTCCTTGCAGCCCGGCCTGTTCCTCCAGAAAATTGCGAAATTTTTTCCTTCCAACCCATGTTGCCCGCTCATTTCGGAAACTGTGTAGATTTTGCCTACCTTGCCTTCCTGTAGCCCGGACTGTCCCTCCCAAAAATTGTGCAATTTTTCCTTCAAGCCAAGCTAGACCTCACGGACAGTCACTGTTGACATGGATTTCCCATATTCATCACTCAGTGACTCTTGTGCAATTTTCATCAGCAGTGCCTGGAGCCATCATCCCACTTCACAACCTTGCTGCCTCTCCCAGTCACCTGCATCAGAAATGATCATGTGTCATGGTAGAATAGGAGGATTTTTTATTTTATGTCGTCTCGTCATGAATGACTGTAGGCACAAGTACAATAACAAACATGGTGAGACAACGAAAGGGATGAATGAAGGGAGCACATGCAGAAGGATAGGTTCACCAAAGGATGAACGAATTATCCATGCAAAGAGATGTGCTCGCAAATGGATGATCATGCAAATATGTGTTTGCGGAAGGACGGATGAGCAAACATGCAAGATGTGCTCACATACTGACGAATGGATGAACATGCACCTTTCACGAACGGATGAGCCTATCAAGCCTTCCAACATGCAAGCAAGGAACAACATGCCAAAGCATTGTCAAGCGAACCAAAGACCATCGAAGACTCCGCACAATTTTCCATGCGAAGGTGAATCTATGCTGCACTATAAAGACATCCATCACCTAGCAGAACTGTAGCTCGACATGCACTCCAACAACATCACGAATGTACCAGCACTGTCATGTCATGTCATGTCATCCACATCTCTACTATGGGCTATGTTGTCAATCAATGTAATGTAACATGGAAGTCCAAGAGACCCACTTGTTGTATAAAGAGTCATGAAAAGTCGAAAAGTCATGGAATTCAAACAGTCATGAGGGTAGTCGAACAGCCACAAGGGTCAGTTTCACCCTTGGCTATAAATACCCCCTCATTTGTACATGAAAGGACTTTTCACCTCATCTCCTCCCACATAGTCAAGAGAGTCTATAAACTTTTCTTTTAGGAGTAAGTAGTGGCTCCAATGCCCCACACTCGGGGTTAGTGATGTATGGTGTAATCATGTGTCTTCGAACTTTCAATTAATTCAGAAACTTGCTAACAGGGAAACACGTTTTCACACATGCATTGTAACTGTTGTAAGACTAATCTTGAACACTTGTAATGCATGTTGCTTTAACCTCTATTGAAAACTTGAACTATTTCACTTGTTGTAATACATAATCTGTTAATGGAAATGTGTTGTATATGTTGTTAACGCTATCCCACCCATGGTGGCTATCTCCTCGGACATCAGACAGAAATTCAGACTCATTCGTTGAGTGTTGTATGTGTTATCTTACCTTGTGTGTCGTGATTGTCGCATCCATGTGGATTTCTCCTCTGGAAGCTATGCATGTCTTGTTGTGTTGTTTGTTCCTAGATGATTTGGGACTTCATCCCAAGCAACTTGGGACTCACTCTCACCCTATCCCCTTATATTGAAAGAACCATTGACACAAGTACACTAGCATTCACCAGGCACGCAAACCTCACTTCTCGAAGCTAAAGCAGACCACTCTCCTGTGTTGAAAAGCAAGAGTTGAGGCAAATCCTTAAGACAATGGAAACTGGGCCATCATATCGGATGGGACTCCCACACCAAATAGTGTGAGGTCTAGTTGAGACATCATAACGGGGTGATCCCCTGAATGTTGGCGGGTCCAACACCATCAACATTTATGGCACTAGAAGGAGGGTAGCCAGTTGTATATGGCTGAATATCCCCTCACACTCATTCATCAACCATCTAGTCAAGGCAGTAACTCGTACCCCCTCTCACCTACATGCGACTCTACAATTGGTTACGCACCTCCTAGGATTGAACACGAGTTTCCGTATCATCAAATTTTCTTTGTTGGTCCCATCAATCGCTAGTTCGCGAAAGAAGTCAGACTGATCCTAAACATACAACATCTTCCATACGCACCAGGGAAGTCAAAGCCACTCCCATAGGAGTTGTTATATCATTAGTGGAAGAAGCAATCCTTTCCACACTTGAAGGTCTGGTAGAAGCTATTGAAGATGGAGAGAAACCTCCTGCCTTCTGGCAACGCGAACAAGACACTCTTGTGATCAGACTTTGGTATAGGAGGCGGAGATGAACCGACAAAATCAGAGGAGGAACCATTAGACTCTGAAAGAGAGGAAGAGGGAGAAGAGGAAGAAGAGATGGATGACCCAAATCTTGAATGGATGACTCAGGGACCATTATCTCTCTCGACTGTTCTGCATAAGATGCCGAAGTGAGCAGAGAGAATGAACATCAAGTTCGACTGTGACAGCACGGTGAAGGAAGAAGACCACTTGGACAACTTCTACCTACTTTATTGAATCTTTAGGTACACTATGACGACGTAGCATGTAGATTTTTCCCATGTACCTTAGATGGTAACGAAACTGCATGGTATCACAACCTTCCACTGAACTCTATACAAAACTCGGGTGCATTCAAACGCATGTTCCTCGAGAAGTTCGTTGATGACAATACCCCAGCCATGCTACTCAAAGAGTTGGGAAGCCTCAAGATGGAGGGAAAAGACAAAGTGAAAGATTTCAATCAGAGGTTTTTTCACATATTGAACAAGTTTATAGTGGACACTAAACCTCATGACTCCATCATTGTTGACTACTACACATCTGCACTACCAACCAACATTGTGCAATTCGTCAAGCGAGCTGCGAAACCAACACTTCTGGAAAACTGTGAGGAGGCTATCACTGTTGAGAAAGACTAGCGCACAATTGGAGTCATCAAGGATGACGAATCAGAAAAAGACTCCAAGGATGCAAGCAGGAAGTCCTAAGCAGTGGTAAGCAAGGGTAGAGACAAGTAAGAATTTGATATTGAGACCCTCACTCGCCTTGTCAAGAGCTTGACCACTGAAGTGTCTGAACTCAAACAATGTAAAATGGACACATTTGCAAGCAGTCATCTTCCTAGGCAGAGAAAGGCAAGAATCTCATCAAGTAGCAACCAGTTCGCTTCCAAAACTGCATAGAAGCCTATGTTCCAGCTCGAACAGTGTGTAGATCCTAAGTTCTATTCATTTCATGAAGAACATCATCACGAGAACTCTTGTTTAGACTGGAAGCGAGTCACAAGTGCTCTCTGCAGTCATACACTCAATGTGGGAAGCAATATGCAGGAGCAACCAGAAGACACTGACGATGATGAATAGGTTGCACCTAATGAGCCATCAAGCTCTGGGCATGTGGTGAACGTGTATTAGTGCTCGCAAACAATTTCAAAGATGAACACCGAGAAGTAGCCCTGAAAGAAAACTGACCATTACAATATTAGGAGTAAAAGGGCCCCCCCACACTTGGGGAGATGCAAGAAAAGATCAAACTATTGATAAGGAAGGCCAATCCACCGACTGCCCCAAGGCAGAAAACACAAAGTAAGTCCAGGAAGACAGCAGTGGACAAAGGCACATCCATGAGAAACAAGCTGCAAAACACTCCTCCAGACAACACGAACACCCGTTCTACCTTGGACACCTTGTTAAGTCTACCACCTCTAGACTACAACATTGTTGTTAACATGAAGAAAACTCGAGAAAACATTAGTTTTTTCGAGTTAGCTAAGATCCAGGGTCAGCGATATATCCTGCTGCGTGCATTGGGACACACAATAACAGATAGTGTCGCCTCTACTAGCAAGGGAGAAAGCGCACCTCCCAAATCACTTTCCACTGCTCAGTACACTCCAAATAGAAGAAGCAAATTCAAGTTGCCCTCCATTCCTACTATATTTTGAAATTTTCAACTACAATGTTTAGAACTATTTTGTTGATTCTGGTGCGGCAACCAATGTCATGCCGCTCTCCATTGCGAAAAGGATCAATGCATTATGGAGCGAGACATATGCACAAATAATCCAACTTGATCAAACATCAGTACTAGCCATTGGTGAACTATGAGACGTGATCATCCGACTATCTCATGACAGTCGATTCGACCTATGCATTAACATAGTGGTTGTGGACATATCGGAAGCATATGGTCTGCTACTCAGTAGAGACTAGTCCAACAAGCTAGACAAATATTTTGCTACAGATTGGTATGACATGTGGCTTCCATACAAGGGAAAGTGCAACCGAATTTGGGTAGTATCCGAGAGGTACATGAAACATAATTTCATTCCTCTCAATGGCGAGAATGAATTATTGGCCTTTGCAGAACTCATGTTCAAAAAATGCCTCCTTGAGACAACCTTGGGGTGTTATCCTGCACGGCCAGTTCCAACCCCACTAGACACACAGTTGGGACTCCTTCCTTGCCCAAATGATGTTAATGAAACTTGTACAACACATTGTACCAATAGTAGCAGTAGTACTATCACATCAAGTGGTCCATGTATAGACAAGTTGTGTACCATGTACTTTGATGGATCAAAGGCACATGATGACTCAGGAGCTGGGTGTGTCTTGATTGACCCTTACAACAGGAAGCATGTGGTTTCAAGTCGCTTGGAGTTCGAACGCATGAGAAACGTTGTTGAGTATGAAGCACTTGTATTAGGCTTACATAAAGCCATCAACCTCAATGTGGTCACACTCAAAGTGGTAGGTGATTTAGAGATAGTGGTGCGGAAGGTACATAACACCATTCACTGTTTATCACCGCATCTTAAAGGTTACCAACAAGAGATATGGTGACTAATCTCAAACTTACATACATTTAATATCATTTTTGTACCATGTATGTGTAATGCAACTGCCAATGCACTAGCAAATGCAGCTTTGAGAATGTCACCGATTAGGGATATATTTACTATTGAAATTTTGTACAAACCATCTATCCCGGACAACATAAGTAACTTACGCATATTTAATTATGATCAATAGATAATACATTTCATGGTCAATGCTAACATCATCAACGATGCATTAATAGATGATGATGATGACGAGCGCTCTTTGTAAGAAAAAGCTAGTAACAGGAAAGGCCACATTACCACAAAAGGTGTGGCAACATTGGAAAAGCTTTATGACTTGCAAGAACGTTTTCAGGGGCCAAGGAACAACAAGACCCACAGTTCCACCATGAGGCACAAACTGATAAACCTGGGAACAAAACAGGATCTGAATTTTGTCAATCTTGGTACATGTTATACATAGTAAGATTAGCAAGCCTTTCTCCGCTTGTTTAAATAGTACCGAGATGTGTTCACATGGATGTGTGATGATATGAAAACTTATGACACACGGATCATCCAAAATATCATCCAAATCGAAGAAGGAGTCAAGCCATATCAACAGAAGTTGAGGAAAGTACATTCATTGCTTGAACCCTTCATACAAAAAGAACTTACTAAGCTGTTGGATGCACGGATCATATACAAATTTCACCATTCCACATGGGTCTCGAACCTTGTTCATGTACGTAAGAAGTCTGGGGAAATCCGCTTGTGTGTCGATTTCCGGAACCTAAACCACGCCTCAGACAAAGAAAACTACCCCGTGCCATCTATGGACCATATTTTGCAAACAATATCTGGGGCACATATGTTTTCTCTTCTTGACAATTTCTTAGAATACAATCAGGTTCTGGTATCAGAACTTGACAGACTCAAAACTACTTTCCGTACCAAGTGGGGTACTTTCGCTTATAGACGAATCTCGTTTGGGCTTGTAAATGCAGGTGCAACAGTTCAACATGCCATGGACATCGCCTTTCGTGGACTCAATGGACAAAGCGTGTTGGTATACCTCGATGATGTGACTGTGTTCTCAAGAATACGAGAAGACCACATACGCCATCCGAAGAAAATCTTTGAGCGATGTTGGGGATACAAGATTTTCTTGAATCCCAAAACGTGTGTATTCAAAGTGTTAGAGAGGAACCTCCTTGGATACATTATTGCCAAAAGTGGGATCAAGGTGGATCTATACCAGGTCCAAACCATTACATAGATCCCTTATCAAGTTAACAAGAAAGCCATGCAATCCTTCTTGGGAAAGATAAACTTCCTTCGGAAGTTCATCTCTGATTATGCGCAGATAGTTAGGCCCATGCAGAACATGATCAAGAAATATGTAGTCTACAGCTGGGGTAAGAAGGAAAAGTATGCATTGGCCCAGATCAAGAAGGCCATTGTAGAAGTGCCTGCACTCTACAGCCCAGATTTCAAGAAATATTTCCTGCTATACACCTTCGCTTCCGATAATTCACTAGTTGCAGTACTCACTCAGAAGGAAGAAGCTAATGATGAATGCACCATCTCCTTCAAGAGTGCAAGCATGCAAGGATGATAGCTCAACTACCCCGCCATTGAAAAGCAAGATTATGCATTTTACAAGGTGGTGAAACACTTTGGGCCCTACTTGTTGAAGAACCACTGCATAGTCTTCGTCCCCCACCCAGAAGTTTTCACATTGCTTGTTCAACAAGAACTGGGTGAACAACGTGTGAATTGGATGACGGGCTTGCAAGAGTATGATATATAAATCAATCCAGTGCACACAATTAAAGGACATTAGCTTTGCAAACTTGTAGCTGAAGCAGTACACTCTCCGGAGAGTGAATAAGAGCTCGCCAGTTGGGAGTAGGAAATTGAGATGTATGACATAAGGCGATAAATGCCCACCGAAGATAGAACCTCTTGGTACACAGATGTGTGCCAGTACCTTGAGCACGGCACCATACCCTCTCACTTTTCCATCATAAAGAAGAGGGAATTGCAGCTAAAAGCCTTAACATATCAGTAGGTGCAATAAGTGCTTTATAGAAAGCACAGTAATGGAGTTTTTCTCAGGTGCCTGGACGCACATGAATCAGAGAAGGTACTTCAAGATCTGCATGATGGACTCGTCGGGGATCACTTTGCGGGAAACACCACTACACACAAAGTTATGCGAGCCAATTTTTACTTGCTTACATTATTCAAGGATGCACATGATTATGCCTGTAAGTACCCGGTTTTTCAGCTATGCGCTAAAATAACACGAAGATCAATAGCCCCATTGCACCCTGTTGCAATGAATGAACCATTGCAACGGTGGGGCCTGGACATCATTGGGGAAATTTTCCCTCATTCATCAAAGCAACACTGCTACATCCTAACAATAACCGACTACTCCATGTGGTGGACAGAATCAATTCCGCTCAAACAAGGGAATGACCAGGAGGTCATTAGCTTCCTCCAGTAGAACATTATCTCATGCTTCGGTGTTCCGGTATCACTTGTTCTTGATAATGCAACTTATTATTCATCTTTGAAAATCTATGAGTTTTCATTACAGAATGGTATCATCTTAAAACATTCATCTAACTATTACCCACAAGGAAATGTCTAATAGAGTCCACGAATAAAAACCTCATCTGTATAATCAAGAGAACCATTTTGTCTAAGAAGCGTAACTAGCATACCACCTTGACAAATGCATTATGGGCTGACCATGTAACAACCAATCCCTCTCTAAATACCTCACCATACTTCCTGGTTTATGGTAAAGAAGCCATCCTTCCACCAAATATCTACTTGCCTGCACTTCAACTTTCCCAAGAATCCCAAGGCAAGCCTTGCCAGCTAGTTCAGCATAGGATGGATGCCCTCCATAAGCTTCAGAAAGAAAGGATGAAAGAAAAAGAAAAATTCACACTCCACCAGAATCGTATCAAGAGATGGTTCGATAAGAAGTCTGCGGGGAAAGCTAACTTCGATGTTGGTGACTTAGTTCTAAAATGGGATAATTATTATAGACATTTTTGTGCCTTACAGCATTGAGCATGAAATGTCCATAATCTAAGGGATCCAAAGTCCCTAAACATTTTGTTCCTACCCCTAAAGGAACAAGGCTAACAAACCACAACAATTCATAGAAGTTCTCCACCAGAAACTGCTCAAAAACAAGTCAATTCAGGATCAATTCAGTGGCTCCACTAGCTGTCTGCGCTGAAATGCAAAGTCAACACTGGCTACCTGCACTGCAATGCAGGTAGAAGCACTACCAGGGTGTGCTGAGCGGGAATTGACAAATGGCAAGTTCATTCCAAGAGGTGTCAAGACCCAGGAAGCTTCCAGAATCTTCCTCAATGACACTTGCCTTAGTGAATTCGACTAGTGATGAGTAAGAGGTTCCCAATCTCCAAGTGGAAGCAAGAACCTCCAAGTGGAATTAAGAACTGACAAAGGGAGGGGACACTAGTCAGATCTCAAGCTGACTCATCCTCTCTCCAAACATCTATATATGGATCTCTCCTCCATGAGATCTGGGGGCTGGAATTTTGTTATTGCAAAGAATTGCTATTGGTTTGAGACTGGAATCATTGGGTGCTTAATGCTTTGAAGGGAGGTGAAGATAGGAATTCCATTTGCTGGGAAGGAGATGCTGGATTGGAGCCTTCTTGGTTGTATCTCTTCCTGAACCTTGTTATTCATCAATAAAGCTATCTTGGTTTCTCCTATATACTGGTGTATCTTTGATGTATGATTGCATTAGTATGTTTAGTTTATTTCTAATCCTGAACTAGTTATGAATATGAATCCATGTCTTTGTGTAGTGTTCTCTTCTTGTGATCTTGCAGAGACCTGTTGACGCTGGGCGAGCGAGAAGGAAAGTAGCTAGGAACTCTCAAAGAGAAGAGAAACGGATCGAGGGACAAACGTAAGACACCGGTTAGTCCATCTACCTCTCTTCATTCTTAATTCATAAAGGAAGAATACTAGAATAGCTGTCTCTGTTTGTTGCTAAGGCACTGTCACACCTTAGGTGGATAGGATCGTCCGGCATAGGAATTTTTCCCCACAACAAATTGGCGACTCCGCTGGGGAGATCTGTTTAGTCATTTTATTTGTGTCTCTATCATTGTTTGTTTCATAGACTCAACAGCAACAATCGAACTGCATCTGCTCTTCTCAGATGCAAAGTAGACAGTTGCTGCCTTGATCCAATCACTGGATTTGTCTATGATCTGAACAATGGACTCATAAATGATTTGATGATCCTTTGTGATAGATCTTAGTACTCCCTCAAAGCATCCCTTTGATTGTACCTTGCTTGTTGCATTTATTTGGCCTGAAACAATAGATTTATCAGCAATCTGTGACCCAGAACCCAGTGAGAAACTCTCGTTTCTCCTTCAGCGCAGACCCTGTGAAGAGGTTCTGCATTTCAATGCAGGTCCCATGACGGCCACCTGCGCTGAATGTCAAAACCCCTGTGTTGAGGTTGCGCTGATCCAGTTAGGCCTTGTGCAGCTGGGGTTCTCTGCTCTGTTTTGCCTTGTTTTGATCTCTGATTTTTGCAGCCTGTAACCAGCATAGGTACTAGTCTAATAACTCCTTTTCTCTGCTTAAATTCCGCCTCCTTTTGTACAAAAATACTGTGAGTGTTTTTATGTGTTTGTGGCATCATTTACAGTTTTCCTTTGCAAGAGTGAAATAATCATCCTGTAGCCCTTGATTCAGATCTGTTGATTGTGATCTTAGGAGAGAGTTCATTGGCTGTTTACAGTTGATTATACATTTACTTTTGCTTTTGGTTCGAGTTTGTCTCTTTTAGGTGTCGAAACAAGTGTTCATTTCGAAGGTCGTAAAGTGTTGTATTCTCTTCTACCCTTTCTGATTTCGAAAAAGTAAACTTGTTTGTATTTGTCATTTAAAAGCAAATTCAAAGTTGTACAAAAAGCTTTCTTTGTAGGCATCAATACTAAGAAAGCGGAAAACAAACACCTGCATTGTGCATTTGCATCTTGATAGTTTGCATGCTTGATTTAGGAAAAGTGCATTAGAGTGTGCTGAATTCTCTTTGAGAAAAGATGGTGTCTTTCTTTTCCCTTTGTAGCTAGGATTTTCATAGTTGAAAAGATATAAATCTTGCTTATCATCTTTAGACTGCATTTAGGAATTGTATCATACATCTCGTGGTGATCCAGAAAGGCAAACTTCTAAAAAGATCAACCTAAAATAAATTGAATGAACTTAACAATGCTTTGCAACATAACGCACAACATAGAGGTCTAGGCTAGAGACGTGTTCCGGCGTCGTAAAGCCTGGTGACTATCGATCTCGTTGATGGTGGGTGATTCCTCCTGAGGGACGATAGCGCCAGTACGGATTGTGCTCCCACGTACCGTCGTGTATATATTGGGAGACCCCTATAGGAATATAACCTTTATCCATAGGAAGCCGTGTCGGCCGCCCATTTGATCGCAATGCACTGAACACAGCATTCAG
The DNA here is from genome assembly GCA_031772625.1 of Pinus tabuliformis. NCBI lineage: Eukaryota > Viridiplantae > Streptophyta > Pinopsida > Pinales > Pinaceae > Pinus > Pinus tabuliformis. The sequence goes on along the minus strand of CM062814.1, from coordinate 66,687,703 downwards.
GAAGATCAACCGCCCGTACCCTAAAAAGTATTCTGCGGTTTTGCGAAAAGTTTGGCACACCCTCTGCCTAGAACTCTAGAGCAGTTTCTTTTGGCCTTTTTCAGACTCTATAACAGAAAACGTCCATCCGAGCATTTGTCACTTCGGGCTCGTTAAAACATCGAAGGAGACTAGAGTCATCTTTAGCTTTTTCTCGACTCTTGAAAAGTGAAAAAGCAAGTTATGTCTAAAGCGTCGTTAAAAATTTATTTTAAACGGAACAATCACCCTTTATTCCTGTGTTGATCTTTAGGTTGAAAAGATGGAGCCCACCAACCAAGGAATTCCCCTTGGTGGAAATCCTAGTCCCTTCTCCTCTTTGGGAGATGTTGGTGCGCCCCATATGGCCACATTGTCGCTTCCAGGACTGACAATTGGCCTACCGATCTGGCTCTTTTCAACCAATGTCGTTCAGAACACCACTATTCCTGAACAGTTGAGTCAACAGTTAGACCAGACTAGAGTTTCCCACCAGCCTTCTACTTCATCTAATTCTTCCTCTCCTTCTTCCTCTTCGCTTGACGGAACTGGTAAAACAAAAAACCAAGTTCCTAAGGAGAAGAAGGAAAAGAAGAAGAAAGAGAAGAAGAAGAAGGAGCCAAAAGCGACTGGGGGCAAAAAAGTGTCGTCTGACAAAAATCCACACACAACACTGACTAGGCCTAAATCACCATGTGTCATATGCAAGGGAGACCACTTCCACAGAGATTGTCCCTTCATCCCTCGGATACTAAGGGACTGGTCTCCCCGTTTGCACAATTTGGTGGCGTCAACCTCTGATAGCCATGTTGACAGCACACCATCAACTAGTGAAAGTGAAGCCACATGACAGAGAGGGAAAGCTAGATTTCCCTGCAAACTATGTGAAGGCGACCATGCCATCCACCGTTGTCCCTTCTTAGACGAGGCTAAAAGAGTTTTGGAAGATCGCCCGATTTTACGAGCGCAACTTCCTCCTGGATATCACAAACTCCTGCCCAGTCCTTCACTAGTTGAGAACCCGGCTGGCCCGCTCAGGTGGTCAGCCGAAGCACCTATCATTGAAGATGAACCGTCTGAATCCATACCTGACGAAAGTCAAAAGGTTGAGGCGGCAGTTGACCCGGTTTTTCCTTCAGAGGCTCTATATTCGAATGATACTATCACCGAGGAGAATAAAGACGACACCATCCAAATTCTCTTCATCAACATAGACTCCAACGAACAAGGGGGCAATGCACCCATTCCTTTATCGTAGGAAGGAAGTTCGTCAGAGCGATATCCGGCCATCTATTCGGTCCCACCACCAAGCAACCTGGTTGTGTCCTTCGACTGGAACCAACTAGGCAGAACCCAGTTGCCAGCAAGCATACCATTCAGAATTATCATTCAAATATACAGAATGGTAATGGCTAGCACCATCATTGATGAGGGGGCATCTGTGAGTATCCTTTCCTCTATTGCTTGGAAAGCGCTTGGTTCGCCAACGCTTTTGCCTGAAATGAGAAATCTATCAGGCTTTGATAAAGGAACCAGTCGACCTTTAGGGATCCTCCCCAATGTGCCCACAACATTGAAAGGGAAGATCGTTCAAATGAACGTGATGGTCGTTCAAGGACCCTTGGATTATAAACTACTCCTTGGACGAGACTATATATATTGCATGGGAGCCATCGTCTCCTCACTCTTTAGAGTAATGTGTTTTCCGCACGAAGGAAGAGTGGTCAAGCTCGTGGACCAAGTTTCATTTCCCGGATCACGCATTGCAAATAGTCATGTACCATCCCTAAATGGTCTCTTCATGCAAGAAGTGTCTCAACCCACGGTCCGTCCTCCTGATGAGCATGAGTAATCCGGGAGGATATGACTGGAACCCAGGGGGCATGCGTCCTAGTCTACTTTGGCAGAAAAAATTTGGGTATAGAGTAGGTTTCTGCGGGAGAATATGACTAGTCTGTACCCCGTCCGTCTAGGAAGAGGGGTTATTCTAGAATAAGATTCTTTTGTCAAAGTTATGTGAGTTGGCGGGCTTCGTCGCTCACCTTTGTTTATCTCGGTAGACATCGCCGAAGAAGTGTTTTGTTTGAAAGATTAACGAGACAATCTTTGGGTAACCTGAAAGAGGTAGGCCTCTCTCGGTGAAACAAATGTTTTGACGGAAATGAAGTAGAGGTAACCTTGAAATCGTACTTTATGCCTGGGGGCATGCAAACCTTTTGAAGTGCAAGCAAGGGACAACTATTTATTTTTTAAATTTTTAGGTCCTCCCTTTAAACCTGTAGGTATAACCCTTTAAACTCGTAGGATTAGTCGTTTCCGAACTTGCATAACGAAAGGATCCGGAGCAAATCTTGGTGAGATGAAGCTCCATAAAAAATAGAATCTTGATGAGACACTCTTATCATATGACTGGGTTAATCGAGCAGTTTTAGCACACAGTTCATGCTCGTTAAAAAATAAACGCAAGATCCGAGCAGTTTTAGCACATAGTTCATGCTCGTTAAAAAATAAACATAAGATCGAGCAAGTGTTTCAATCCGCGTTTAAGCTCGTTAAAAAATGAACTACCCGGTAAATAACCACTGTGAATGTAAAATTATTAGCCATTAAAACCTTGGTCGTGTTTGCACCATCACCTCCACTTTTCCATTGGCCGATCGTTCACCTCCATATGATTGTTTACCCATTTTGAGGAATAGCTGCGAAGAGTGATTTCAATAGCCATCCTTGTGACACTGCCGTGATTGGAAAATTCCAACTTGTACCTGGAATCAGCTGCTAACCCATTTTATCACTCGTTCCTCAAAAGATGAGTCTTCTTTAAGCTCTTTTCAACTGACTCGTAAAATATGAAAAGATTTCCGATTTTTGGCCTTGCAGCTCGTTAAAGCGACCGAAAGTGCTATCCCTCCTCTAGATTTTAATCTTTTTGGACCTGAGGGATTATTGCACAAAAAGATTGAGCGCTTGTTTTGTTCGGCTCGTTAAAACTATCGAAAACTCATCCCTTCTGTATTGTTTTATACTTTTTCGGACTTAAGGGATTAGATGACGAAAAGGGACTTTTGGAGTTAACTTTATGTACCTTTTCAGACTCTCTAAAAATGAAAAGGACCGAGTTATCTTTGTCGTTAGACTCGTTAAAATCATTAAATAGTGGCAAACTTGTCTTTAGACGAGAACGAGTTTCACTATCGCTAGGCTCGTTAAAACATAGCGATGGGCTTGCCCGAAGGGCAGGTTATAGAACAAGCATATGTTATCCTCCTCAAGCTTGAAAAAAATAAAGAGGTATTGGTCAGCAATGACTGGGGAAAAATTGGGAGAAACTCAAGAAAACTTTGATGGTAGCAAGTCGCTCTTGAACATGACACTTTTCCTCTGTACCACAATCGGGTTGGGTTGTTTCATTCACTGGTCACATCACCATGGTCTCGCCATACCATCCATATTTGGGGTAATGCTACCGATCCATCGCATCAGTGTCGCCATATGTTCAAGAGAAGTCGTTCAGAGAAGTCAACCGTGTCCCATCCACTGCCGTACATTATCCTTCATCTTTGCATGACCACCACCCTGAATCATATGTCCCAGATCGTTTTCACCTCCATCAAAATCATTAGCTCCGTTCCGTGTCATTGATGTGGGATTCATTAAGGCCCTCCTTTTACGGATCGCTTCTTGTCGACATCAGCTCATTATCCAAGAAGTTGATCTAGGAACAACCCCTTCAGTACTTTGAAGCTTGCATGCCTCAATGGCAAGTTTCTCACTTCCGGCGACAGGTATACATCAATGACCTTCGACCGAAATATTTTGCGTGGTGTTCGACGCCAAGTCCTTTATTCACACCACGTGAATTGTACTGTAGTACCTTGAGGGTCATTATCATTATCGGTGATTCCTCTCGCGCTTGTTAACGGTTTACCTCATTGACCGGTAATCAAGCGATGTCTTTCCATGTTCGACTTCAAGACATTTCTCACATGGATCGACTTGTACTTAGAGTGAAGATCGAATGAGTTTGAAGACCCCGGATCTAGTTTCATCCATCCGGGCTGCGATATATATTCAGGAAAGATAAAGACATTGACATGTACATCATTGCAGCAGATAATCATCCTACCCAAAGGATGATAATTTCATCAAAATTATCAGTCTACCATCAGACGATTGTCTGTTCTATGTACAGAAAAATGAATTTATAAAGTTGAGCATGGGAATGCCTGCCTCAGCTAGATCATGAAAGCAGTATGAAAAATAATGTATTGTATTGTATCTTATTACAGGTCTCCTCCCAGCATTGGATGAACTTCGGATCCTCCTGATAAAGCATTTCACCCGATAAACGGCCTCATACTTTAGGGGGCAACTATTATAGACGTTTTTGTGCCTTACAACATTGAGCATGAAATGTCCATAATATAAGGGATCCAAAGTCCATAAACATGTTGTTCCTACCCCTAAAGGAACAAGGCTAACAAACCACAGCAATTCACAGAAGTTCTCCACTAGAAACTGCTAAAAAACAAGTCAATTCAGGATCAATTCAGTGGCTCCACTAGTTGTCTTCGCTGAAATGCAAAGTCAACACAGGCTACTTGCACTGCAACGCAGGTAGAAGCACTACCAGGGTGCGCTGAGCGGGAATTGACAAATGGCAAGTTCATTCCAAGAGGTGTCAAGACCGAGGAAGCTTCCAGAATCTTCCTCAATGACACTTGCCTCAGTGAATTCGACTAGTGATGAGGAAGAGGTTCCCAATCTCCAAGTGGAAGCAAGAACCTCCAAGTGGAATCAAGAACTGACAGAGGGAGGGGACACTAGTCAGATCTCAAGCTGACTCATCCTCTCTCCAAACATCTATATATGGATCTCTCCTCCATGAGATCTGGGGGCTGGAATTTTGTTATTGCAAAGAATTGTTGTTGGTTTGAGACTGGAATCATTGGGTGCTTAATGCTTTGAAGGGAGGAGATGCTGGATTGGAGCCTTCTTGGTTGTATCTATTCCTGAACCTTGTTATTCATAAATAAAGCTATCTTGGTTTCTCCTATATACTGGTGTATCTTTGATGTATGATTGCATTAGTATGTTTAGTTTATTTCTAATCCTGAACTAGTTATGAATATGAATCCATGTCTTTGTGTAGTGTTCTCTTCTTGTGATCTTGCAGAGACCTGTTGAAGCTGGGCGAGCGAGAAGGCAAGTAGCTAGGAACTCTCAAAGAGAAGAGAAACCGAATCGAGGGACAAACGGAAGACACCGGTTAGTCCATCTATCTCTCTTCATTCTTAATTCATAAAGGAAGAATACTAGAATAGTTGTCTCTATTTGTTGCTAAGGCATTGTCACACCTTAGGTGGATAGGATCGTCCTGCATAGGCGTTTTTCCCCACAACAATAATCCCCATGAACACAAAGGCAAACATATGAAGTTCCATTCCCTGTGGATTGGTATGTACACAATCCACAAGAAGCTTGGCCCACACACGTATCGTTTGCAACCACTTGATGGGAGGATTGACAACATTCTTGTCAGCGACCAAGATCTCAAGCATTATTTTCAATAGGTCGGGCTGCGCCTGTGCCATGTAGATAGTCTTCTTGCTTCTTGTTGTTTTCATCTTGGTTTCTTTGCTTATTATCTGTGTTTTTTACTGTGTTTGATTCTACTTACTATTTTTGTTCATGTTCTTTTTTGCTTGTTTGATATATTACTATTTTTGTTTCTGTAGGAATTTACAGGGTAAGTTCCTCAGACAGAACACTAAAGGACACCGCTCACACACAGAACATAGATCAATACACTAGTATTTTGATGTGGTTAAAACCCTCAAAGAGGGAGACAGTCCACGGCCTGAGCCAACGCGGCCACTTCAGGCAATTTATTAATAAAAGAATGAAATTTTACATAAGCTTCTCTCATGGACGGTTAACCTACAAATGACCCTCCATGCTCTTTAAATAGAGATCATGGACCAATCGGGTGTTAAGCCATGGATCAAGTGTCGGTAATACCGAGGAGAGAATGAATTGTTGGATCACTACATATCGTGACCGTTGGATTGTAAGTTACAAAATGTACATAGTAATGAAACACACTTTAACTAACTCTATACTAGACCAAGTTATACTTAATTATTTCCTATGTGTCGGAATACCCTAACATCCCCCCCTTAAGAACAACTTGGGATAGGATTAAAGGATTTACAAATATGACACAATAGGAGAAGGAAGGAGGCACTAGAGCCTATCCCCCCTTAGTGACAACTTCCTGAACTCCAACCATAAATCGAATTTTAGTGAACTTCGCCTCTGTGATAGCCTTTGTAAAGATGTCTGCAACTTGATCATCTGTTGAAAAATATTGCACTTCAAGAACATGGTCGTGAATGAGATTTCTGATGAAGTGCATGTGCAGTTCAATGTGTTTGCTGTGTTTTTGTTGGACTAGATCTTTGCATAGTTGAATGGAACTTTGATTATCACACCAAAGTGTAGTCGGATGTTGCTGCTGAAAGCCAAACTCTGACAGGATCTGACGAAACCACAAGGCTTCCTTACTAGCTTCTACGACACCATGATACTCTACTTTTGCTAAAGAAAGGGAAATGGCACCTTGTTTCTTGCAAGCCCATGTAACAGGTCCTGAACCAAGAGTGAACACATAACCTGTAGTAGACTTCCGATCATCAGGGTCACCAGCCCAACTGGAATCAATGAAACCAACAAATAGAGGAGATGCTTTGGCACTGTAATGAATCCCAAACTGAACTATACCTTGAACATAACGAAGTATTCTTTTAGCTGCTTTCCAATTACTTTCACGTGGGTTTTGCATAAACAGAGCAACGAGGCCACCAGCAAAGGAAAGGTTAGGACGAGTATGGGTTAGATACAAAAGTTTTCCTACAAGTTGACGGTATAAGGTAGCATCAACTTCAGGAGAAGTACAAGTGACTGAAAGTTTGACTCCAGACTGAAAGGGAGAAGGGGTTGGCTTACAGTCTTCCATGTGAAAATGGCGTAGAATATCACAGGCATACTTGGACTGGGAAAGGGAAATACCTTCCTTGGATTGCAAGACTTGAAGACCAAGAAAATAATATAAGTGTCCTAAGTCTGTCATTTCAAACTTCTTTTTAAGGATGGACTTCACATGGTTTATAAGGTTGGGATCACTACCATTCAGGATAAGATCATCAACATAAAGAACATGAATGATAAGAGACTTGCTCACTTTCTTGGTGTAGACAGTATTGTCAAAATGACTCCTAGAAAAGCCATTTTCTAAAAGAAAGCTATCCATTTTGGCATACCAAGCCCGAGGAGCTTGCTTGAGACCATAAAGGGATTTCTTAAGCCGACATACAAGGCTTGAGTCAGTTTTTATAAAGCCAATAGGTTGTTCCATATAGATTTCTTCATGCAAGTCCCCATGCAAGAAGGCAGATTTAACATCCATCTGATGGACTTCCCATTTGAAAGAGGCAACAAGGGAAAGAACAAGGCAGATAGAGTTCACTTTGGCAATAGGGGAGAAGGTTTCAGTGTAGTCAATGCCTTCAACTTGTGAAAAACCCTTAGCAATAAGACGAGCTTTATGTTTATCAACTTTCGCATCTGGTCCATACTTGGTTCTATAAACCCATTTTCATCTAACAAGTTTTCGTCCCTTTGGTAGAGGAACAAGATGCCATGTATCATTTGCCAATAATGAATGATATTATTCATTCATAGCTACTTCCAAATCTGGATGGCCTGAAGCTTCTGCAAAGGTGTCAGGATCATAATTCACTAAAGCTTGAGCCAGTAAAGAAGAGGCTCTCTCGAATTAAGAACGTGTATGTCGCTGATCTGTAGGATCACCGGCAAGATCACCTGCTGCATCCCGAGTAGCACGGACCCATTTTGGAAGCTGAGGAGATGAAGGAGGATCCTGAGAAGGTGGGGGAGGATTGTCATCCTCGCTTTCATCATCTGAAGAAGAAATATTTTCAAAAGTAGAAGAGATAGGAAGAGCTAGCACATCCGCCGAACTAGGCTCGTAGGCCGATATATTTTCAGCAAACTTTACATCTCTTCTAATGATAACATTCTTGGACTTAAGTGGAATAAGTATATATCCTTTGACATCTTCAGAATATCCAACAAAAATACACTTTTCACTCTTAGGTTCTAAAGCTTTATGTTTCTCATCTGGAATATGGGCCCATGATTCACTTCCAAAAACATGAAAGTGACTTACATCTGGTTTGATTGAGATCCATGCTTCTTCTGGAGTGATATTCTTTAAAACCTTAGTAGGAGTGCGACTTATTATGTAATTTGCACAGTTAATTGCTTCTGCCCAATAATTAAGACTAATTCCTTTAGATTGAAGCATACAATTAGCAATTTCTTTTAAGGTGCGATTCTTCCTTTCAGCTACACCATTTTGTTGTGGAATGGAACAATATGTTGCATTTGAATTCCGTTCTCAGTGCAAAAGTTGATGAATTTGTTGTTAACGTACTGTCTGCCATTATCAAAAATTAGCTTAAGAATTTGATGTCCAGATTGTTTCACAACAAAGGCATTAAAGGCCAAGAACATGTTAAATACTTCACTCTTGAGTTTTAAGAAGTATACACAAGTGCGTCTGGAGAAATCATCAATGAAAGTTAAGAAATACTTGTAGCCAGAGAATGAAACAACTGGAAATGGACCACATAAATCATTATGCATGAGCTGTAAAGGGGCTGAGGCGTGCCAAGAGGCACGTTTTTCAAACCTATCCCGATGATGTTTTTCGAGTACACATCCGGAAAAAACACCATCTCTGCAAGATACCATTGGAAGACCTGTCACCATATTTTCTTTACATAGATTTTGAAGAGAGCGATAGTTTAAGTGACCAAACCGCTCATGCCAAAGTTTTCTCACTTCATCATTATGAGCAACAAATACTAAGGGAAGATTTGATAACCCGAAGTTGTGAAACTTATACAACCTTGTAGAATCATCAGCAATGCTAGTAGCTAAAATCTGTCTAGGATCTCTTAGGTCCTTAATTACAACATCGTGAGGTGAAAATTCAAAGATTTTACCTTCACCTGAATGAGTTATCTGATATACAGATAGAAGGTTGCAGGATAAGGTTGGAACACATAATACATCATTAAACTGACCATTGTCTATATGAACAGTTCCAGTCCCTACAACACTAAGAGATCTATCATCACCAACATATATATTTTTGGTGTTACAATCATTTAAAGAAGAAAACATGGCTTTGTTTTTGGCCACGTGATAAGAAGGTCCGGAATCAATGATCCACTCATGAAAATGAGAAGAAGAAGATACATTTAGTGCATAGCCAGACCGAGATGCTTGAAAACCACATGCAAAAAGTGCCATTCCTAAAGATGAAGTTGAAGTTGAATAGTGCTCCAAAGGGATGTTATGCTTCTTCATTGTTGCTTCCAAGGCTTCCATCTTCTTAAAGCATTTGGATTCTAAGTGGCCATCTCGATTACAAAAGTTGCAATGCCTATCAGTCTTCTTCCCTTTGTTTTTATTTGTCTTATCATTTTGTTGAAATGATTTTTCATTTTGAGGCTGAAATTGCTTAGGACCCTTGTTTGGTTTAGGACAATTCCTTTTAGGATACAACTTCTTAGGATTCTTTGAATTTGGTTGCTGCTGGGTGGGTAACGCTTTCTTAGAAGAGTTTCCAAGATGAAGAAGACCAAGGTGTAAGAGTTTTTCTTGTTCTCTTATTAAAGAATCACAAAAAGAATCAAAGGAAGGAGACTTGTAGTCTTGTCCTTGAGAAATGAAGGCTTCTCTTGTAGAATGGAAGGTGGAAACAAACATAGAGTAGGCTGGTCCCAACTTAGTAAAAATGGAATAGATAAGGTTACTATCTTCTTTCTTAACCTTAACACCTTCCAAGAGAAGTCTAAGGGTCTTGAATTTGGACAAAAAATCTTCAATGCAAGAAAAATTATTGGGGTCCAATGTAAGCAACTCATTTTCAAGTTGATGGTCTCTAAGTTCAATTTTTATTCCAAAAACTTTAGTAATCTGTTTCAATGCTTCATCAGGAGTATCAAGCTCTGCAATATGGAATCTAAGATCTGGAGAAATAGACATCCCTATCAACCCACGTGCTTGATCTTGCCTATTTTTCCATTTAGCTGCCTTATCTTCATCTTTCGGTTTGGTTTCTTGGCCTGAGGCTATTTTATAGATACCTTTACTTCTAAGTAAATCCACAATGTAGGACCACCATTGGAAGTAGTTAGTGCTGTCAAGAATAACTTGGCATGGACTTTCCATTTTAATAGAAACTGAAGCTATAGATGCTGAAACTAAGTGTTCCAATGGAAAGATCTCAAAAAATTAGGCTGTTTAAAAAAAAACAGTTCTGAAAACGGCTTCCAGATGAAGAAGTTATGAATTTTTGAAAAACATTTGATGAAGATGCCGACGAAGTGCGCGAATGTGTAGAAATGAAGAATCCGCCCCCACAAAAAGGAGACTTGAACTCAAGGCCTCTACTCTCATAAATTAGCTTTGGACCAAGTGAGCTATACAAAAAGTTTGAGAGAGAGAGAGAGAGAGAGAGAGAGAGAGCGGGGTTGAAGCTTTGGGTTACGTGCTTACTTTGAGAAAGCTCTTTTTCCCTACAAAACAAAAAACACAAAACCAAACACGGACATACAAAAAAAAACGAACCTTGTGGCTCGAAGTTAGCTTTAGCCAGAAACTAAATATTTTCCTCAATGTTTCTGATTTTCCGAGATCACACTAAGGTGCAGTGGAAAAGAGCATACGCATGAAAAAAATCCTTCCTTTCTGTTTTTGATTTTCCTAGATCACACAGAGTCGTGGGGCAAAGAGCATACGCAGAAATGAAAGGTATAGATCCAGCAATAAAAAAGGCTAAATAAACCGAAACCAAAATAAACAAAGAGAAAATAACTGTAAACTGCAAATAAACACTATATACCTCTAGATCTTAAAAATGACGCAGCTAGGGCTACCGAAAACCTTTTCGCGTGAATCGAAAGGGGTTCCTCACTCGAATAGATGCTCCCAACACAACAGAGTAGTCCTCTCGGCCCGAAAGCAGTAAAAAATAGTAGATCTAGGAAACGGTAGTTGGATGCAGTTCTACCGGTTTCAGATTTGGATGACCAACGGACATGAACCTCAAGTAGCTCCGATACCATGTATGAATTTACAGGGTAAGTTCCTCAGACAGAACACCAAAGGACACCGCTCACACATAGATCATAGATCAATACACCAGTATTTTGACGTGGTTAAAACCCTCAAAGAGGGAAACAGTCCACGGCCTGAGCCAACGCGGCCACTTCAGGCAATTTATTAATAAAATAATGAAATTTTACATAAGCTTCTCTCATGGACGGTTAACCTACAAATGACCCTCCATGCTCTTTAAATAGAGATCATGGACCAATCGCGTGTTAAGCCACGGATCAAGTGTCGGTAATACTGAGTAGAGAATGAACTGTCGGATCACTACATATCGTGACCGTCAGATTGTAAGTTACAAAATGTACATAGTAAAGAAACACACTTTACCTAACTCTATACTAGACCAAGTTATACTTAACTATTTCCTATGTGTCGGAATATCCTAACAGCTTCCGAAAATAAGTGCTACCAACTACTACACTCTAGCTTTTGAATAGAGTATGTGGCTGAAATTTGAAGAAACTTGGGACAGTATAGCACTTGACCAGTATTGTCTCTGTCTTCTTTGTGCTTGGTTGTAACCTTTGGCCGATGAAGTATTGACGGAAAATACAAAGCATCTGCTAGGGAAGTTTTGGTCCAACCATGAACTTGTGTCCACACTAGGAATCCCCATGCCTGTACTCAACCTTCTTCTCTATATGTTCAAGCTCATCCAACTAGTAGAAATGGAGAAGGGGAAAATCTAAATGAGAAAACCTATGTCAGAGGTATTGCATGCTTCTCTGAAGGAGCAATCTCTTCTGCTCTCAATAAGTTTGGATCCCTTTTCCGCCCCAAAAATAAATAAGTGCTTATGCACAGTCCTCTTGAAAAATACCAAGGTGAAAGAAGAGAAAGCCTTCCTGCGCAGATAGGTGAAGCATGCAACTCCACCAGGGTATTGTCTAGGCTCGCTAGAAGTGTAGAAATGTGTGTGTTCCTGTGTGACTCTGTCGGGGTACTGTTCAGTCTTGCTGGTAGTGGAGAAATACTAGAGATGAAAACTTATACTCTGAAAATATTCAACTCGCAAGCTAAACTACCCTTCCCGAATTCGAAACACTAAGATCTAAGTTGAAATTTTGATTGTGTTTGATTGAGTTGGCAAAAGGTTAACCATGTATGTCCATGTGGTAAGTGGGGAAGCCAAATTAACCCACGCATCGATTCAATACTCCCCAAAATACCAAGGCCCTGTTCTAGTAATGAACCAATACAGAGAAGCTAGAGTTCTACTAGTGTGTCGCCAAGTGTTGTAGCAGCTACAAGTACCCTCCAAAATTTTGGCCTACACCTAATTTCGGAGCCTCCCTTGGGAGTTTCTCTTGATGACTGCACACTCTCAGGTTCACTCTATGAGCCCGTGGGAGTCTTTACATCCTCCTTGCTTGTTCATTTCACCCAAGTTTCTGCATGTTGCTGTCTAAGTCATGCTTGCGACCATGTTCTGGTTATTCTTAAAGTCTTTGCTTCATGTGTACTTGTTGTGTTCATTATGAAAGCATTTGTCGCACTCACACATAGAGTCACATTCGCTGTCGCACAAGTGTCGTCATTGTCGATCAATGATCAATAATGAGTGTCGCACTTGTCACTTGCATCGTCAGTCAGTCATGTTGAACATGTGTGTTTGGATGGTTTGAGTCGTCTCATCGTCGAGTCATGTGAGTGTGTGTTTGCATGATCACCTATGCATATTTCGATCATTCACACACTTAGTCATTTTTTGCTGAAGTTATGATGACCAGACTACCCTCTAACAGCCGAACCATCACCCCACCATTGACTTGATTGACTGTCACCCAGAACAATGCAAAAGCACCAAGCAAGTCTTTTCAAGCTACGCTGCTCGCAAGCAATTCAATCAACTTTTATGCTGACCACCCAGATAGTCGGACCCGACAGCCACCCCGAGACTAACTCCCCTAAAAAGTTGTGCAGAGGCAACTGAACTTACCTGCTCAGTTCACTAAGGAAATTGAGCAGATAGACCGGAAAGACACCAATTTCTAGTCCCTCTCTCCCTTAGAAAATTACACAGTTTTCCCAGTTAGTCCTCCTAACAGTCGACCGACTGCTCCTCCAGGAAATTACACAGTTTTCATGAGCATGTCTTCTGCTGCCCCGTAGTCTAGTTAGCTCAGAAATTGTGTAGAGATGATTAGAAAGTCAGCCTATAAGCCTCAGTGTAGTTTCCCTCGCCAACAACTCCTAGCAGCAAACTGCCAGTTCCCTCTAGGAATTGCATAGTTTCTGCTACCAAGGTCCCAACAGCTGATTGCATGTTCCCCTTGGGAGTTGCATAGCTTCTATTACCAGTGAGCCAACAACCAATTGCCAGTTACCTCTCAGAATTGCACAGCTTTGAATGCCAGGCTCCTAACCAGTTCCTCCTAAAAATTGCACAATTTCTGCCTGCTGATCCTCCTTGTAGCCCGACCTGTTCCTCCAGAAAATTGTACAAATTTTTCCTTCTAGCCCCTGCTACCCGTTCGTTCTAGAAACTATGCAGATTCTTCCTACCTTGCCTTCATGTAGCCCAGATTTTCCCTCCAAAAATTTGTGCAATTTTTCCTTCCAACCAACCTAGACCTCGCGGACAGTCACTGTTGAATTGGATTGCACATATTCATCACTCAATGACCCTTGCAAAACTTTCCTCAACAGTGCCCGGAGATGTCATCCCACTTCGCAACCTTGTTGCCTCTCTCAATCACCCACATCCAAAATTATTATGTGTCATGCTAGACTAGGAATTTTTTGGATTTGATGTCATCTCATCATGAGTGACTGCAGGCATAGGTACACTAACATACATGGCATGGAAACAAAAGGGATGAACGAAGGGAGCACATGCAGAAGGACATGTTTAACAACATACGAATGAATGATGCATGTAAAGAGATGTGTTCGCGAATGGATGATCATGCAAAGATGTGTTCATGGATGGACAGACGAGTAAACATGCAAGATGTGGTCATGGACAGATGTGTTAGAGCCTAGATTTGTCTCAGGCTGAAAAGACAAGGTTCCAGGACCAACATCAAACCACGCTCAGCCTCGTAGCTAGCCCTACGAGGACAGGAGAGGGCTCTCTCTGGGTCAATCTCGGGAAAGGTAATCAATGAGGCTCAAGATGACTAAAATTGCAACTGATCTTAGGCTAGGTATTAAGTGCGGAGGTTTAAAGGTGATTTTTTGGGGTTTTTGTTGAATCAAAGGGAAAAGCAATTTTGGGTGCGGGAATGAGACACAGTTTCTGCAGAGGTCTGATTGGAGCAAGGTAGGCAATTGTTTTGATGCTTTAAAAGCAATGAGGTGAATATATCAGACAGGTGAGGAGCTAAGGATAGCAAGGAAGTCTCAAGGATTCTCCTTAAACTGAAGAAAACATGGAAAATTAAACAAATTTAAAGGCAGAGCATAGCAAATTTATGGATTCTACCTTAACACTTCATTTGTTCAATTACAGAAGATGAGAGAGGAAAAATGATATACATAACAAAATTACAAGTACTGAAAGAAGCACACCATCAAGACATAAATCCACAAGAATTCCAAATAGTGTTGCAAAACCCTGGTCTTCCCTTTGCCAAAATGCTGAAGTGAAATGTACAATAAAGTCTCAAAGCCTCTTCCCAAAGAGTCCAACCTGTGCTACTGAATGAAAATTTACATATATAGATCAAGCTAACCTCATTCCCTAACCTCTAGGGGTCGAGCTCCTCATTCCAATAGCAGTTTCAACCAATTCTAAACAAGGAACTGAAAACTAGGTAGTCAAACAACTAACCCCTATATGCTAGGAAACTGATTCATTCATTAAATTTTTGCTATTTTGTGAATTAATAATCTAGAATAGGTAATATAGTGCCAAAATTACATCATATACATCAAATTACATCAAGGAAAACCAAAAATTACTTCAAGAGGTGAAACTGGTCATAACTGGCCGAAATTCTGAGCTGGAAGGTGAAAAATTGGCCAAAATCCTCAATGCGCAGCGCCCTGATCTCTACGCGCAGTGCACTTTTTAGGCTAATTTTGAGGCACTTACCTGCATCCAAATTGAGCTTAGGTTGGCTTGTTGGAAAGCCCTGGATGTCTACTTTCCAACCCAAGTGAAATTTTCCCATTTGGCGTCCATTTGCCCCTCCAAAAGTTCATTCTCCCAAGACTTCTTCCTGTGTGTCCAACAAGGGGCAGTGAGGTCATTTTTTGCATGTTTTTTGACCTTTTGGGGACCCAAACCTTGATGAAATGCCTTGGAAATAGCTGTGCAGGTATATTTCATCATGAAAAATCCAAAAATTCAAACCATTTGTGATTTGGACCTTTCAATCTTATGGGTAGCGCGCTGCGTGCTGCGCATTGAGCCAAAAAACCTGTTTTTAGAGCCAAAAATTCAAAATTGACAAAATTTTCTCCAAATTCCTTGAAATTTGGGCTAGGGGTCCCCAATAAAGTACCATGCTCAGCCAAAGAGGCTTCGGGTAAAACTCGAAGTGGATCCGGCCTCTTGCGTCGTTTTAATGCTTGACTCAACCTCTTTTTCAAAATCTTCATTTTTGCTTTGCCGACATGCATGCGAGCCAAATAATGATGTTTCTTGTGACGGAGCATGTCTTTGTCTCTATTGGCCTTTGCCAACAACTTCTGTAAGTGGATGTTGAACCTCTCAAGCCAAGTCTCCCGGTCAGCTTCTATCTCCTGCTCAATGGGTGTCATCTCATGTATATGTCTTCGGGCAGCTTGTCGGTCTTCACGGATTTGTCGCAGCTCCATAAGTGTGTGTTGAAATCAAAACTTCAATGCATACTCAAAACCCAAATATGTTTACCAAAGCATCATGAAAACCAAGCCATAATGGTAATGCTCCGTTTCAATGAATTGGCATAAAACAGTCACTGTTTGATAAATGGACAAAAATATAATGTGTACCCGTTGCAACATTGACTAGAGTTTACAAATGAGTATGGGATTGTTGTTCTTCAATAGAGGATGGAAAATCTTCACAAAACCACCCGCATGTCCTTTAAAAAACCCTTAAGGAGTGATTTTTACATGAACATAGGGTTTCGGTTTTCAAGAGCCAATACAACAAATTTCCCATCTTGAAACACACTTCAAACATTATAACATTGACTGAGCAGCAAGGAAATACCTACTTGCAAGTTTTGGAGTGGATTTGGTATGATCTGGTTGCATGGACAGAGTTTTCTTGTTGCTGTAACCCAATGCGCAGTGCACAAACCCAATGCGCAACGCACAAACCCAATGCGCAGCGCACCCCTCTATGTGCAGCGCCCTTGTTAATTTACACTAGCCCAAACTGCCCAATGCGCAACGCACACTTTCTATGCGCAGCGCACTTTTGCAGGAGGCGTTTGGAGGCCTTCCCGGTGTCCAAATTAGGTGTGTGATAGCTCGTTGGAAATTTATTTGAGTCTAATTTCCAACCCAATTAGAATTTTTTAATTTGGAGTTCATTTTCCTTGTCAAAAAGCAAATCTCCCAAGACTGATCAAAATGTGCCAAATGAAGCTGCCTCAAGGTAGAGTGTTGTTGCAGTCAACTTTTGAATGTCTTCCTCAACTCCAAATTGAGCTCATGATAGCTCATTGGAAATATATTTTTTCCTAGTTATCCTTGGAATCATCAAGAAAGTTATTTGACCAACGAAGCGTAGAGAAAAATTGATTTTCCCAAGGTCACTTCAGAGGTGCATCAATTCTCCCAAGGCGATTGTATTTTTTGACATTTCTCAAACACCATTATACCTGTGTAAAAAGTGAAGGAGTTGTTTCTTCCTTGGCATGTTTTGGACAAAAAACTCTCTCAGTTTTCCCAAATTCATCTTTTATTGCTCAAAAACATCTTTTGAGTGAAACTTATCCCGATGTGTGAAACAAGGGATTTTGTTGAAATGAAGCGAAATGAAGGGGATAAGGGGCTTCTAAATTCTTGGGGAAATTTTTGAAAGTAGGGAGGGATATTAGGAAGCATAGGAAAGTGGAATCTCAAAGATCGAGTGAGGGGAAGGGGTCCAAAAGGGTGAAACACAGGTCCAACCTAGAAAATTGCCAAGTTGTAGCAAGAAACTAGGGTTTGTGGAAAAATGAGGAATTTGGGGAATCTCAGTGATGGGAAGTGTTTAATAAGGTACATTAAGGATAGGGGAAGGTGTATGAACATCGGGATGCAAGTTTTGCTAATGATTTGACCATTCAAGAGAAATTGCCTTCAAAACCCTAGGAGAGGGAAATGAACCTTGCCTAGGTGCAACTGAAGCATGAACAAGGTGTAAAATGACCCAATGGAACTTGACATGATGATAAAAACCCTCTAAATGATGATACACTCAGCTGAATGATGACATGGACTGCCATTTGGACAACTTTGAAAAGAGTGAAAACAAACCCTAGACCTAATGCCTAGTGACCAAATTTTGGTTGAAGACTCTTTGAAATGACAAAATTTGACCTCGACACCTTAAAATCACTTTGTAAGAGCATATTTGATCATTGGAGGAAGGCTGGAAAGAATGACACTAACAAGATGAATGAATGAACATGCGCCTTTTGCGAATAGATGAGTCTATCAAGCCTTCCAACATGAAAGCAAGGAACAACGTGCGAAAGCATCATCAAGCGAACCAAAGACCATCAAAAACTCCACGCACTTTGACACGTAGAGGTGAAGATGTGCTACACCATGAAGACATCCATCACCTAGCAGCACTGTAGCTTGACATGCACTCCAACAACAACACGAATGTACCAACACTGTCATGTCGAGTCATGTCACTGACATATCTACTATGGGCTATGTTGTCAATCAATGTAATGTAACGTGGAAGTCCAAGAGACCCACTTGTTGTACAAAGAGTCATGCAAAGTTGAAAAGTCATGGATGTCAAACAACCATGAGGGTAGTCGAATAGTCACAAGGGTCAATTTCACCCCTGGCTATAAATACGCCCTCATTTGTACATGAAAGGACTTTTCACCTCAACTCTTACCACACAAGAAAGAGAGTCTGTAACCTTTTCTTTGAGGAATAAGTAGTGGGTCCAATAGCCCGCACTCGGTGTTAGTGATGTATGGTGTAACGATGTGTCGTGGAACTTTCTCTTAATTCAGAAGCCGGCTAACAGGCCAACACATTTTCACACATGTATAATAACTGTTGTAAGACTAATCTTGAACACTTGTAATGCATGTTTCTTTAACCTATGTTGAACATTTGAACTATTTCACTTGTTGTAATAGAAAATATGTTAATGGAAATGTGTTGTATATGATGTTAATGTTGTCTCGCCCGTGGTAGCTATCTCCCTAGACATTAGACAAGCCTTCACATAAATCTTGTTTTAACAATTGTTGCACTTGTTCAGACTCATCCGTCAAGTGTTGTACATGTTATCTTACCTTGTGTGTTGTGACTTCCGCATCCGTGTGGACTGCTCCTCCAGAATTTTTGCACGTCTTGTTGTGTTGTGTGTTCCTAGCCGAGTTGGGACTTCATCCTAACCAACTTGGGACTCACTCTCACCCTCTCCCCTTACAGTGAAACAACCATTGAAACAAGTACACTAACATTCACCAAGCATGTGAACCTCACTTCTCAAAGGCAAAGTATACCACTCTCATGTGCTGACATGCAAGAGTTGAGTCAAATCCTTAAGATAATGGCAACCGAGCCATCATACCGAATGGGACTCCCACACCAAACGGTGTAGGTCTAGTTGGGATTTCATACTGGGGTGATCCCCTAAATGTTGTTGGGTCTAGCACCGTCAACACCATCTAAATAATTAGTGCATCTATTATGTCCCATTTTATGTTGATTTTCTTGGGAACAAATAATGGCATTACGTTTACTGATGCACCAGAATAAACCAAGAAATTATGTACATTGAAATTGAATTTTTTTAAAGTTAACAGAAATGAAGGAGAGAGTATATTTGCATCCATTATTAAAGCATTAAGTTTGGATTCAAGAGAACCAAAGGAAGTACAAGATCCCTTGTCTAAAGAAGCATTGTTAACTGATGCAAAGTGTCCAAGTGCACGTAGGAGGATGTCCTGCTAGGTCATGATATTTGTTAGCTCAAACTTAGAGATATTTTCACGAACCTTCTTCATGTTGTCAATTATATTGTAATCTACAGTGGGAAGGATTTACAAAGTGTCTGGGGGTGTCACTTGGTTTGTGACTTCCAGAATGATGGTATTTCTCTTACTGTTTATGGAAGTACTTTATATTAGGACCGCATTCTGAGACCGAATCTAAGTGTTCTGTGTTGAGCTAATGGGTGGAGTGATCTTTCTTAACAATTTTTCTTTGAATTTCTTCTTTGTCGACTCTAGTTCAGTGGCTGACCCTTGGCTTCTCGAATTGTACTAGTTGGTCTTTTGGGTCGGACAATCACTCGGAGGAATTTTCTTGGCCATGCTCTTTTCGGCTATGAGTATGAAATTAAACATGTTTACTGCATGCCCCGCACTTGGAGTTTCTTTGGTTACACTAATTTATTCCTTTTCTTTTGCGGGCTCGGTGTGCTCAGCATAAAGTAATATGTCAAAAAAGTGCACAACCAGAGCATTCATGCTATGGTTTTATTGTAGTGGCTACAACCACCCTCCAAAATTTTTCCTTGGCTTTGCTTTGGAGCCTCCCTACCAACCTTTCACAACAACATGTCTTGCTTCGTCAAGTACACAAGTTTCAGTGTTTTTCTTATAGAAAGGCAACTTGTCTATCAGAGCTTGATGCATCCCCCTATTAGGATATTTCAACACACAAGAAATAGTTAAGTATAACTTGGTCTAGTGTAGAGTTAGGTAAAGTGTGTTTCTTTACTATGTACTTTTGTAACTTAGAATATGACGGTCACGATATGTTCTAGACATGAAATGATCTAACAGTTCATTCTCTACTCGGTATTATCGATACTTGATCCGTGGCTTAACACCTGATTGGTGCATGATCTCTATTTAAAGAGTATGGAGGGTCATTTGTAGGGTGACTGTGTAGGTTTTAACCCTGTACAGAAATTACCTGCATACGAATTCTTAAACAAAGAAAATAAACAACGCGAGAGCATAACCCATAAAACACATATGCACAGAGATTTTTCCCTGGATCCCAAAA
Source organism: Pinus tabuliformis (assembly GCA_031772625.1). Classification (NCBI taxonomy): domain Eukaryota; kingdom Viridiplantae; phylum Streptophyta; class Pinopsida; order Pinales; family Pinaceae; genus Pinus; species Pinus tabuliformis. The sequence goes on along the minus strand of CM062814.1, from coordinate 66,667,276 downwards.
TCGAGACTACCAGCTTGATTTTTCATTATGTTCCTTTCAATGTTACAATACATATTTATACATGCCGAAGCATCCAATACCATGGACCGAAAACCATCGCGTCCAATACCATGGACCGAAAAACCATCGCGTCCAAAAAACATGTGCGAAAATCATGCACAAAACCATAGGTGGGTCCACCCAACCTAACATATGGTCCAAAACCAAAATTTTCCGGGGCGCTGCCCCGGACCCCATAAAGTGGGGTTACGGGTGCCCTTCAAACCCCCTATTAACTACGTGGAAAGAATATAACACAACCCAACAGACCGTTCATGAGATAATCTTATGTAAATTTTCTTTCTTTTATTAATAAATTGCCTGAAGTGGCAGCATTGGCTCAGGCTGTGGACTGTTTCCCTCTTTTAGGGTTTTAACCACGTCAAGAATACTGGTGTATTGATCTGTGATCTGTTTGTGAGCGGGGTCCTTTGGTGTTTCATCTGATTCCATGTAGGAATTTACAGGGTAAGTTCCTCAGAAAGAATACCAAAAGGACACCGCTCACAACCAGATCACAGATCAATACACCAGTATTTTTGACGTGGTTAAAACCCTCAAAGAGGGAAACAGTCCACGGCCTGTCCCAACGTGGGTACTACAGGCAATTTATTAATCAAAGAATGAAAATTTACATAAGCTTCTCTCATGCACGTATTACCCGAACAATGACCCTCCATGCGCTTTAAATAGAACTCATGGACCAATCGGGTGTCAAGCCACGGATCAAGTGTCGGTAATACCGAGGTGAGAGTGAACCGTCGGATCACTACATATCATGACCGTCGGATTGTAAGTTACAAAATGTACAACGGTAAAGAAACACACTTTACCTAACTCTATACCTAACTCTAAACTAGACCAAGTTGTACTTAACTATTTCCTATGTGTCGGAATATCTTAACATCCCCCCTTAAGAACAACTTGGGATAGGATTGAAGGATTTACAAATATGACACAATAGGAGAAGGAAGGAGGCACTAGAGCCTATCCCCCCTTAGTGACAACTTCCTGAACTCCAAGCATATATCGAAGTTTAGTGAACTTCGCCTCTGTGAGAGCCTTTGTGAAGATGTCTGCAACCTGATCATCTGTCGAACAATATTGCACTTCAAGAACATGGTCATGAATGAGCTTTCTGATGAAGTGCATGTGTAGTTCAATGTGTTTGCTGCGCTGATGCTAGACTGGATCTTTGCATAGCTGAATGGCACTTTGATTATCACACCAAAGTGTGGTTGGATGTTGCTGCTCAAAGCCAAACTCTGATAGGATCTGACGAAGCCACAAGGCTTCCTTACTAGCTTCCACGACACCACGATACTCTGCTTCTGCTGACGAAAGAGAAATGGTAGCCTGTTTCTTACAAGCCCATGTAATAGGTCCTGAACCAAGAGTGAAGACATAACCGGCAGTAGACTTCCGATCATCAGGGTCACCAGCCCAATCAGAATCAGTGAAACCAACTAATAGAGGAGCTGCTTTGGCACTGTAATGAATCCCAAACTGTACTGTACCTCGAACAAAACGAAGTATTCTTTTGGCTGCTTTCCAATGACTTTCACAGGGGTTTTGCATAAAACGAGCAACAAGGCCAACAACAAAGGAAAGATCAGGACGAGTATGGGTTAAATACAAGAGTTTTCCTACAAGTTGACGGTATAAGGTAGCATCAACTTCAGGAGAAGTACAATAGACTGAAAGTTTGACTCCAGACTGAAAGGGAGAAGGGGCTGGCTTACAGTCTTCCATGTGAAAATGACGAAGAATATCACAAGCATACTTGGACTGGGAAAGGGAAATACCCCTCTTGGATTGCAAGACTTGAAGACCGAGAAAATAGTGTAAGTGTCCTAAGTCTGTCATTTCAAATTTCCTTTTGAGGCTACACTTCACATGGTTTATAAGGTTGGGATCACTACCAGTAAGGATAAGATCATCAACATAAAGAACAAGGATGATAAGAGAGTTGCCCACTTTCTTGGTGTAGACAGTATTGTCAGAATGACACCTAGAAAAGCCAGATTCTAAAAGAAAGCTATCCATTTTGGCATACCAAGCCCGAGGAGCTTGCTTGAGACCATAAAGGGATTTCTTAAGTCGACAAACAAGGCTGGAGTCTGTTTGTATGAAGCCAATGGGTTGTTCCATATAGATTTCTTCCTGCAAGTCCCCATGCAAGAAGGCAGATTTAACATCCATCTGATGGACTTCCCATTTTAAAGAGGCAGCAAGGGAAAGAACAAGGCGGATAGAGTTCATTTTGGCAACAGGGGAGAAGGTTTCAGTGTAGTCAATGCCTTCAACCTGTGAAAAACCCTTAGCAACAAGACGAGCTTTATGTTTATCAACTTTCCCATCTGGTCCATACTTGGTTCTGTAAACCCATTTACATCTAACAAGTTTGCGTCCCTTCGGTAGAGGAACAAGATCCCATGTATCATTTGTCAACAATGAATGATATTCTTCATTCATAGCTGCTTCCCAATGTGGATGGCCTGAAGCTTCTGCAAAAGTGTCAGGATCATGATTTACTGGAGCTTGAGCCAGTAAAGAAGAGGCTCTTTCAAACTGAGAACGTGTACGTCGTTGATCTGTAGGATCATCGGCAAGATCACCTGCTGCATCCCGAGTAGCACGGACCCATCTTGGAAGTTGAGGATCCTGAGAAGGTGGGGGAGGATTATCATCCTCACTTTCATCATCTGAAGAAGAAATGTTTTCAAAAGTAGAAGAGATAGGAAGAGGTGGCACATCCGCCGGACTAGGCTCGCAGGCCGATTTATTTTCATCAAATTTTACATCTCTTCTAATGATAACATTTTTGGACTTAAATGGAATAAGTCTATAACCTTTTACATCTTCAGAATATCCAACAAAAGTACATTTCTCACTCTTAGGTTCTAAAGCTTTATGCTTTTCATCTGGAATATGGGCCCATGCTTCACTTCCAAAAACACGAAAGTGACTTACATCTGGTTTAATGGAACTCCAAGCTTCTTCTGGAGTGATATTCTTTAGAACCTTAGTAGGAGTGCGATTGATTATATAATTTGCACAATTAATTGCTTCGGCCCAAAAACTAAGACTGAGTCCTTTAGATTGCAGCATACAATTAGCCATTTCCTTTAAGGTGCGATTTTTCCTTTCAGCTACACCATTTTGTTGTGGAGTGTATGGAACAGTATGTTGCATTTGAATTCCATTTTCGGTGCAAAAGTTGATGAATGTGTTTTTAACATATTCTCCACCATTATCAGTTCTTAGCTTAAGAATTTGATGTCCAGATTGTTTTTCAACAAAGGCTTTGAAGGCCAAAAATGTGTTAAATACTTCGCTCTTGAGTTTTAAGAAGTATACCCAAGTGCGTCTCGAGAAATCATCAATGAAAGTTAAGAAATACTTGCAGCCAGAGAATGAGCAACAGGAAGTGGACCACATAAATCACTGTGCACAAGCTGTAAAGGGGCTGAGGCGTGCCAAGAGGCACGTTTGTCAAAACTGTCCCGATGATGTTTTCCGAGTACACATCCAGAACAAACACCATCTCTGCAAGATACCATAGGAAGACCTGTCACCATATTTTCTTTACATAGATGCTGAAGGGAGCGATAGTTTAAGTGACCAAATCGCTCATGCCAAAGTTTGCTCACTTCATCATTATGAGCAACAAATACTGAGGGAAGATTTGATGACCCAAAGTTGTGAAACTTATACAACCTTGTGGAATCATCAGCAATACCAGTAGCTAGAATCTGTTTAGGATCTCTTAGATCCTTGATTACAACATCATGAGGTGAAAATTCAACAATTTTACCTTCACCTGAATGAGTTATCTGATATACAGATAGAAGGTTGCAGGATAAGGTTGGAACACATAATACATCATTAAACTGACCATTGTCTAGATGAACAGTTCCAGTCCCTACAACATTAAGAGATCTATCATCACCAACATATATATTTTTGGTGTTACAATCATTTAAAGAAGAAAGCATGGCTTGGTTTTTGGCCATGTGATAAGAGGCTCTAGAATCAATGAGCCACTCATGAGAAGGAGAAGAAGAAGATACATTTAATGCATAACTAGACTGAGATGATTGACAACGACATGCAGAGAGTGCCATTCCGGAAGTTGAAGTTGAAGTATGCTCCACATGGATGTTATGTTTCTTCATTGCGGCTTCCAAGGCTTCCATCTTCTTAAAGCATTTAGATTCTAAGTGGTCGTCTCGATTAAAAAAGTTACAATGTCTATCAGTCTTCTTCCATTTGTTTTTATTGGTCTTATCATTTTGCTGAAATGATCTTTCATTTTGAGGCTGAGTTTGCTTAGGACCCTTGTTTGGTTTAGGACCATTCTTTTTAGGATATGACTTCTTAGGATTCTTTGAATTTGGTTGCTGTTGGGCGGCTAACACTTTCTTGGAAGAGTTTCCAAGATTAAGAAGACCAAGGTGTAAGAGTTTTTCTTATTCTCTTATTAAGGAATCACAAAAGGAGTCAAAGGAAGGGGCCTTGTAGTATTTTCCTTGACAAATGAAAGCTTCCCTTGTAGAATGGAAAGTGGAAACAAATACAGAGTAGGCTGGTCCCAACTTAGTAAGGATGGAATAAATAAGGTTACCATCTTCTTTCTTAACCTTAACACCTTCCAAGAGATATCTAAGGGTCTTGAATTTGGACAAGAAATCTTCAATGCAAGAAAAATTATTAGGATCCAAAGTAAGCAACTCATTTTCAAGTTGATGGGCTCTAATTTCATTTTTAATCCCAAAAACTTTAGTGATTTTTTCCAATGCTTCATGAGGAGTCTCAAGTTCTGCAATATGGAATCTAAGATCAGGAGAAATAGACATCCCTATCAAACCATGTGCTTGATCTTGTCTATTTTCCCATTTTGCAGCTTTGTCTTCATCTTTTGGTTTCTTCTCTTGGTCTGTGGCTATTCTGTAGAGACCTTTACTTCTAAGTAAATCTTCCATGTAGGCTACCCATTGGAAGTAGTTAGTGCTGTGAAGAATGACTTGGCATGGACTTTCCATTTTTTGTAAAAAAATTGAAGCTGAAGATGCTGAAAGTAAGTGTTTCAATGGATAGATCTCAAAAAATTAGGCTGTTTTAAAAAAAACGGCTCTGAAAAAGGCTTCCGGATGAAGAAGTTATGGCTTTTTGAAAAAAAATTGTTGAAGTTGCCGGCAAAGTGCGCGAATGAAAAAAATCTGCCCCTACAAAATGGAGACTTGAACCCAAGACCTCTACTCTCTTAAAATAGATTTGAACCAATTGATCTATACAAAAAATTTTAGAGAGAGAGAGAGGGGGGGGGGGGGGGCCTTGGTTTGCGTGCTTGCCTTGAGAAAGCTCTTTTTCCCTCCCGATCTGAAAAATGACGCAGCTAGGGCTACCGGAAACCTTTTCGCATGAAACGAAAGGGGTTCCTCACTGGAACAGATGCTTCGAACGCAACAGAGCAGTCCTCTCAGTCTGAAAGAAGTCAGAAACAACAGATCTAGGAAACGACAGCCGCATGCAGTTCTACCGGCTTCAGATTTGGATCACCAACGGACGCGGCTCTCAAATAGCTCTGATACCATGTAGGAATTTACAGGGTAAGTTCCTCAGAAAGAATACCAAAAGGACACCGCTCACAACCAGATCACAGATCAATACACCAGTATTTTTGACGTGGTTAAAACCCTCAAAGAGGGAAACAGTCCACGGCCTGTCCCAACGTGGGTACTACAGACAATTTATTAATCAAAGAATGAAAATTTACATAAGCTTCTCTCATGCACGGTAGAACTCATGGACCAATCGGGTGTCAAGCCATGGATCAAGTGTCGGTAATAATGAGGTGAGAGTGAACCGTCGGATCACTACATATCGTGACCATCGGATTGTAAGTTAAAAAATGTACAACGGTAAAGAAACACACTTTACCTAACTCTATACCTAACTCTAAACTAGACCAAGTTGTACTTAACTATTTCCTATGTGTCGGAATATCCTAACAAGCTTACCCTATAAATTCCTTCATGGTATCAGAGCTATTTGAGGGCCACATTCATTGGCGATCCAAATCTGAAGCTGGTACAACTGCATTCGACTATCGTTTCCTAGATCTTCTGTTTTTTATTGCTTTCGTGCCGAGATGACTACTCTATTGTGTTAGGAGCATATGTTCCAGTGAGGAACCCCTTTCGTTTCATGCGAAAAGGTTTTCAGTAGCCCTAGCTACATCATTTTTAAGATCTAGAGGTATACAATCTTTAGTTGTAGTTTTAGTTATTCATCTCTCTATTTATTTCGGTTTATTTAGCTCTCTGTTTTGTATTACCAGATCTATAACTTTCATTTCTGCGTATGCTCTTTTCCCCGTGACTATGTGCGATTTAGGCAAATTAGAAACAGAACAAAAGGATTTTTCTCATGTGTATGGTCTTTTCCGCTGTGCCTTAGTGTGATCTTGAAAAATCAAAAACATTGAGGAAGATATTTAGTTTCTAGCAAAAGTTAACCTCAAGCCATAGGGTTTGGTTTTTTTTGGCATGCCCGTGTTGGGTTGTGTGGTTTTTTTGTTTTGTAGGAAAAAAGAGTTTTTTCAAGTAAACACGCACCCCAAATATTCAGTGAGAAAAAAAAACCAAAAATTACTAACCTTTTAAACTAGCTCACTTGGTCCAAAGTTACTTTATGAGATTAAAGGTCTTGGGTTCAAGTCTTTTTTTTTGTTGAGTTACTTTTTTCAAAAAGCACATGTAGCTTATGTTTCAAAGTTACTTTATGTAAAAGTGTTCTCACCCATTATAAAAAGTGAGTCACTTATAATTCCAAAGTCTCTTTATCTTTTATTTAAGTTACAATTGAGTGAGTAGCTTATAAAGTACCATTGTAAAAGTGACTTTCACTTATTTATAAAAGTGGGTCACATAATTTTTTTTTTAAAGTGAGCTAATTAGATTAATTTTGGAAAGGGGGGGATTTTTTTTAAAATATAACATTATCATTCACTTCCACACATTCATGCACTTCGTCGGCATCTTCAACAACTTTTCTTCAAAAAACCATAACGTCTTCATCCAGAAGCGGTTTTTTTTTAATCGGCCTAATTTTTCAAGATATTTCCATTGCAACACTTAGTTTCAACATCTATAGATTCAGTTTCTTTTAAAATGGAAAGTCCATGCCAAGTTATTGTTGACAACACCAAATACTTCTAATGGTGGTCCTACATTGTGGATTTACTTAGAAGTCAAGGTTTTTACAGAATAGCCTCAGGCCAAGAAACTAAACCTAAAGATGAAGATAAGGCAGCCAAATGAGAAAATAGGCAAGATCAAGCATGTGGGTTAATAGGGATGTCTATTTATCCAGACCTTAGATTCCATATCATAGAACTTGATACCCCTAATGAAGCAATGAAACAACTCACTAAAGTTTTTGGAATTAAAAATGAAATTAGAGCCCATCAACTCAAAAATGAGTTGCTTACATTGGACCTCAATAATTTTTCTTCCATTGAAGATTTTTTATCCAAGTTCAAGACCCTTAGAATTCTCTTGGAAGGTGTTAAGGTTAAGAAAAAAGATGGTAGCCTTATCTATTCCATGCCTACTTTGTGTTTGTTTCCACCTTCCATTATACTAGAGAAGCCTTCATTTCTCAAGGACAAGACTACATGTCCCCCTCTTTTGATGCCTTTTGTGATTCTTTAATAAGAGAACAAGAAAAACTCTTACATCTTGTTCTTAATCTTGTAAACTCTTCTAAGAAATCCTTATCTGCCCCGCAACAACCAAATTCAAAGAATCCTAAGAAGAAGTATCCTAAAATGAATGGTCCTAAACCAAACAAGGGTCCTAAGAAATTTCAGTCTCAAAATGAAAAATCAATTCAACAAAATGATAAGGCAAATAAAAACAAAGGGAAGAAGACTGATAGACATTGCAACTTTTGTAATCGAGATGGCCACTTAGAATCCAAATGCTTTAAGAAGATGGAAGCCTTGGAAGCAACAATGAAGAAGCATAACATCCATTTGGAGCATTCTTCAACTTCAACTTCATCTTCAGGAATAACACTTTCTGCATGTGGTTGTCAAGCATCTTGGTCTGGTTATGAACTAAAAGTATCTTCTTCTTCTCATTCTCACGAATGGCTCATTGATTTTGGAGCTTCTTATCACATGGCCAAAAACAAAGCCATGTTTTCTTCTTTAAATGATTGTAACACCAAAAATATATATGTTGGTGAGGATAGATCTCTTAATGTTGTAGGGACTGGAACTATTCATCTAGACAATAGTCAATTTAATGATGTATTATGTGTTCCAACCTTATCTTGCAACTTTCTACTTGTATATCAAATAACTCATTCAGGTGAAGGTAAAATCATTGAATTTTCACCTCACAGTGTTGTAACTAAGGACCTAAGAGATCCTAGACAGATTTTAGCTACTGACATTTCTGATGATTCTACAAGGTTTTATAAGTTTAACAACATTGGGTCATCAACTCTTCCCTCAGTATTTTTTGCTCATAATGATGAAGTGAGCAAACTTTGGAATGAGCGATTTGGTCACTTAAACTATTGCTCCCTTCAAAATCTATGTAAATAAAATATAGTGACAGGTCTTCCTATGGTATCTTGCAGAGATGGTGTTTGTTCTAGATGTGTACTTGGAAAACATCATTGGGATAGTTTTGAAAAACGTGCCTCTTGGCACGCCTCAACCCCTTTACATCTTGTGCATAGCGATTTATTTGGTCCACTTCCAGTTGTTTCATTCTCTGGCTACAAGTATTTCTTAACTTTCATTGATGATTTCTCTAGATGAACTTGGGTATACTTCTTAAAACTAAAGAGTGAAGTATTTAACATGTTCTTGGCCTTTAAGGCCTTCATTGAGAAACAATATGGACATCAAATTCTTAAGATAAGATTTGATAATGGCGGAGAATATGTTAAAGAAAAATTCATCAACTTTTTAACTAAGCATGGAATTCAAATGCAACATACCGTTTCATATAATCCACAAAAAAAATGGTGTAGTTGAAAGGAAGAATCACACCTTAAAGGAAATGGCTAATTATATGCTTCAATCTAAAGGACTTAGTCTTAATTTTTGGGAAGAAGAAATTAACTGTGCAAATTACATAGTAAATCACACTCCTACTAAGGTTTTAAAGAATATCACTCCAGAAGAAGCATGGAGCTCAATTAAACTAGATGTAAGTCATTTTCATGTTTTTGGAAGTGAAGCATGGGCCCATATTCTAGATGAGAAACATAAAGCTTTAGAACCTAAGAGTGAAAAATGTATTTTTGTTGGATATTTTGAAGATGTCAAAGAATATAAACTTATTCCACTTAAGTCCAAAAATGTTATCATTAGAAGAGATGTAAAGTTTGTTGAAAATATATCAGCCCACGAGCCTAATTCAACAGATGTACCACCTCTCTCTATCCCTTCTACTTCTGAAAACATTTCTTCTTTAGATGATGACAGCGAGGATGACAATCCTCCCCCACCATCTCAGGATCCTCCTTTAGCTCCATAGCTTCCAAAATGGGTCCATGCTACTCAGGATGCAACAAGTGCTCGTGCAGGTGATCCTACAGATCAACGACGTACACGTTCTCAGTTCGATAGAGCCTCTTCTTACTAGCTCAAGCTTCAACGAATCATGATCTTAACACCTTTGCAGAAGATTCAATTCATCCAGATTGGGACACAACTATGAATGAAGAATATCATTCATTATTGGAAAATGATACATGGGATCTTGTTCCTCTTCCAAAGGGACGAAAAATTGTTAGATGCAAATGGGCTTATAGAACCAAGTTTGGACCAGATGGAAAAGTTGATAAACATAAAGCTCGTCTTGTTACTAAGGGTTTTTCACAAGTTGAAGGCATTGAATATACTGAAACCTTCTCCCCTAATACGAAAATCAACTCTATCCGCCTTGTTCTTTCCCTTACTGCCTCTTTCTAATGGGAAGTCCATTAGATGGATGTTAAATCTATCTTCTTGCATGGGGACATGCATGAATAAATCTGTATGGAACAACCTCCTAGATTTATACAAATAGACTCTAGCCTTGTATGTCGGCTTAAAAAATCCCTTTATGGTCTCAAGCAAGCCCCTCGGGCTTGGTATGTCAAAATGGATAGCTTTCTTTTAGATACTAGCTTTTCTAGGTGTCATTGTGGCAATACTGTCTACACCAAGAAAGTGGGTAAGTCTCTTATGATTCTTATTCTTTATGTTGATAATCTTATCCTTACTGGTAGTGATCCCAACATTATAAACCATGTGAATTCCAACCTTAAAATGTAGTTTGAAATGATAGACTTAGGGCACTTGCATTATTTTCTTGGTCTTCAAGTCTTGCAATCCAAGGAAGGTATGTCCCTTTCCCAATCAAAGTATACCTGTGATCTTCTATGCCACTTTCACATGGAAGATTGTAAGCCAGCCCCTTCTCTCTTTTAGTCTGGAGTCAAACTTTCAGTCACTTGTACTTCCCCTGAAGGTGGTGCTACCTTATACCATCAATTTGTAGGAAAACTTTGTATGTGACCCATACCCATCCTGACGTTTCCTTTGATGTTGGCCTTATTGCTCGATTTATGCAAAACCCCCATGAAAGTCATTGGAAAGCAACTAAAAGAATACTTTTTTATGTTCGGGGTATAGTTCAGTTTAGGATTCATTACAATGCAGAAGCATCTCCTCTATTGGTTGGTTTCATTGATTCTGATTGGGCTGGTGACCCTGATGATCAGAAGTCTACTGCAGGTTATGTCTTCACTCTTGGTTCTAGACCTATTACATGAGCTTGTAAGAAACAAAGTGCCATTTCTCTTTCTTCAGCAGAAGTAGAGTATTGTGGCACCATATAAGCTAGTAAGGAAGCCCTATGGCTTCGTTAGATCCTATCAAATATTGGCTTTCAGCAACAACATCCGACTACACTTCAGTGTGATAATCAAATTGCCATTGAACTATGCAAAGATCCAGTCCAACATCAACGCAGCAAACACATTGAACTACACATGCACTTCATCAGAACGCTCATTCATGACCATGTTCCTGAAGTGCAATATTGTTCAACCGATGATCAAGTTGCAAATATCTTTACAAAGGCTTTCACAGAGGCGAAGTTTACTAAACTTCAATTATGGTTGGAGTTCAGGAAGTTCTCACTAAGGGGGTACAGGCTCTAATGCCTCCTTCCTTCTCCTATTGTGTCATATTTGTACATCCTTCAATCCTATCCCAAGTTCTTCTTAAGGGGGGATGTTAGGATATTCTGACACATAGGAAATAATTAAGTATAACTTGGTCTAGTGTAGAGTTAGGTAAAGTGTGTTTCTTTACTATGTACTTTTGTAACTTACAATCTGACTTCACCATATGTTCTAGACATAAAGTGATATGACAGTTCATTCTCTCCTCGGTATTATGAACACTTGATCCATGAATTAACACCCGATTGGTCCATGATATTTATCTAAAGAGCATGGAGGGTAATTTGTATGGTGACCATTCATGAGAGAAGCTTATGTAATTTTTCTTTCTTTTATTAATAAATTTCTTGAAGTGGCCGCGTTTACTCAGGCCGTGGACTGTTTCCCTCTTTGAGAGATTTAACCACATCAAGAATACTGGTGTATTAATCTGTGATCTATTTGTGAGCAGTGTCGTTTGGTGTTCTATCTGAGGAACTTAGCCTATAAATTCCTACACCCCTTCACATGCTGTTTGTCCGGACTTCGTCCAGCTACAGGTTGAGCAAATCCCTCAAGAAATTGTGCAATTTTGGAAGGAAACCAACCTTCCCTCCAGAAATTGTGCAATTCTATCTAGTAGCATGCCGAGCTCCAGAATCGCACAATTCTGCCAGTCAGGCTTCATCCAGAAAATTGCGGGATTCCTCCCAGCAGGATTGCTCAACCTAGGAATTTCACAATTCTGGGAAGTAGTTAGCTGCTCTACCCAGAAATTACGCAAATCTCCTGGGTAACCAGCCCAGCTCCCTTCCCAAAATGAGCATTTTCTCCCAACAGTTGAGCAGCCTCTTGCATGTGCAATTGAGTTTACTGGTTCCCTTTGGGGACAAGAAAAACCGATTTGCATGCATGGGTTGCTTCTCCTAAGGCAGCATACAAAGGCATCCCTTGATTTAGGGATCTACTTTTAGCAGTTGGAGGTTGCATGTAAGGATCATCTTGGAAACCTCCCACCAAGTGTCGCTCTTCCTAGATTTGTAGCATGCACGCACATCTTTGATTTTATCAAAACTCATGAACCAAATGCTGCAGAGCTCATTCCTAACATCAACCTTGCAGCTCTAACATCCCGCATCACATCTAGAAGTAGTCCACACATTCAGCTCAGCTATTTTGTGGTAAGGCCGCCTCCCATGTCTTGTGTTGCATTTATGGTGCTTTTTTTGTTTCGCTTCGTATGAATGCTATCTGCTTGATTTCAGTGAGCCCTTGCTGTAGTTTTGATACATACTACCTCATACTAGCATCGTTTCATCTTTTGTTACTATCTCGCTGTTGTCACATGCATGAAACTATTTTTCACGGATGGTCATCGTTGCAGAAACTCACTTCACACACACGCATGCCTTTCCATTTCCTGAATCCTGCACTTGTTGTTTGCATGAATGATCATTCACTCTTGTTTGCACTCATCTCATCGTGCATTCACACTTCCCATGTATTGAGTCACTCGTCGGGTGGAATGGGCTGCCTTGGCCTAGACCGTGCCTTTCCTAGCTAGCACTACGCATTTCCGGAAGTGAAGACTCTACCTTCCATCCAAAAATTGCACACGTCTAGCCAGGCACTAAACTACAGGCTTAAATTGTGCAATTCTTGGAGGTAGTGTCATGTTGGCCCTAGAAGCTTCGTAATGTAGTTTGCTAGTTGCATGTCACTACGGATTGAAATTGCACATTGTGAAATTTTAGTCCTTAGCAAGCCAGGATGGACTGTGCATTGTGCAATTCCAACAATCAGTCAGCCTCCAGACATCTCAGACTATTCCTTGCACAGTTTTGGCATTCAGTCTCCCGACCTCCCAGTGGAAATTGCGCAACCTTCATGATCAGTCACAGAGGTATGTTGCAAGTCAGTTCTCAAGTTTATTTTGGTTTTTGACTCACATATTTCTTGCCATGAGTGTTGCCATGTATCCATGTATCACAGGTGATCATCTATCTCTCAGCAACACATGTACATTGGTTTCCAGGAGAGTAGAGTTGAAGATACCGTTTAGGGAACACTTGGGGATGTAGTCGATCAAGTGTCTATGAACTTGCCTACACACGAAGACATCAATTTTTTCGTAGAAAAGGACATCAAGGTATGATGGTAGCAGCATCATAGCAAGCAACACCATGAACAACAACTGAAGGCAGCACACCAGATGCAACGAACGCAAGAGGAAGGTTGTTGACAACACAGAGGCATAACAAAGTTGCAAGCTCAAGAAGATCCACTTGTGATGAAAGCAACTTTGGAGACTCAAGCTATGAGGTGACGATGTGACATGAAGATCGCGTGAAGGCAGAGAATGAAACATAGAAGGAGTTTCATGTGCTAAAGCAACAACTCAAGGAAGAACATGAGCTGCATAGACGAGAAAATGAGTTACAACAGGAATAGGTACAACATTAGGCACAACATGCACTCATGAATGAAACTGTGCCCATACAAGTTATAGATCCATCCCAACAGTTGGTACAGAGAAGACAACGTGATCAGTGTTGTTGATCGGACGCCAGGGAAATTCAACAACATGCATGTCATTGTGCGCACGCATGCAATCCCACCCATTCAACAAACTCACCAAGGAAAAGACAAGAAGAAAGTCCAATTGGAGCTGAACATGCAGTTGACAGTTGATGCAGATGACCACCAGGACACACTGGAAGATCAACATAGACACTATGCATTAGTGTGTTTCCGTTTCGGTTTCACCCAAGAAGACCATGCACATGATAGCAGATGAGTTAGATTGAGGAGCCACACGAATTCACTCAGATGCAATAGAGGTAAGAGTTCGCTTCAGCAAGATGTGACCATGGAGCGCATGCACACCATCATGGATGACCAAGTTTGGCATCAACTCACCACCTTCACCATCACAAGCATGACAAAGCGTTGATCTCACCACAATGGATTGAGTGTCAGCAATGTCTTGCATGGCTTGCTCAAGCCATTTTGTCTCACATGGGCACATTTTCATTGTAATGTAACGTCTTGTCAAGTGGAAGTTCAAGTGTCAATAGTTGGATGTAACAGTCATAGAGTAGATTAAGAGTCATGAGGGTAGACGAACTGTCACAAAGGGCAATGTAAAGGGCCACCCCACCCTTTGCTAGAAAAAGAACCTCATAACTCATTGTAAAGGCTTTTGTTCAGCCAAGCTTCCGATAAGACTATCTTGGAGAAAGGTTGGACAATATTGTAATGAGCCTTGGCTTCTCCACTGCGCAGAGCTAGTACATCTCTTTGGAGGAGCGGGCGGTTGTGGCTGTAACATTTCACTATCAGAACTAGTGGTTGGACATGGATGTATGGTATGACTGGAACTTACACTTCTTAATTTAACAAGAGACATCACGTTTCATGGATATGTTGTATTATATTCTATGCTATCTAGTTTACTCTAAATGATATATGTATTGGTTTGCTTACGCATGCATGTATAGCTATCTGTGTATGTATGTATGAATATTTCTGAAATGTGTTGTTGGTTTAACCATCACTTTGGATTGCTTGCTAACTTTCCTTCCATGTTGTGATGCATATTTTCTCATGTGTTCTCTTCATAACTGCATGCTATCTCAGGTTTCCAAGGGGCACATTCATCTCAATCCCCGTGTGTCAGAACCTCTCATGAACCTTCCTTGGCTCACTATAGCTATCACACCCTTGCTACCAACAGATTTATCCTACTTGCCTCTATGCAAAATTGCAGTTAAGGCAATACCGTACGACCCACTGCTTGGACTCCTACACTAAAGGGTTTTAGGTCTAATTGGGAAGTCTTACCGGGGAGATCCCCTTGCATGTTGGCGAGTCTAGCACCGTCAAAATTTTGGCAGTAGAAGTAGGGCCAGATGACAAGTTGTTTCCTCACATCTATTTTGAATATCTACATATCTATCATGACTAACTACCAAGTTTCTCTTCCGGAGTGTTTGTCTTATGGAAACGATTTCATTATCTTGGAAAATCTCTTGGATAACTCGTCTCATAAAACATATGATGGTGGAGGCCACGTAAATTTTGTTAGGCATGCAGTTGGCGTTGTAGGTTCATGTGAAAGGCATGGAATCCTTGAAGAATACATGACTTGTACCTTGTTCGTCTACACGCTTCGAGGGCACCCAATGCATTGGTGTGCCATGTTACTTGAAAAATATATTCATTCTCTTTCTCATATGGTCGCAGAGATAGACCATGCTTTCAATCACTTTGAACGCAAAGCACTCAACAAAGAAATTATAAAATTATGAAGAGCACCTGATGAATCCGTTGAACAGTTTTACACATGCTTTTGTAATCTTGCATAGAGATTCCCCGAATATGATATTGATTGGGAATTTCTTTATGGAATATTTGAGTATGTTCTTCACATATATGAACCCCACTCAGCAAACTCCGGTTATGGAGTTGCGCAATCACAGGCAGGCACAGTTTTTTTCATAAGCGACTGTCCGCCTTCACCTCATCAAAATGCTCCACCACTGTGGAGTGGTGTGGGAGATCATACACACACATCTGTTGGACTATCACATCCTCCCACCCCACCTTCTCTTTATATGTGTGCATATTAGGCTTGCAAGCTTGTTGGTTGTTAGTTGGATTCATTCCCTCAACCTCCTTCCCCACGTTCTGTTTATCCTCTAGATTGTACTGTCTTGTTCTCTTCCATTTCGGACTCGTCACCTGTTGTGAACGAGGATCAAGCTATAGATGGAGTTGGTGTTGTGCAGCCAACCTGTGCCATCATTCATGATGAGTGTGTGCAGGAATCTAAAGAAGAAACCATGGTGAAGGATGACTCCCTTCCAGCCATGCCTCATCTTCTTTATCCTGACATCCCTTGTGATTCTATCACTACCGATTTCCCCTGTGAAAACTAATTTCTACATGTTTCTACTTCTGATCATTCACGGGAAACGTCGGATGTCAGTATGTCATTACAGTGCATCATGAGGATGCTGATAAACATCCTTAATTTTCTGATCTTGGTTGTCGTGATCTATCCACTTCCTCATCTAATCATGATGTTGATTCAATGGTTGTTAATCTGTCCAAGACACTGGTCTACGATGATCTATCTGTCAATGAAGTCGAAACCCCGTAGGCTATCGAGGCACTTCAGCCCGAGCTGATGGTTATGTTAGGCCCTCACTATCCTGAGGTTGGTCTCACTATAGTCAGGAAATTGTTGATACAATCAAGGCTCGTCATCACTCTCTACTTTCTATTGAAGATCAACCAAACACCTAGATTTTGATTCCTCCACTCAAACTACACGTTCCCATCACTCATGCATTGGAGGAATCTTACACAGCAAGCATACATGCACAACGTGAGTGGTCTACCTTTCTCAAATTTTCTTACTTGTCACAGTCAAGAGAATGCACTCACTCGACATCTACACACAGTGTAGCACAACACCATGGCAAGTCCACAGAGTGCATGTCATGCACTTTCACTCATTTTTGTTCTATGGACGCTTTTAAACTCAGAGTGTGTTTGTCTTCACTTTTACATGTTTCTTGTTTGTTGGTTCACACTGCTTTCTTGTTCGCAAACCATGCCTTCACCAACATGGGTCAACCAATGCACCAATGGCTGCATTGGAAGTATCACTTCACATGGGATCGCCCATGCATTGTTAGCTTAGGAGTAGGAGTAGTGTTTGCTTTCAGTCTGTTGCTTGCATTCTTGTTTTCTTACTTGCTTGTTGGTTTGTTTTCCTACTTGCTTGTTTTCTTACTCACTTTTCTTTTGATTTTTCTTTTGCTTCTGCTTTGCTTTGTTGTTTATTTTCTTGTTTTGTTCGTAGGTTAGTTTCGCATGAAACCATGTATGACTCTTGAAACAAGATGGGTAACGTATGAGAGGGATTGTACAACTATTAACATTTGGTTATCTGTTGTCCACTCTCTTATGTAAGAACTTGTTATCTTCTGTCCATGATACATTAATGGAAAATACGTGTTGTTTGAAGTGAACCTTGGTGAAAACACAATGCTTGCACACTAACTAGTATCACCTACTCTAGTTGATTGTTTTTGGGTTAATACTTGTTAGTTCAGTCAAGTAGAGTAAGGTGAGGGGGGAAACCTTAAAAAGCATGTCGAAGGTATACATAAACTAGTTATGTGTAGGAACAACCTCTTCTGCTCTCAATAAGTTGGGATCCCTCTTTCGCCTCTGAAATGAATAAGTGTTATGCAAAGTTACAAAGATGAAAAATGAAAAGAATGAAAAGTGAAAAAAAAAAAGAAAAAAGAAAATAAATAAGGCAAAGGAAGAGAAAGGCTTCCTGTGTAGAGAGGTGATGCAAGTAACTCCATCAGGGTACTCACCAAGTTTGCTGGCAGCGGAGCCATGCTTGTGTTCCTATGTGACTCCGCCAGGGTACTCACGAGGCTTGATGGTAGTAGAGCAACACTAGAGATGAAACTAAGACTCTAACAACTATGCTGCTTGTGCACCAATATACACCTCAACCCCAATTGAAACAATTGTGTTTCGTTAGCTTGGAATGTGTGTCAATCGACTAAGATCTTGGCAGATAATACATCTTACAATCAAGCAAGTGTGGAAACCAAGAAGATTTGAGAATTGAACAATAACTCCGGAGGTGTTAGACTTGTTCTTCACGAACAAGGTCCATTTAGAGAGCTGGAGTTCTACAACTAGAGTGTCACCAAGTGTGTCAGCGGCTACAACCACCCTCCAAATTTTTGTCTTAGCTTTGTTTTAGAGCCTCCCTACAAACCTTTCACAATAGGATGTCTTGCTTATTCAAGTACACAAGATTTAGTGTGTTTGTTGCAGAAAGGAAACCCATCTATCAAAGCTTGATGCATCCCCCTCATACGCTGTTTGTTCAGACTTGGTCCAACTACAGGCTGAGAATCTCACTCAAGAAATTGTGCAATTCTGGAGGGAAACCAACCTTCCCTCTAGAAATTGTGCAATTATGTCTGGCAACCTACTGGGCTCTAGAATTACGCAATTCTTCCAGTCAGGCTTCATCTAGAAAATTGCACAATTCCTCCCAATAGGGCTTCTCAGCCCAGGAATTGCGCAATCCTGGGTAGCAGTCAGCTGCTCTACCCAGAAATTGTGCAAATATTCTGGGAAGCCAACCCAACTCCTTTCCATAAATGCACATTTTCTCCTAGCATTTGAGTATCCTCTTGCATGTGTAGTTGAGTTGATCGGTTCCCTCCGGGGCCAAGAAAAACCGATTTTCATGCATGGGCTGCTTCTCCTAAGGCATCATGCAAAGGCATCCCTTGATTTAGGGATCTACTTTTAGCAACTGGAGGATGCATGCAAGGATCATCTCAGAAACCTCCCACCAAGTGTTGCTCTTCCTAGATTTGTGGCATGCACGTCACATATTTGATTTTATCAAAATTCATGAACCATCTAATGTAGATCTCATTCCTAACATCAACCTTGCAGCTTTGACATCCCACATTGTATCTAGGATCCATCGACACATTCAACTCAGTTGTTTTGGGGTAAGATCCCTTCCCATGTCTTGTGTTGCATTTCTGGCGCTTTTTGTGTTTCACTTCATATGAATGTTGTTTATTTGATTTTAGTGAGCTCTTTCTATTGTTTTGATACATACTAGCTTGTACTAACACTGTTTCAGTTTGCATTAACATCTCACTGCTTTTGCATGCATGAAACTATTTTTCATGGATGGTTCGCTATTGCGGCAACTCGCTTCACACACATGCGTGCCTTCCCATTTCCTAAATCTTGCACTTTCTGTTTGCGTGAATGATCATTCACTCTTTTTTGCACTCATCTCATCATGCATTCACATTTCTCATGTATTAAGTCACCCGTCGGCCGGACTGGGTTGCCTTGGCCCGGACTGTGCCTTGCCTGGCTAGCACTGTGCATTTCTAGAAGTGAAGACTCTACCTTCCCTCCAGAAATTGCACAAATCTAGCCAGACACTAACCTCCAAGTTTGCATTGCACAATTCTTGGAGGCAGTGTCATGTTGGCCTAAGAAACTTTGCAATGTAGTTTGTTGGTTGCATGTCACTACGGATTGAAATTGCAAATTGCACAGTTTCAGTCCTTAGCAGGCCAGGTTGGACTGTGCATTTAACAGTTCCAACAGTTAGTCAGCCTCCAGAAAACTCAGACTATGCCTTGTGCAGTTTTGGTAGTCAGTCTCACGAACTCCTCACAGAAATTATGCAACCTTCATGATTGGTCACACAGGTATGCTGCAAGTCAGTTCTCAAGTTTGTTTTGGTTTTCCACTGACATATTGCTTGCCATGAGTGTTTCCATGTATCTAGGTATCACAGGTGATCATCTGCCTCTCAACAGCACAGGTACAATGTTTTCCATGAGAGCAGAGTTGAAGACACCGTTTAGAGCACACTTGGGGATGCAGTCGATCAAGTGTCTATGAAATTTTGTACCTACGAAGACATCAAGAAGTTCGTAGACAAAGACATCAAGATATGATGGCAGCAACATCATAGCAAGAAACACCATGAACAACAGCTGAAGGAAGCACACCGGATGCAACGAACACAAGAGGAAGGTTGTTGATAACACAGAGGCAGAACAAAGTTGCAAGCTCAAGCAGATCCACTTGTTATGAAAGAAATTTTGGAGACTCGGGCTATGAGGTGACAGCGCAACATGAAGATTGCGTAAAGATAGAGAATGGAATAGAGAAGGAGTTGCATGTGCTGAAGTAGCAACTCAAGGAAGAACAAGAGTTGCATAGATGAGAGAATGAGTTGCAGTAGGAACAGGTACAACAGTGGGCACAACATGCACTCACAGATGAAACCGTACTTGAACAAGTTATAGATCCATCCCAACAGCTGGCACGGGGAAAACAAGGTGAGCAGTGTTGTTGATCGCATGCATATCATTGTGTGCATGCATGCGATCCCACCCATTCAACACACACACCGAGATAAAGACAGGAAGAAAGTATGACTGGAGCTGAACATGCAGTTGACAGTTGATGCACATGACCACCAACAGACATTGGAAGATCATCACGGACACTATGCATCAGTGTGTTGTCGGTTCGGCCACACCCAAGAAGACCATGCACATTCTAGGAGACGAGTTGGATGGAGGAGCCACACCAATGCACCCAGATGCAACAGAGGGAAGAGTTTGCTTCAACAATATGTCACCATGGAGTGCATGCACACCATTACGGACGACCAAGCTTGGCATTAGCTCACCACCTTCACCCTCACAAGCATTTCAAAGAGTTGGTCTCACCATAATAGATTGAGTGCGAGTGATGTATTACACGGCTTGCACAAGACATGTTATCTCACATGGGCACATGTGCTTGTCAAGTGGAAGTTCAAGTGTCGATAGTTGGATGTAACAATCATAGAGTAGATGAAGCGTCATGAGGGTAAATGAACTGTCACAAAGGGGAATGTCAAGGGTCATCCAACCCTTTGCTATAAGTAGAACCTCATAACTCATTGTAAAGGCTTTTGGTTAGCCAGGCTTCCGATAAGACTATCTTGGAGAAAGCTTGGATAGTATTGTAACGAGCCTTGGCTTCTCCACTGTGCAAAGCTAGTACATCTCTTTTGAGGAGCAGGCGGTTGTGGCTGTAATGTTCAACTATTGGAACTAGTGGTTGGACATGGATGTATTGTATGAATGGAACTTACACTTCTTAATATAAAAAGAGCCAACACGTTTTATGCATATGTTATATTGTATTCTATGCTATCTGGTTTACTCTAAATGATATATGCATTGGTTTTCTTACACATGCATGTATAACTATATGTGTATGTATATATGAATCTTTATGAAATGTTCTATTGGTTTAACCATCACTTTGGCTTTATTGCTAACTTGCCTTCCATGTTGTGATGCATATTCGCTCATGTGTTCCCTTCTTAACTGCATGCTATCACAGGTTTCCAAGGGGCGCACTCATCTCAACCCCCATGTGTTAGAACCTCTCATGCACCTTCCTTGGCTCACTGCAGCTGTCACACCCTTGATACCAACATAGTTATCTTACTTGCCTTTGTGTGAAATCGCGGTCAAGGCATTACTGTACGACCCACTACTGGGACTCATACACAAATGGTCTGAGGTCTAATTGGCACTTCTTACTGGGGAGATCCCTTTACATGTTGGCGGGTCTCGCACCATCAATAGGTTCCACTATGTGCATGTTTTCTCAGAATTATATTCTTGATGATATGAACAATATTGGTCCATGCCCATACTTTCAATACTTGGCACAACGTTCGATCTTTGCACAAACTTAGCCAGTTGGTTATTATTGTTGCCAGAATTTGTAGTCCTTCTAAATAGGTTAAACTTGGGAGGCTTGCTGCTCACAATGGTCTCGCTTAACCTTTGTTTCAACTCTTCCAACTCGGTATGGGTCAAGCTCTCAAGATCAAAATACTCTTTCTCTTTGTCCTTTCTTACGGAGGCCCAAGACCTTTACTCACGTTTTTGGAGTGTTTGTTGGTTCATAATCTAAAATGATCCCAATCATGTGCAAGTCATTTTCAACCATGATTACTTCTTCAAAAGCTTTAGATAAATTTGGTTTCATAGTTATTTTCATGAACTATGCAATGCTTGATGGTAAGACAAATGTGGAATAGTCAATTATGTGGATTCATGAGGTTTCGTGTTTGGTGGAAATCTATTCAAGATATGGTTAAACCTATAATTGAAATATTTCACCTTTCATTTCTGATCCATCTCGAGATTTCCCAACTCTTTCAAAAGCATGGGGGTGGGGGGGGAGAGGGGGTTTATAATCAATGATTTTTTTCAGGAAATAATTTCTTAAAACCCCTCCATTTATGGAACGAGTTTGAAAGAAGGCTATGATGCCATACAACTACTTTTCCATCTAAGGTACATGGAAATAGTCTATATGCAACATCATCATAATGTACCTCAAGTGTTTGCAAATGTTGGTAGAATTTGTATAGATGGTTCTCCGCCTTTATTTCTTTGTTAGGATCATACTTTGTTAATAGCTTCTCTCAGTGCCTTGGCATCGTATGCAGCACACCCGACAGTGCAAGTGGGCTCTAAGTCATCCAGTCCAGATCTTGGTCTGTCATGTCTTCGTCAATGTCTTCCCCTTCTTCTTTTGAATATGACTAGTGTTCTTCTTCATCACCCAACTCATGGAAAGTATCATCTAAGAGTACTATGTACCATCATCAACATTGAAGATTGAAGGTTGTTATGGTTTTTCTGAATTTTCTTCAGAATATGCTAACTCTTCAAGGGTGGTGAAAACCAACTCTTCGACTGTCTAGACCATTATCCCAGTGCGGGTGGTTTTGTTATTCTTTGAGAAATATGGAATATTTTCTACTTCTGGTATGAATCCAATAGCTTTCACAAACTTTTGGGTGATGAGGTAGATGGTATAGATACGATTGCAAGAGACTTCGTAAGGTTGCATTATTCCAGGCTGAGAAGAATTACCAACTTTAGGAATGTGCATAGGGGAATTTTTTGGAATATTACTCACTTGATCAGAGGAAGTAAAATTGGGTTTGGTGGGGTTATCAGCCATAAAAATCTGGCTTCCCTCCTTCTAGCACTAGAAATGTTGATGGTGCTAGACTTACCAACATTCAAGGGGTCTCCCCAATATGTGGTCCAAATTATATCTCACACCATTTGGGATAGGAGCCCCATCCAAAATATTTCCTGTTTGTTGGTTATCTTAAAGATATGCCTTGGCTCTAATTGTCATCAAGAGAGAGGAATGAAAATGTGCCTTTGAAAAAGCAAGGGGGGTGTGCCCGGTGAGTGTTCGATTGTATGTGTGTCAAAAGTCCTTTCATTGCAAAGCAGACATCTAAGAGAGAGGTAGTAAGACCACCCTAGTAGAGACACAAATAAATGAGAAGGATCCATACAACACGAAGAAAAATAGTCCATAAAGATGCAACGGTCAGTGAAACCAATGCAATGAGGAGGATTCTTTCTAATATCCAATGGAATAGTCCACAAGGATGTGATAACAATGATAAAAATCACAACACATTCTCAATATGATGAGTACCAAAATAAACGAAATAGTTCGACTACTTTAGCACATATGAAAGTAAACATGAATTACAAACATTCATAGAATAGTCTTAAAATATCCATAATCCATGCATGAAGAACGCTCTAGCCCATAGGGCTTCTTGCATTAAGTAAAAGTTCCAAGACACATGTATATAAGGAACATCACTAGCTCTAATAGTGGAGCATTGGAGCCACTCCTTTCTCCTCAAAAGAAGTAGCTTATCTCTCTAATGCCTTGGAGGAGGATCCAAGGTGAAAAGTCCTTTTCTCTTACAATGATGGTGTATATATAACAATGAGGAAGTGATGCTTCACCTTCCTTATGACTCTTCATCTACCCACATGATTGTTTGACTTCCTATGTGATCCAGATTTAAACAAAAACACAACAAATTATAGATATAACCATAAATACGAAGATGCAGTAGAAATAACACTTAATTTCATTAATATCAAACACTGATATATGCTTACAAAGAGAATGGAAATAAGACTAGCTTGGGCGATGATAGCTTATCTATGAGAAGAGATGTGGCAGCTACATGCCTCAGAACTGTGTTACAATGAGGCTCAAATGCCTATTTATTATTGAGAAACAATGGAAAACCCTAAACATACAAAAACCTAACCCTAGGAGATGAAGCGCCAAAACTGTGGGCCCCGTTTGGGTAAATTGGTACATCAACTTCTCAGGTTCGTAACTTTGGGATAAGATCTCCGTTTTGCTATCATAGTACCTCGTTTCAAAGATCTTGAACAGAAAGCCAAAAGAAAATGGGCAAGCCGACTTGGGGCATTTCGATCTCTTCGTTTTCCCTAAAAATGTCATTTAGGGCCTCAAAATGGCTTCGGAAGTTCAGGACCCGAAAAATTGCCAAAAATAGTAAAATGTGCTACAATTAAGGAAACCAAAAAACTGAAAGAGACAGTGTTTAGGGTCCAAGTGGAATATGCAGGTGGCCACCAATCTCCACCTGGATCACTATGACTTTTCAACTTTACATGACTCTTCATATTCCATACATGTCATTTGGACTTCCACTGTACAATACATTTTGAAACATAATTTACATCACTAACCACAATGGTGTGGCACGTGAAAACTCATGAAATGACATGACATGACATGACATGACAGAAATGATATTTTCTCTTAAATATGATGTGGTGGATGATGGATGATATCCATAAAGTTCCATAAATGGGGTTATTTTTTCTGTAGTATGGAAGGAAGTGTTATACCACCATTCAGCTAGAGGCAACCATTTGACCCATTTTGTCTGTTTATCAGATACACAACAATGAAGATATCCTTCCAAACATTTGTCTACTATCTCAGTTTTCCCATCCTATTGAGGATGATAAGATGAGCTATGAGCTAATTGAGTACTAAGACAAGATGAGCTATGAGCTAATTGAATTATTTCCATAAATGCAATAGAAACTGTACTAGATTTAAATGGATGAGTTAATGCACAAAAGTGTGCATACTTGGTACGTCTGTCAACTGGCACCATGATGACACTCTTTCCTGTGTTACAATGATGACACTCTTTCCTCGCTTCACGTCCATGAAAATGCATCTTTCTTCAATAATGTTGTTAGAGGTTCTGCTATTCTCCCATAATTCTTAACAAACTTGCGATAATGCCCTATCAACCTGAGAAATCCTCATAGATGCTTTATGATGTGGGGATTGTCCATTCCTTGATGGATTTAATTTTGCTAGGGTCTACCCTAACACCTTCATGAGATACAATATGAACCATATATTCCACCTCTTGTACTCCAAAGAAACGTTTGGAGATTTTTTCATATAATTGTTTCCCCTCCAATAGTTTGAGTACCCTGTCAACATGTTGAACATGATCCTTCCAAGACTTGTTGTAGATTAGTATACATCAAAACATACTAACAAATGTTTTCTAATGGTGGGTTTGAAAATGGAATTCATCAAACCTTGAAATGTATAAGGTGCATTGGTAAGGCCAAAAGGCAAGACCCGTTAGAAAATTATATATTACGAAGCAATGGAACACATAAAATATTGCAGAAATATAAACACAGAAAAGGCACAAAACAAGAGAGACACAGATATACGTGTTTCACCTAGTTTGGGCTACGTCCACCCTGAACAGCCAGTCCTTCCTTTCTATTATCTAGCAAAATGAAGAGACACAACCTACAGCAAATCCGCTGTAATATCCTCTGTTTTCTCTCACAGTCTCACCTCTCTATTTCTTGCTCATGGAATACACATCTATATCTCAGCCTCAAATACAATGCCCTCATACAAAGAGAGGGGGTTGCCTTCTAGGGCAAAAAACCCTAAACTAAACATAAGTTCTACCGTCAGATCATCTGCCTAATGAACGGCCCAGATTGACTAGAAATTACTTTACTTTTACAAGGCAATTTTACATTTGTTTTTAGCTTCGGGGGCGCTACCCCCTAGTCCCCCCAGCCGGGGGGGATCGGCCCTCCTAGACCCCGCGGGGGGACAAGTCCCCCCCGCACTCCCCCCCATGGAGGGGTGTACAAACTTCCTGGGGTATACATCCGGCTGAAACAAAGACCTCTGAACAATCATGCTCCACACACAACAATGTCCCACTTGGAGAATGATTGTAGAAACTCCACGGCTGCTTCATTTGCTGGACAATGACTCCTCTTTGGACCTGGCTGTTTCTCATCTTCATCATCATCCTTGAAGACCAATTGAAACTGAGCATATTCTCAGTTTCTCCCTGGTTACAACTTTTGTTAGCATATATGCAGGATTCTGGCTAGTGTGTATCTTTTCCAGCTTCAACTCTCCATCTTCCAACACTGATCGTATGAAATGGTACTTGAGTTGTATGTGTTTAGTCCTAGAATGAAATGCTGAGTTCTTTGCAAGATGAATGGCACTTTGGCTATCACTGTATAACGTGCCCATATCATGCTCCTTACCCAATTCACCCACAAACCTTTGTAACCAAATCATTTCTTTACTAGCCTCTGTAGCAGCAACATACTCTGCTTCTGTTGTTGAAAGTGCAACAACACTTTGGATTTTTGAAACCCAATTGACAGTTGTTCCTCCAACAGTAAATACATATCCTATAGTGCTCCTCCTGTTATCTCTGTCACCTGCCATATCTGCATCAACATATCCCTGTAGAGAAATGTTTGAACCGCAAAAGCATAATGCTTGATTTGTGGTACCTTTCAAATATCTGAGAATCCATTTCATTGCCATCCAATGTTCCTTTCCTGGATTGTTCATGTACCTGCTTACAACTCCCACTGCATGTGCAATATCAGGCCTTGTGTAGACCATTGCATACATTAAGCTTCCAACTGCTGATGCATATGGAACTTTAGACATATAATCCATGTCTTCTTGGGTATTTGGGCACATTTCCTTGCTAAGTTTGAAATGGCTAGCAAAAGGTGTACTAACTGGTTTTGCATTTTGCATATTAAATATTTTCAACACCTTTTTTATGTACTCATTCTGAGACAATGTTAATTTGCGATTTTCCTGTCTCTAGTTATTCTCATACCAAGGATTTGTTTTGCAGCTCCCAAATCCTTCATTGCAAATGAATTTGACAATTTTTTTTGAGTACATTTATTTCCTGCATGTTAGATCCTGCAACAAGCATGTCATCCACATACAATAACAATATAATATAGCTGCCATCATTTTGCTTTTTCAGATAAACACAATGATCAGAGTGACATCTAGTATAACCTTGTTCAGACATAAACTTGTCAAATTTTAGATACCACTGCCTTGGAGCCTGTTTTAAGCCATACAAGCTCTTCTTCAACCTGCGCACTAGTTTCTCCTTCCCTTTCACCTCATATCCTTGTGGTTGCTCCATATATATCTCTTCCTCCAAATCCCCATGGAGAAAGGTTGTCTTTACATCTAACTGCTCAAGATGCAAATCTTCAGTTGCTACAAGACTTAAAATAGTTCTGATTGAAGTCATTTTAACAATAGGAGAAAATATTTCATCAAAATCAATACCTTTATTCTGTGCAAACCCCTTCACCACAAGTCTAGCTTTGTACCTCTGTTTTCCTCCATCTTCTTCCTTCAGCCTGTAAACCCATTTATTATTCAATATAGTTTTTCCTGCAGGCAACCTGACTAAATCCCAAGTCTGGTTATCCATTAAGGAGTCCATCTCTTCTTCCATGGCTACCTCCCACTTCTTCTTGCTTTCAACCTGCATTGCTTCTTCATAACATTCGGGTTCACCATAATCAGTCAACAATAAATAATATAATGAAGGAGAGTATCATTCAGGGGGTCTACTTATCCTGGTAGATCTTCTAACACCACTTTCAGGTGTTTGGGGTGCCTGTTTCTGTTGTGGTGGTTGCTGTTGTTGATTATTATTATTTCCATGCACCTTTACCTTTTCAGTGATGTCATCAAGAACTGCGTATTCCTTGTTTTCATTTTCTTTCTTCTTTTCCTGCAACTGATTCTTATACAAGACCTTTTCATCGAATATTACATCTCTGCTCCTAATGATTTTGTGATTTTCATAATCATATAAGCGATAACCAAAATCATTAACACCATATCCAATAAAGGTACATTTCTTTGACTTTGCCTCAAGCTTTGTTCTATTTTCTTTATCAATATGGACAAAGGCCTCACAACCAAAAGGCTTTAAAAACGAGTAGTTTACCTTTCTACCTGTCCATGCTTCCTCCGGAACACCACCATCCAAGGAACTTGAAGGCCCTCTGTTTATTAGATAAACAACAGTATCTACAGCATCTGCCCAAAACTGTAAAGGCAATCCTACATGCAATCTCATGCACCTTGCACGTTCCATGATTGTTCTGTTCATCCTTTCTGACACACCATTTTCTTGTGGTGTTCTTGGAACTGTC
This sequence comes from Pinus tabuliformis, assembly GCA_031772625.1. Lineage (NCBI taxonomy): Eukaryota > Viridiplantae > Streptophyta > Pinopsida > Pinales > Pinaceae > Pinus > Pinus tabuliformis. The sequence goes on along the minus strand of CM062814.1, from coordinate 66,638,960 downwards.
TTCTCTCTGCGAATTCCATGTTCTGAACAATACCTATCAAACTCTTTGCTGCAATATTCACCTCCATTTTCTGATCTAAGACACTTCAATTTCTTTCCTGTCTCAATCTCAACCAAAGCTTTCCATTTCTTGAAAGTATCAAATACATCAGATTTATTCTTAATACAATAAATCCAAGTTTTTCTAGTTGCATCATCAATAAAGGTAACATAATAACGAGAGCCACCGAGAGATGATACCTGAGCAGGTCCCCATACGTCTGTATGCACAAGCTCTAATTTTTCGTTCTTCTTTTCTTTCCCAACTCTGAGAAATCTGGCTCTCTTCTATTTTCCATAAATGTAGTTCTCACAGAAGTCCAAATCAACATTCTTCAAACTCGGCAACAAATTCCTTGAGTGAAGAATCTTAATCTCCTTTTCACTCATGTGTCCGAGCCTATGATGCCATAATGCTGCATCTGCTCCTTTGGAAGTTAAAGCATTAACAGAGTTAGAAATACCATTGCATAAATACAATGTACCAACCTTTTCGCCTTTTGCTATTACCAGGGCTCCTTTGGTGACCTTCCAAGCTTTATCTGTGAAAGTTGTCACACAACCTTGACCGCCTAACTGCCTTGTTGAAATCAGATTTTTCTTTAGATCTGGAACATGCCTTACCTCCTTTATTAGCCATTGGTTTCCATTCTGCTGTTTTACAAGAACCTTACCCATTCCAACGATTTTACAGGGTTTATCATCACCCAGACAAACTTGTCCAAAATCTCCTTGAACATAGTCATGAAAGTATTTCTTATCAGGTGTGGCATGGAATGAAGCCCCTGAATCTACCACTCAGGAATCAGTAATATTTTTGAAAGAAAGAATCAAAGCATCTTGTAACACCTCACCTGTCACATTTTCTTCATGATTGTTTTCTTGCTGTGCATCTCCTTCTTTTCCCTTCTGAGATCTACAGTCTTTCTTTAGGTGTCCTTTCTTTCCACATTTCCAACACACTATCCCCGATTTGGACTTGGATCTGCCTTTCCTTGATTTACTGCGATATCCTGAGCTCTTTCCTCTTTCCATTTTTCTTCCTCTAGACTCTGCAATCAAAGCATTTCCGATGTCTCACTGGAGCTTTTCTGTCGCATTTCCTCGCTAAGGATAGCACTGACAACATCATCAAACTTTAAAGTACTAGATCCAGAAACGGAGTTACTAATGGCCATTACCAAACCATTCCAACTTTCTGGTAATGAGCACAAGAATAACAGAGCTCTAACTTCATCATCAAAGTTTACCCCTACAGAACTTAACTGACTTGTAACTGTATTAAAATCATTTAAATGGTTTGCAACAGATCCACTTTCCGACATATTCATATTAAATAACCGTTTCATAAGAAATACCTTGTTTGAGGCCGAGGGTTTTTCATATAGTTTCGACAACGTCTGCATCAAACCCTCTGTCGTGGTTTCCTTCGAAATGTTGAAGGCGACTGACGTAGCAAGGCACAACCATAATGTTCCAAGTGCCTTTCTATCGAGAAGGTTCCATTCTTCGTCTTTCATACCGTCAGCATCTTTGTTTTTCCGCACAATGGTAGGTATAGATCTTTCTGATACAGATAATCTTCTATCTGCATCTTCCACAGTGAGAATTTTTGGCCGTTAAATTTCTTGACCCTAAACTTACCATCTTCTGCCATTGCTCCCACTCGAACCAGGAACCCTTCTTTCCTGCGAGTATATCAACCAAATAGACCTTCGGCTCTGATACTAGTTGTTAGAAAATTATATATTACGGAGCAATGGAACACATAAAATGTTGCAGAAATATAAACACAGAAAACGCACAAAACAAGAGAGACACAGATATACGTGGTTCACCCAGTTTGGGCTATGTCCACCCCGAACAGCCAGTCTTTCCTTTCTATTATCCAGCAAAATGAAGAGACACAACCTACAGCAGATCCACTGTAATATCCTTTGTTTTCTCTCACAGTCTCACCTCTCTGTTTCTCTCTCACGGAATACACATCTATATCTCAGCCTCAAATACAATGCCCTCATACAAAGAGAGGGGGTTTCCTTCTAGGGAAGAAAACCCTAAACTAAACATAAGTTCTACCGTCAGATCATCTGCCTAATGAACGACCCAGATTGACTAGAAATTACTATACTTTTACAAGGCAATTTTACATTTGTTTTTAGCATCGGGGGCGCTGCCCACGAACCCCTGCTGGGGGACCGCTGGCCCCCGGACCCCCCAGCTGGGGGGGATTGGCCCTCCCATACCACCGTGGGGGGGACAAGTCCCCCCTGCAACCCCCCGCGTGGAGGGGTGTACAAACTTCCTGTGGTATACATCCAGTTGAAACAAAGACCTCTGAACAATCATGCTCCACACACAACATGACAAAAAATTCATAATGACCCTCATGAGTTCTAAATGTTGTTTTTGGAATGTCTTAAACCGTCATTATGATTTGATGATATCATGAATGAAGATCCAACTTGGTGAGGTAAATTGATCCATGCAATTCATCCAATAATTCATCAATGACAGGAATGGGAAATTTATCTTTAATAGTGAGCTTGTTGAGCTCCCTAGAATCCAGACACATGCACCATGATCCATCCTTCTTGTGCACCAATACTACTGGAGCATAGAAAGAAATTTGACTAGGTTGAATTATACCAACATCTATCATTTATGCAACCATACGTTCAATTTCACTCTTTCAGGCATAGAGATATCTGTAAGGCCTCATGTTTGGAGGAACACTTCCTGGAATCAAATGAATACCATGATCATGATCACAAATAGGTGGGAGGCCTTTGTGTCTCAAATACCTTGGAATGATTTTCAAAGACTTTTTGGAGATCTGGATAAATAGATGATTTCGATGTGGGCATTGTTAGTGTCAGTGTCTTCACACTTCCATTAGTGATCAAATTGCTTTTTTGCATGCATATTAGGTGTCTCATCTGATCCACTACATTCCATTAGGTCATGGATCAACTAATGGTAGTGGTTTCTACTGAAGAAGAGGTTGAAAGTCAACTCGCAGCCAGAAACTTTACCTCCATCTCGAAAGGATCTAAGAAAGCACAAGGACATAGGGGAAAATAAAGAAGGGGAACAAGCCCATCCAGAATAGTTCCCTCTATCAGGTAAGGACGAGACCCAAATTTTTTTACATAAAATTGAAAATTTAGAAAAAGAAAATGTAAGATTAAGGAAGTAATTAGAGGAGAGTAAAGTAGAAGCACAAGTCTCGGGCCTAGAGACCTTGGCAGAGGCTGTAGACAAAGTGAGGGAAGAAACCACACCAAGTTCTATATGTGCAACATGTGTTAGGAATCTAGCAACAACCAGATACAAAGTCCGTGCTGCAAACACAATTTCGACAGAAACTTAAACCAAACCCTAAAGTTGTTACACAAGAACTCGTTAACAACACTGCTATTACACAAGAACCAGCAGCTGAAACAAATCATCTGATAGTAATCAACCTAGAAATTGATACACAAGAACCTTCCAAAAACATTGTTGTTACATAAGAACCAGCAGTAGAGGAAGAGGCTACTCAGGAAGAAAAATAAAGAGATAAACCACAAGAGCTGGTTGAAAAAGCAATTGCTACATAGAAACCAGCAACCGAAGTAGAGAAGCTCAATCCTCGAGATGCTATTACACCCCCAAGTGATATTGCATGTGAAGGAACAAAGGGTCCTAAAGCAAGATGGTGTTTGAAGAAAATTTTACTGATATCAAAATTGTAGAAATGGAAACAACATGAACTCTCCTTATAAAAGGGAGTGATCTCATTGGAAGAACATCGGAAAGTTGTAGATTCGCTCAAGGAATAGTGGCTTGAGAAGAAATTGGCAGAAGAATAGTAAAGATGGGAAAAGAAGGAAGCCAGGAAGGAGAAGGAGAAGCAAATGCAACTGTTATAGTAGAAAGTTCAGGATTTAATAGATGATAAACACAACTTGTATGATCTCACCCTAAATATATTAGGGTGTAGAAGGCCCTATCCACCCTACCCAATATTTCCGTGGGAAATTATTTGTTTCCGTTGAAGGTTGTTTATGAAAATATACTATATGTGGGTAATTCTACCCGAGTTTTTTTGAAAGGTTTTTGTGCTTGATATTTTAATGACCAAAGCTTACTATGTGAGCTATTTATTCATAATATAATCCATGAGCATGCTAGTTTGCACATGGTTGCGCACATTTTCTCCTACATGGGGGACCTATAGTTGCGTGCTTTTATTTCTTTCATGAGAAATTAGATAGAATGGCTCCTGGACATGAACTCAGTGGACACCAACGAAGAAAAGGCAACATTATGGATAAGGGCGGAACCAGGAATGGCTATAGAGTTGAGGCATGATTTTAAGAGATTTCTGAGTACTGCAAACATCAGAGAGTAATCAAATATCTACAAAAGAAGATTCGTGGGATTCTACCTCAACCTCTTTGGACAATTGAAGAGATGAGCACTAATGGGGTGACTTACTGAGGCCAGTAGCACAAGTATACAGGAGGGTGACCCTTTTGGGTTTCCAAACTTCATGGTTACTGTTACATGGGTACCATAGTACACCCAGATTGTGAGATCATTGGGAGCCTTATGAATATGGCTCAATTTTAAATATCCTTTGATTTAGCAGCCAATAGAGGAGTATCAGCCCCGTTATTAGCTGTGTGACTATGAGGATGAATCCTAGATACGTCAGTTGATGGCTGCTCAGAGCTATAGGTTTGTTGATGAGGATACTGCCGACGCTTATAACTTGACAAATCTATAGCGGAGGTACAAACTTAGTATATGAGAATATTGCATGAGGAAATGTAATTGCTTCAGTTGGGGGGAGATACTAGGTGTAGCTTTTAGGCATACTTTAAATACCTCTTTCCCCCATTTTTTTACCATTTTACCTTTGAACCTATGAGATTTATGTCCTAATTACCACTTTTCATGAATATAAGAAGCAACTCTTTTTGCGACATATTATTTTGCCAATTTTGTTAAATATGAATGAAGTGATATCTTTTTTATGGCTAACCAGGGTAAGTCTGGAAGAAGTTCTCTCACTCTTTTTGTTTCAGGTGTTGTTGATGAATTCAAGGCCAAAGGATGGACAATTGTGTTGTTAATTCAAAAATATGTTTTGAAGATTTGCTGATAGAGACCATTGTTGTTACACAAGTTTTTGTTACACCGCGAGATGCTATTACACCACAACTATCAAAGACTATGGGTACTATTCCATGATACAACTATAAGGAATCATGAATTATATATGGGCGGTCAAAGAATATAGGTGGTTATGATTTTATAAAATGATGTAACTTGAATAGGCCTTATAATTAGAAACCAGTTGTAACAATTCCTATTTTCTTTTAATATCAATCAACATGAGAATCGTAAGATTCTCATGACTGATATGTTCCCTATTTTTGGAATGTAAACTTTATAAAAGGATTCAGTTCCATGGAAGGGAACAGGAAACACGAGATAGTACCATCATTTTGATTCTGTAATTCACGACTATTTTAATACAAGAACATCATTGGTGATGCTTTTACAGATTCTGTGTTGAATTTCTAACTAGTTCTTATTTCATCCATGTGCCCTGCTAGGGAGGAAGGGACCTCCTCTTTAGCAGGGATTGTAGTGTTAGTTGTTGCAGTATATTAATTATTTCTTTTTCATAAGTGTGAAGTTATTGTTGTCAATGTATAATTCATAGAGAAGATTTACTTCTATTTTTCAAATTTCTGGTATTCTGTTACAGAGGATTTATTTAAGTTGTAATATTTTGATCAATTGGTTCAGTCAGGAATATTGTGTGTCACACACCTGTTTCTTAGTAAAACATGAAGTGTAATCTCATTCTTGTAGAATGGTTTTTGATTTCCGCATGAGTGTTTAATTTCTACAATTGGTTCAATGAAATTTATTTCTGATCTTTATTTCTATCCTTGGTTGTTATGTATTGGCATAGATAGTGGAGACACATTTAAGATAAAAATACCTATCTTGGTTGAAAACTAAATGGTTACAGTTTAGTCAATTAAACAATGATTAAATTGGCACAACACTCATGTTGTTCTATATAAATGTACCTTTGTAACCAAGATTTTATTGATAAGCGTGAATTTCTATTTTCCTGTACTGCAAAATTGCGCTCCTTTTGCTCAATCCAATTATGAATTTCCGTCTTAGTCAAATGCCACATCCACATCCCTCAAACATATCTCGGTCCTGGGAAAGGAACCATTTGTTGGTTTTGAGGCCTAGACCTAGGTCCGAAGTTAGGTTGCGCTAACCGACAAAAATCTATACTACCATCCTTTCGGCAATGAGTTGTGTAGGGTCGATCATAGTATCACCCGAGGTAATATGGGGGAGGGGTTATATAACTAGGTTTCTTCATTCAGAGGGGGTAGGAGTGTGGCTGAAGGGTCTTTGTTATTCTAGGGCTCAATTTGACCTTCGCGAACCACTAACTCCATAAGCATAGTTGTAAATAGTGTATGTACTGAACAAATATATGAGCTATGTGTAACTACTTTAGTATGCATCATTCAACCTAATAAACACTATTCAGATCTTCATGATGCACTTTACAGAGAAAATAAAGTATAATGAATCACAACCATACAGAAATACATAAACTAATAAACAAGTAACTAAACCCAGATATGATTCAAAATACCCTTTTATTACTTTGATTCTTCAACAATACAGACTTCTGATCCTATGCACTTAGCTACAGGGGCTTGCACACAAAACTACAGACTTACCAAGGTCTCCATGCACACAGTAGCAGGAGCCTTCCCCTTCACCTAATTATAGAAGATGACAGACTCTAAAGACAAGTATCAACCATCTGATTCTTCTTTTTTAGACAGCTAAGAAATCCTTTATATAATTATCTATTACAATACCATGGTCTACAAACCATGAGAAAAGCTCAAAACAATACAAAAACTAAGGGGATTTGACCTTCCTAAAACCCCTTGACTCCTAATGGCCTACGCGTTGCATGGTACGTTCCTTAAAATGCGGAGGATTTTACAAAACTTACTCAAAATTGGACCTAGGAGACCTCGTATTGACAAATATACTTCTTCGAAATGGGATTATAGAGTCTATATGCCTTTGATTCCTCACTATATCTAATGAATATACACTTTTCACTTTTGTCATCTAATTTCTTTCTCAATTCTTTAGGTGACATGTGCATAATGAGATATATGGCAACTCTTGTTGGCATTATGGTACATGTGTTGTCCTTGATGGCAACCCACAAATAGGTTAGTTCAAAATTGATAAAGGGTAACTCATATTGTAATAGGTCAATTCAGAGGTAACAGAATAATGGCACAAAAAAAATGATGATGGAACAAAGGATTACAAATCAGAATCAAACAATTGAAGAAAAATAATGCTTTAAGTTGTATACGCTGGTTCACCTAGTCCAAGTAGCATATACAAGTGCGTTGACAGAACAAAAGTGTCATATACATATTCACACACTTTCACAAGAGGAAAAGCGCATATGGGATGGAAAATTAAGGTTAAAGAATACCAAGGGTCCATACCATGGTATTAGCCCACAATATTGAGTGGAATAATGGTTACATGATCCTGTGTAAGAATACCACATGTTCTAAGTGATGTTTTGGTTTGAGGTATTGATAAAAGGCTAAAACTATATAAGGAGGTGAAGATCAAAGTGTGAGAGTGTGCAAGTGAAAGGGTTTCCACGAATACTTCTATCTGAAGTATATTTTGGGTTGTAAGAGCTATGGTTATGATATAGATCTGAAATATATTGTGCACCCTTGGTTATAATGTTGGATTAGGATCATGAAACCTGAAATGATTTATCATTATATGATCTAATAATGGATAGTCTAAATATGATTACTAATTCATGTTTTATCCTTTATATGCTATGATCTAGGTATATATGAAGTTTGGAATAACTGCGAAGTTATAAGTTATTATTTTCAAATCTATATGTAGGTTTGCCTTGGTGAAGGCGCGTATACACACTGGTTCGGTACTTTCAAGCAATGTATGTAGAAGAAAATCTTGTTGTTCAGAGATGAATGGTCTATCTGATTAGTGCTACTGTTTTCTATTGTTTGTCAATGATGTCTTCATTAGATCTGAAAGTAAAACTGATTGTATAAGGAGATTGAGTCTAGTTGATTGATTGATTGAGTAAGAAGGGTGATCTTTGGTACCATCTGTTTTGAACTCTGTAAGATGATAGTAGATCTTTAGAATGTCTCTGGTTAGTATAGTTTTTGGTTCAGAAGTTTGATGACTCAATATCTTTAGAGGTATACATAGGTTGGGTTGCAGAAAGTACTGTAAACATGCAGGTTGGTTTTGTTAAAGTAGCATATACATTCTGACATATTATTTTTGAGGTTGCAGTTGGTTCTAGTTGTTGATACAGTGTTCTGGGTTCAACTATGTGTTCTGGTGATAGTGATCTAAGTGCTCAGATTGACTGATTGTTGATATATGCAGTTGTATTTGATAGTTGTATTGCAGTGGTGATTGTTTTTTAGCTTCAATGTTGTTGATGGGTCCAATATGAAAATTTGATGAAAATTGGCCTACGTATTATGTTGTTGTGTACCAAGACTATCCGGTCTGAAAATTTATGAAATGTGGTCCCTAGAGGAAGAGTGAAGGTAGTAGCCTTTTATAGGCCAACACCTACATACTGGTAAACATATCAGCCAATACAAAAGCTAGGGGGTTAGAGCTCCCTTCCAGTTGAAACTGGAAAACAAGTGAAGATTGTAGCCTTTAGCAGGTTGATGCCTGTGTATTGGGAAAAGTCTGCACCAATACAAAACTTGTAAACACATTTTATTATAAGAAGATTGAAGACTAAGACGATAACAACGATGGTTTTTTCCCACATTGGGTTTCCGCCTAAAAAATCCTAGTGTTCATGCATTCTTCTTATGTGTGTTGACTTATTTTGCTCTTACTACATCTGTTTACTACTTAGTAAATGAATCACACCCTGATTTAAGACAATGAATTAGTTGTTTATCAAAGTTTATTATCTATACGCTAGTTTCATTATTTATAGGCTCAGACATTCACTAGTTGGTTTCAATAAAATAGCATATACAGTTTGAAAAAGAAAAATTATTGTGAGAGTTTAAAATACTAATTCACCCCCCTTCTCAGTATTTTTCCCAACAATTGGTATCAGAGCAGGTCCTTAAGAAGAAGCTTGATCGCTTGAAGGAAGATCTCTCAAGATGAGAAATCACAAAGGAATGGGATCTATCAGACCACCAATCTTCAATGAAAATGACTTAACATTTTGAAGACAAGAACTAGAGCCTATCTTCAGTCACTTGGAGCTTATCTTTAGGAAATTGTGGAAGGAGGATACCATATCCAGCAGCAGTCCCCACAGATCCAGCAGAAAAGAAAGTATATGAAAACAATGCCAATGTTGTCAATGCATTATTGTGAAGTCTATCAGAATCAGAATTCGTCAAAGTCATGCGGATCAACACAGCCAAATCAATATGGGACAAAATCATTTAGAGCTACGCAGGAGACTCCCAGGTAAAACGTGCTAAGCTCCAAACTCTCAAAATTCAATATGAAACTCTCAAGATGCATAGTGATGAAAATATTGCTAGTTACTTTTGACGAGTAGATGAGATTGTAAATCATATGAATAATTTGGGTGAAGAAATAAATGAAGCTACTATAGTAGAGAAAATTTTAAGATCTCTATCTTCTAAATTTGTGTCAAAAGCATATGCCATGGAAGAGAAGTAGGATCTACAATCTGTTATTGTTTCAACTTCATGGAATTTTAACTACCTTTGAAATGAGAAAAGGAGGTCCATCAGAAATTAGAGAAGCCTCTGTAGAAGGAAAATAAAAAGAATATCTCAAGGAATCAGGATATACATCAGAAGAAGACAAGGTAAACTTTGTGAATAAATTTAACTGGGTACTATAAGAGTCAAAGGTAAGCTTCCCTTCAAATGTTTTTCTTGTGGAAGAGTTGGTCATTATGTTGCCAAATGTCCTCATAAAGATAACCATGAAAAAGGAAAGGATTATGCAAAAGGTAATAAGAAACCATTTTTTAATAGAAGAAGTTATTATACTCATGAAAATAGTGATGGCTTGTCTAATAGTGATGAAGGTGAATATGAACAAGATATTAAACTACTCATGGCTTATGAAAATGATGAGTTTGTGGATGCCTTAGAAGAAGAAGATTTTTTTGAAGAAATCACTCATCTTAAAATCTATTTGGAAGAAAAGAATATTGTCATAGATGTTGGGTTGTGTTATATTCTTTCCACGTAGTTAACAGGGGGTTTGAGGGGCACCCATAACCCCACTTTATGGGGTCTAGGGCAGCGCCCTGGAAAATTTTGGTTTTGGACCCTATGTTAGGTTGGGCGGCCCCACCTATGGTTTTTTGCATGATTTTCACACATGTTTTTTGGACGCGATGGTTTTCGGTCCATGATATTGGATGCTTCGGCATGTATAAACATGTATTATAACATTGAAAGGAACATAATGAAAAATCAAGATGGTAGTCCCGGTTTTGGGATCTAGGGGAAAATCTCTGTGTCTATTTGTTTTATGTGTTATGCTCTCGCATTTTTTATTTTCTGTGTTTTAGAATTCATATGTAGGTAATTTTTGTATGGGGTTAAAATCTACATTTGGTATCAGAGCAATTTTGGCTTCAAGGGGTCACCTTTGTTGCTAAGGGTTTCGCTCGGGCCTGTGGTAGACCTCGTTCAGTGGGAGATCTGTGAGATTGATTCTCGTGGTGGAAGAAGATGGCGAGCAGTGGAAAGATAGAGATCGAGAAATTTAATAGTCAGTGTTTTGAGTTGTGGAAACTCAAGATGGAGGATTTATTTGTGGATAAAGATTAGTGGATTGTGGTAGATCCAGGTAATAAACCAACGGGAGTGTCCGATGAAGAATGGAAAAAGTTGGATCGGAACGCAAAGAGCACAATATGATTGTGTCTCAGATTCAATATTGCTGAATGTATCTGGGGAAGCTACGACGAAGGCTTTGTGGGACAAGTTAGGGACTTCGCACTAATCTAAGTCTCTGGTGAATAAACCGTTCCTGCGAAAAAAGTTGTATAACCCGAGGATAAAATATGGAGACTTGGTGACAGAGAATCTGAACACATTTAATATTGTGGTATGTCAATTAGCATCTGTTGATATTAAAATTTTAGATGAAGATAAGTGCATCAGTTTGTTGTGTTCTCTACTAGATTCGTGGGATAGTCTGGCTATTGCAATAGGTAGCAATGAAACTGCCTTGCAGTTTGATGAAATAGTCTCAGCCTTGCTTACGGAGGAGATGATATGGAAAAATATGGAGAACCGGAATGGTGATGCCTTGTGAGGATAGTCGCAGAACAGAAACAAAAATAAGTCATCGAGTGGGAGATCTAAATCTAGAGGGAGATCTAAATCTCTAGGAAAACCTGTAAAGGTGGTGTGCTGAAAATGCGGAAAGGAAGGGCACTTCAAAAGGTATTGTAAGTCTAAGGCTCTTGACAAAGGAAAGGGATCTGATGATGCTCCTTCTGCAGAGGTGAAACCACCTCAGATGAAGGTGGGGATGTGTACTTGGCTTCTTCAAGTACACATGTAGATCATGAGGCATGGTTGATTGAATCAGGTGCATCCTTTCACTTCACTCCCCACATAGAGTGCTCCTGCAAGTATGAGAAATACAATGGTGGTGATGTATTCTTAGGGGATGATAGGAAGGCTAGAATCGTTGGCCGCGGAAAAGTAAAGTTGAAATTGCAAGGTGGAAGAGCTAGAACACTTCCAGGTGTTCTGCATATTCCTGCATTGGCTAGAAATCTGATTTTTGTAAGCAAGCTGGATGATGTAGGTGTAAAAACAGTGTTCGAGAAGGATACCGGAAAGATGGTTCAGGAAGCACTGGTATTGATACCGGGAGTTCCGATTGGAACTCTGTACAAGCTGCAAGGTAGCACTATTATTGATGGGTGCAATAGTTCTGTGGTTCTTGAAAGTGGAGCAGAAGATCTAGTGGTCTCTGGAGAGAAGACCATGCTGTGGCATCAAAGGCTTGGACATATTGGAGAGAAGGGCCTTCGAATACTTCATGGTAAAGTTATGGTAGAAGGTATGAGTAATAGCTCTCTGGATTTTGATTTCTATGAAAATTGTGTATATGGGAAGCAGAATCAGGTGAGTTTCCCCTCTAGTGGTAAGAGGGTGAAACAGATATTAGAGTTTGTGCATAGTGATGTGTTTGGGCCTGTGAAGGTTCCATCACTAGGTAAGTCTGTGTACTATGTATCATTTATAGTCAACTTCTCAAGGAATACCTGGATATATTTCCTTAAGAAGAAATCTGAAGTCTTTGATTGGTTTAACGAATTTATGGCTTTGGTGGAAAACTAGACAGAGAAGAAGATAAAGGTGCTGAGGATAGATAATGGTGGAGAGTTTTGCAGTAAGGAATTTGAAGATTCTGCAAGAATTGTGGTATCGCATGGTAGAAGACTACTCCATATGCATCTCAACAAAATGGAGTTACAGAAAGAATAAACAAGACGTTGATGGAAAGGGCAAGAAGCATGCTCAGTGGTGCCAGGTTAGGACAGGAATTCTGGGCAAAGGCGATGGATATTGCATGTTACCTGGTCAACAAGAGGTATGGACTGGTAAGAAACCATCTCTTTCACATCTGAGGGTATTTGGATGTGATGCATATGTACATGTTCCAAAGGAGAAACGAACCAAGTTGGATAGTAAATATGAAAAGTGCATCTTTATTGGGTATAAGGATGGTTTAAAAGGTTATAAGCTTTGGAACCCAGTCACACAGAAGGTTGTGTACAGTTGAGATGTGGTGTTCAGAGAGGTAAAAGATTTTATTAAACATGAAGTCCAACCAAAGGAACCTGAGAAGATAGAGTTTGAGATAAAGGAGGAAGAATCAGACTCTACAGCAGAGGAGGAATCAGAAGATGAAGAGCCACAAACTACAGGTGCGAGAAGATCAGTTTGAGAAAGAAGGCAACCAGAAAGGTATAGTCCATCTGCTTTCTGATCAAATTTTGATTTGTCTATTACTGATGATGATCCCAGAGATGTGAAGGAAGCAGTAGATTCAGAGGATGGAAAACTCTGGAAATAGGCCATGGTTGATGAAATGGCATCTTTGCACAAAAATGAGGCTTGGGATCCGGTGGAGTTTCCGGCTAGAATGAAACCCATAGGTAGCAAATGGGTGTTCAAGAAGAAGACAAATGCAGAAGAAAAGGTGGAGAAATACAAAGCTCGATTGGTAGCAAAAGGTTATTCCCAGGTGTCGGGAATTGATTTTGGTGATATTTTTTCTCCTGTTGCCAAGGTAACTTCTATTAGATTACTTTTATCTATTGCTATTGCTTTTGATTTTGAGGTGGAACAAATGAATGTGAAGACATCATTTCCTCACTGGGATCTTGAAGAGGAAATATACATGAAGCAACCTGAAGGCTTTGCGGTGAAGGGTAAGAAAGAACTGGTATGCAAGTTAAAGAAGTCTCTATATGGATTAAAACAGTCACCAAGGATGTGGTATCATAAATTTGATACATTTATACAGGGACTTGGATTCACCAGAAGCAAAGCAGATCATTGTGTGTATTTTAAATTAATTGTTGACCACGTTATTTATCTGGTCTTGTATGTCGATAATATGTTGCTGGTTGGAAATGAAAAAGAAATTATCCAGCATTTGAAGACCCAATTTTCCTCCAAATTCGACATGAAAGATATTAGTGCTACAAACTATATTTTGGGCATGGAAATTAAAAGAGATCAGGCAAAGAGGAAGCTCTGGTTAAACCAGAGGAAGTATGTCGAGACAATACTGCAGAGGTTTAATATGCAGGGTAGTAAACTAGTGAAGGTTCCTATTCCTATAGGTGTGAGGTTATCTGCCGAACAATGTCCCAAGACACAAGAAGAGGAAGAGGACATGTCCCGTGTTCCATATGAAAGTGCAGTGAGTAGCTTGATGTATGCAATGGTTTGTACTAGACCAGACATTGCACATTTAGTGGGAGTATTGAGCAGGTTTATGTCAAAAACAAGAAAGGAGCATTGGACAATAGTGAAGCGGGTTTTTAGGTATTTGCGTGGCACTAGTGATTATGGTCTGTGCTACCAAGGAAGACGAGGATTGGGCAGAGTGTTGGATATTTATGGCTTTGTTGATGCAGACTGGGCTGGAGATCTGGATCAGAGAAGATCTTCAATTGGGTATGTGTTTAACCTATTTGGATGTTTCATCAGTTGGATGAGTAAGAAATAATTTGGAGTGGCACTATCAACTATATAGGCAGAATACATGGCAGCCATTCATGCAAGAAAGGAAGCAGTTTGGTTGCAGAGATTATATTCAAGTATGGGGTTAGTACATGAAGCTATAAGGATTGACTGTGACAGCCAAAGTGCAATTTTCTTGCCAAAGAACCCTGCATATCATTCAAAGACAAAGCACATTGATGTTTAGTATCACTTTGTGAGGGATATGATAGAAGACAAAAAGGTGTTGCTAGTAAAGGTCGACACTTTAAAGAATACTACAAGTGCATTGACAAAATCTATGAGCTCTAACAATTTCTCTTGGTGTAGAGAGACAATGGGCATTTCAGGGCTGGAAAAATGACTAAGCTCTCTTGTGGCCCCTTGTGGAAAGAAAACAACAAGTGGGAGAATGTTGGGTTGTGTTATATTCTTTCCACATAGTTAACAAGGGGTAGTGCCCCAGAAAATTTTGATTTTGGACCCTATGTTAGGTTGGGTGGATCCACCTATGGTTTTGTGCATGATTTTCACACATGTTTTTTGGACGCGATGGTTTTTGGTCCATGGTATTGGACGCGATGGTTTTTGGTCCATGGTATTGGATGATTTGACATGAATAAATATGTATTATAACATTGAAAAGAACATAATGAAAAATCAAGCTGGTAGTCTCGGTTTTGGTATCCAGGGGAAATCTCTGTGTATATGTGTTTTATGTGTTATGCTCTTGCATTTTTTATTTTTTGTGTTTTAGAATTTGTATGCAGGTAATTTCTGTACGGGGTTAAAACCTACAATAGATATTTTGACACATCAACTCACTGAAAAGGAAAAGTACAATGAGAAATTAGAATGTGAAGTAGTGGGTCTAAGAAAAGAACTTGAGAAGACAAAATCTTTGAATCTCAAATTTTCTACAGGATCAGAAACCTTAGACGAAATCATCAAGGTTCAACATTCTCCTCTTATAAAGGCTGGCCTTCAATACACTAGAGAAACATCCCAACCGAAAAATTGTTCAGCCATCACTAGAAGCTATCTTGATGCAGCAAAAACTAGTGAACAATGTGTCAATCCTCAACAAAAGACTAAAATTACTCCCCGGGTAAATAATGTTCATTTTACTCCAAAGGTGAAAATCAATAGAAACACCAATCAAAAGTTGAACAATACCAAAATATTTTATGATCACAGAAACTTCTTCTTTAATGGACAATGTTTTTCATGCCATAACATTGGTCATAAGGTTGCTCAGTGTATTGCTTACAAAAATAGCATGACTAGATATGCAATAAAACAAAGGAGTGTGACCGGAATCAAGAAGAGCTCTTATAATAAATTTTCTCCTCTTGAAGATGGAATTGAATATTCATTTTGCAATAAATTTGGTCATGAAGAATCTAAATGCAGGAGCAAAAGGAGCAAACATCATCCAACTCCAAGGTATGGAAAAAGAAGGAACTACAGTAAAAAAAATGTGACATAGCTCTGTTTGTAGAAGGACAAGAAAATCAATGGTACATTGATAGCGGATGCTCAAAACACATGACATGTGATAAAGATAAACTCATTTCATATAATTCTTTAGAAAAGGAAAAGAATGTCTCTTTTGGAAATGACACACCAACCGTCATTAAGGTTAAAGGTTTTGTTTATCTAAAAGAAAAGGTTAAAGTTGGAAATATTATGTATGTTAATGGTTTAAAGCATAACTTATTGAGTGTTAGTAAAATGTGTGATCAAGGAAATGAAGTTGTGTTTCGATCAAAAGAATGTGTGGTTCATGAGCTTGACACAGGAAAGACCATAATCAAAGGTACAAGAACTCCAAGCAATCTGTATATACTAAAATGAGGTCAAGAACAATGTTATCTAAGAAAAATAGAAGAGAACTAGTTATGGCATAGAAAATTGGGGCATCTAAGCTTTTATCAAATAAGAAAATCATGCAGGCTCAAGGCAGTTTGTGATCTTCCAAATATCATCATCCCAGAAATACGATCTGCAAACCATGTCGATTCGGTAAGAAAAATAGAGTTCAATTCAATGCCAAAGAAGGATCAGGAAGTAAGCCTCTTGAACTCATTCATACTGATTTGTGTGGGCCAACAAGGAAATAGTCACATCGTGGAGAAGAATACTACATTTTATTCATTGATGATTTTTCTAGAATGTTCTAGATTGGTTTACTAAAGCATAAAGATGAAGCATCTGAAAAGTTTAAGGTCTTCAAAGATTTAGCTAAAAATGAATTAGTTCTAAAAATAAAATGTCTCAGATATGACCGGGGAGGAGAATTCATATCAAATGAATTTTTTGAATTTTGTGAACAACATGGAATAAAAGAGAAGAAGTTCAAGTAGATTTTACATAAAACTCCCTTATACCTCCAATTTGGAAGACAGATAACAAATGGAGATCCAAACTCTAGACAGACAACAACAATGACTTCTGGTTGAAAAATCATGTAGAATTTGTTAGGATATTCCGACACATAGGAAATAGTTAAGTACAACTTGGTCTAGTATAGAGTTAGGTAAAGTGTGTTTCTTTACCGTTGTACATTTTGTAACTTACAATCTGACGGTCACGATATGTAGTGATCCGATGGTTCATTCTATCCTCGGTATTTCCGACACTTGATCCGTGGCCTGACACCCGATTGGTCCATGATTTCTATTTAAAGCGCATGGAGGGTCATTTGTAGGGTAATCCGTGCATGAGAGAAACATATGTAAATTTTCATTCTTTTATTAATAAATTGCCTGAAGTGGCCGCGTTGGCTCAGGCCGTGGACTGTTTCCCTCTTTGAGGGTTTTAACCACGTCAAAATACTGGTGTATTGATCTGTGATCTAGTTGTGAGCGGTGTCCTTTTGGTGTTCTGTCTGAGGAACTTACCCTGAACCAGATCACAGATCAATACACCAGTATTTTGACGTGGTTAAAACCATCAAAGAGGGAAACAGTCCACGACCTGAGCCAACGCGGCCACTTCAGGCAATTTATTAATAAAAGAATGAAAATTTACATATGTTTCTCTCATGCACGGATTACCCTACAAATGACTCTCCATGCTCTTTAAATAGAAATCATGGACCAATCAAGTGTCAAGCCATGGATCAAGTGTCGCTAATACCGAGGAGAGAATGAACCGTCAGATCAGTACATATCGTGACCGTCGGATTGTAAGTTACAAAATGTACAACGGTAAAGAAACACACTTTACCTAACTCTATACCTAACTCTATACTAGACCAAGTTGTACTTAACTATTTCCTATGTGTCGGAATATCCTAACATCCCCCCTTAAGAACAACTTGGGATAGGATTGAAGGATTTACAAAAATGACACAATAAGAGAAGGAAGGAGGCACTAGAGCCTATCCCCCCTTAGTGACAACTTCCTGAACTCCAACCATAAATCGAAGTTTAGTGAACTTCACCTCTGTGAGAGCCTTTGTGAAGATGTCTGCAACTTGATCATCTATTGAACAATATTGCACTTCAAGAACATGGTCGTGAATGAGCTTTCTGATGAAGTGCATGTGCAGTTCAATGTGTTTGCTGCACTGATGTTGGATTGGATCTTTGCATAGTTGAATGGCACTTTGATTATCACACCAAAGTGTAGTCGGCTGTTGCAGCTCAAAGCCAAACTCTGATAGGATCTGACGAAGCCACAAGGCTTCCTTACTAGCTTCTATGGCACCACAATACTCTGCTTCTGCTGACGAAAGAGAAATGGCACCCTGTTTCTTGCAAGCCCATGTGATAGGTCCTGAACCAAGAGTGAACACATAACCGACAATAGACTTCCGATCATCAGGGTCACCAGCCCAATCAGAATCAGTGAAACCAACCAATAGAGGAGCTGCTTCGGCACTGTAATGAATCCCAAACTGAACTGTACCTCGAACATAATGAAGTATTATTTTAGCTGCTTTCCATGACTTTCACGTGGGTTTTGCATAAACCGAGCAAGAAGGCCAACAACAAAGGAAAGGTCAGGACGAGTATGAGTTAGATACAAGAGTTTTCCTAAAAGTTGACGGTATAAGGTAGCATCAACTTCAGGAGAAGTACAAGTGACTGAAAGTTTGACTCCAGACTGAAAGGGAGAAGGGGCTGGCTTACAGTCTTCCATGTGAAAATGACGTAGAATATCACAAGCATACTTGGACTGTGAAAGGGAAATACCCTCCTTGGATTGCAAGACTTGAAGACCAAGAAAATAGTGTAAGTGTCCTAAGTCTGTCATTTCAAATTTCCTTTTAAGGCTAGACTTCACATGGTTTATAAGGTTGGGATCACTACCAGTAAGGATAAGATCATCAACATAAAGAACAAGGATGATAAGAGAGTTGCCTACTTTCTTGGTGTAGACAGTATTGTGAGAATGACACCTAGAAAGCCAGATTCTAAAAGAAAGCTATCCATTTTGGCATACCAAACCCGAGGAGCTTGCTTGAGACAATAAAGGGATTTCTTAAGTCGTCATACAAGGCTGGAGTCTATTTGTATGAAGCCAATGGGTTGTTCCATGTAGATTTCTTCATGCAAGTCCCCATGCAAGAAGGCAGATTTAACATCCATCTGATGGACTTCCCATTTGAACGAGGCAGTAAGGGAAAGAACAAGGCGGATAGAGTTCATTTTGGCAACAAGGGAGAAGGTTTCAGTGTAGTCAATGCCTTCAACCTGTGAAAAACCTTTAGCAACAAGACTAGCTTTATGTTTATCAACTTTCCCATCTGGTCCATACTTGGTTCTGTAAACCCATTTGAATCTAACATGTTTTCGTCCCTTTGGTAGAGGAACAAGATCCCATGTATCATTTGCCAATAATGAATGATATTCTTCATTCATAGCTGCTTCCCAATCTGGATGGCCTGAAGCTTCTGCAAAGGTGTCAGGATCATAATTTACTGGAGCTTGAGCCAGTAAAGAAGAGGCTCTGTCAAACTGAGAACGTGTGCGTCGATGTTCTGTAGGATCATCAGCAAGATCACCTGCTGCATCTCGAGTAGCACGAACCCATTTTGGAAGCTGAGGAGCTGAAGGAGGATCCTGAGATGGTGGGGGAGGATTGTCATCCTCACTTTCATCATCTGAAGAAGAAATTTTTTCAAAAGTAGAAGAGATAGGAAGAGGTAGCACATCCGCCGGACTAGGCTCGCAGGCCGATATATTTTCATCAAATTTTACATGTCTTCTAATGATAACATTTTTGGACTTAAATGGAATAAGTCTATAGCCTTTGACATCTTCAGAATATCCAACAAAAGTACATTTTTCACTCTTAGGTTCTAAAGCTTTATGCTTTTCATCTGGAATATGGTCCCACGCTTCACTTCCAAAAACACGAAAGTGACTTACATCTGGTTTGATTGAGCTCCATGCTTCTTCTAGAGTGATATTATTTAAAGCCTTAGTAGGAGTGTGATTTATTATGTAATTTGCACAGTTAATTGCTTCTGCCCAAAAACTAAGACCAAGTCCTTTAGATTGTAGCATACAATTAGCCATTTCCTTTAAGGTGTGATTCTTCCTTTCAGCTACACCATTTTGTTGTGGAGTATATGGAACAGTATGTTGCATTTGAATTCGATTCTCAATGCAAAAGTTGATGAATGTGTTTTTAACATATTCTCCGCCATTATCAGATCTTAGCTTAAGAATTTGATGTCCAGATTGTTTTTCAACAAAGGCCTTGAAGGCCAAAAATGTGTTAAATACTTCACTCTTGAGTTTTAAGAAGTATACCTAAGTGCGTCTGGAGAAATCGTCAATGAAAGTTAAGAAATACTTGCAGCCAGAGAATGACACAACTGGAAGTGGACCACATAAATCACTATGCACAAGCTGTAAAGTGGTTGAGGCATGCCAAGAGGCACGTTTTTCAAAACTGTCCCGATGATGTTTTCCGAGTACACATACGGAACAAACACCATCTCTGCAAGATATCATAGGAAGACATGTCACCATATCAAGGATAATTTTAGGGGCGAATGTTCGCCCTTTGGCGAAATTAAGGGGTTTTAAATTTTTAGTGGGCGAATATTTTGTATCATAGTACATTTTTACAAATCACCTCAAATAGCCCACCTTATTTTAAGGGAGAGGGTAAAAAAGGTAAATTTAGCCCTTGAAATTAGGACTTACAACCTTCCATTCGCCCATTTTCAGGAATAGGTTTTATTTAAGTGAATCCATTCGCCCATTTTCAAAAATAGGTTTTATTTAAGTGAATCCTATGGGCCAAATACCGTATTTATAAAAGAGGTATGGTAAATTAATAAAAATATAAATAAATGAGAGGTATGGTAAATAAATAAAACATTTTTTTATATTTACTCCATAAGTCACCTTATATACATGTAACGGTGTAAACAAATAAAAATATAAGTAAAGTGGAGGTATGGTAAATAAATAAAATGTCTTTTTATACTTACTCAAACGGTATGGTAAATAAATAAAAATATAAATAAATTAGACGTATCGTAAATAAATAAAACCTCTTTTTATATTTAGTCCATAACCCTCGTTCTATTTATGAAGGCTCAAGAAAGAGGTTTTATTTAAGTGAATCCTATGGGCCAAATACTGTATTTGTAAAAGAGGTATGGTAAATTAATAAAAATATAAATAAACGAGAGGTATGGTAAACAAATAAAACATTTTTTTATATTTACTCTATAAGTCACCTTATATTTACGAACACTCAAAAAATGGGTTATATTTAGGTGAAACCTATGGCCAAAATACTATGGGACAAATACCATGGACTAGATTGTTATTAATACCATGCAAAAAACCATTATTAACCCTAACATTAGAATTAATAAAAATAAAAATGGCACATGGTATTGACTCATGGTATTCACCAAAATGGCACATGGTATTGACCCATGGTATTCACTTGGAATGTAGCCTATTTAAATGGGGGAATTAAACCAACATGTAGCCTATGCTAAGATTCACTAGGACTTTACAAAGTTTTATTATTTAGTGAAAGACTCGCCAAGATACTACAAGATTTTATAATTGAGTAAAATATTCGCCATGCCTGGTGAGAGATTCGGCAAAAAATTATATACACATATTATATTATTGATAAAATCGCCTTCCATTTTTCCTATATACCATGGAGATTTGCCCATTTATTATATTTATAAATTTAGGGGGGGTTCTTAAAATTTTCCATGCACCATATTTTCTTTACATAGATGCTGAAGGGAGTGATAGTTTAAGTGACCAAATCGCTCATGCCAAAGTTTTCTCACTTCATCGTTATGAGCAACAAATACTGAGGGAAGATTTAATGACCTAAAGTTGTGAAACTTATACAACCTTATAGAATCATCAACAATGCCAGTAGCTAAAATATTTTTAGGATCTCTTAGGTCCTTGATTACAACATCATGAGGTGAAAATTCAATGATTTTACCTTCACCTAAATGAGTTATCTGATATACAGATAGAAGGTTGTAGGATAAGGTTGGAACGCATAATACATCATTAAACTGACCATTGTCTAGATGAACAGTTCCAGTCCCTACAACACTAAGAGATCTATCATCACCAACATATATATTTTTGGTGTTACAATCATTTAAAGAAGAAAACATGGCTTTGTTTTTGGCCATGTGATAAGAAGCTCCAGAATCAATGAGCCACTCATGAGAATGAGAAGAAGAAGATACATTTAATGCATAACCAGACCGAGATGATTGACAACCACATGCAGAAAGTGCCATTCCTTAAGATGAAGTTGAAGAATGCTCCACATGGATGTTATGTTTCTTCATCGCTGCTTCCAAGGCTTCCAACTTCTTAAAGCATTTGGATTCTAAGTGGCCATCTCGATTACAAAAGTTGCAATGTCTATCAGTCTTCTTCCATTTGTTTTTATTTGTCTTATCATTTTGTTGAAATGATTTTTAATTTTGAGGCTGAGATTGCTTAGGAACCTTGTTTGGTTTAGGACCATTCTTTTTAGGATATGACTTCTTAGGATTCTTTGAATTTGGTTGCTGCTGGGCAGCTAACGCTTTCTTGGAAGAGTTTCCAAGATTAAGAAGACCAAGGTGTAAGAGTTTTTCTTGTTCTCTTATTAGAGAATCACAAAAAGAGTCAAAGGAAGGGGACTTGTAGTCTGTTCCTTGAGAAATGAAGGCTTCTCTTGTAGAATGGAAGGTGGAAACAAACACAGAGTAGGCTGGTCCCAACTTTGTAAGAATGGAATAGATAAGGTTACTATCTTCTTTCTTAACTTTAACACCTTCCAAAAGATATCTAAGGGTCTTGAACTTGGACAAGAAATATTCAATGCAAGAAAAATTATTAGGGTCCAATGTAAGCAACTCATTTTCAAGTTGATGGGCTCTAAGTTCATTTTTAATCCCAAAAACTTTATTGATTTGTTTCATTGCTTCATCAGGAGAATCAAGTTCTGCAATATGGAATCTAAGATCTGGAGAAATAGACATCCCTATCAATCCACGTGCTTGATCTTGCCTATTTTCCCATTTAGCATCTTTATCTTCATCCTTCGGTTTCTTTTCTTGGCCTGAGGCTATTCTGTAGAGACCTTTACTTCTAAGTAAATCCTCAATGTAGGACAACCATTGGAAGTAGTTGGTGCTGTCAAGGGTAACTTGGTATTGACTTTCCATTTCAGTGGAAACTGAAGCTAAATATGCTGAAAATAAGTGTTCCAATGGATAGATCTCGAAAAATTAGGCTGGTTTTAAAAAACGGCTCTGAAAATGGCTTCCGGATGAAGAAGTTATGGCTTTTTGAAAAAAAGTTGTTGAAGTTGCCGACGAAGTGCGGGAATGTGCGGAAATGAAAAAGTCCGCCCCCACAAAATGGAGAATTGAACCCAAGACCTCTACTCCCTTAAAATAGCTTTGAACCAATTGATCTATACAAAAAATTTGAGAGAGAGAGAGAGAGGGGGGGGGGGGGTACTTTGGGTTGCGTGCTTGCTTTGAGAAAGCTCTTTTTCCCTACAAAACAAAAAACACAAAACCCAACACGGACATGCAAAGAAAACGAACCTTATAGCTCGAAGTTAGCTTTAGCCGAAAAAACTAAATATTTTCAAAAATGAACCTTGCGGCTCAAAGTTAGCTTTTTCCGGAAACTAAATATTTTTCTCAATGTTTCCGAATTTCTGAGATCACATTAAGGTGCAGGGAAAAGAGCATACGCATGAGAAAAATCCTTCCTTTCTGTTTCTGGTTTTCCCAGATCGCACAGAGTCGCAAGGCATAGAGCATACGCAGAAATGAAAGGTATAGATCCGGTAATAAAAAGGCTAAATAAACCGAAACCAAAATAAACAGAGAGAAAATAACAGTAAACTGCAAATAAACACTGTATACCTCTAGATCTTAAAAATGACGCAGCTAGGGCTACCGGAAACCTTTTCGCGTGAAACGAAAGGGGTTCCTCACTGGAACAGGTTCTCCCAACACAACAGAGCAGTCCTCTCAACCCGAAAGCAGTTAGAAACATCAGATCTAGGAAACAACAGTCGGATGCAGTTGTACCGGCTTCAGATTTGGATCACCAACGGACGCAGCCCTCAAATAGCTCTTATACCATGTAGGAATTTACAGGGTAAGTTCCTCAGACAGAAAACCAAAAGGAAACCGCTCACAACCAGATCACAGATCAATACACCAGTATTTTGATGTGGTTAAAACCCTCAAAGAGGGAAACAGTCCATGGCCTGAGCCAACGCAGCCACTTCAGGCAATTTATTAATAAAAGAATGAAAATTTACATATGTTTCTCTCATGCACGGATTACCCTACAAATGACCCTCCATGCGCTTTAAATAGAAATCATGGACTAATCGGGTGTCAAGCCACGGATCAAGTGTCGGTAATACCGAGGAGAGAATGAACTGTCGGATCACTACATGTCGTGACCGTCGGATTGTAAGTTACAAAATGTACAACAGTAAAGAAACACACTTTACCTAACTCTATACTAGACCAAGTTGTACTTAACTATTTCCTATGTGTCGGAATATCCTAACAGAATCACCTATCTAAATGCCCAATTCTAATAAAAGGGCTTTCTACACCTTCTAGGCACCTTCTAATTTCTAAGGTAAGGTTCTGGCCAACTCCCAAGAGCAGGTGCACTACTCTGCTCTATTAATCTACGATGCTCTCTATTGCTCCCTCCGTCTCGTTGTGTACATAACCCCATTTTTATGCTGGTGGGCATGATCCTTCATAAACCAGGTAGTTTCAACAAATGACAAGTTTAGACTGTTGGTTTCAACAACCGATTCTCCATAGATGACACACGATGTTTCTTGTAGTCCTAGAAAATCCACCAAAAAATAGTTGACACAGTTCATTTCACATTAACCTCAACCTTGCGGATAAATCAACACATACTCCTAAACCCAGCAGTTTTAACACAGAGAATCGATGCTTTAAACTAGTGGATAGACCTAAATCCTTTGGCAATAAGCATCCTGCAATAAAGGCCAATCCGATGAGCTATCAACTGGAACACATAATCTATTGTAAATCGCAATATGTCAGGGTCGAGGGTGATTCTCGATAACAGGCCGTTGCACAGAGTGAACTATGATTTGCGAACCGGTGGACCTAACCAGTTTTAGAAACCAAACCTATAAGTGTATTGCATATAGGATCCATCGACATATCACAATCAGAAGAGACAACGATAATACTATGTACATGGGACTAGGCATGCAACGATGTGTGATAAAAGGTGGACCTCATGGAACTATCAAGCTATAGTATATAATATATCAGATCCAAAAGAAGTCTTCATAAATCAAAATCGGTAGAACCGACATGTCCTATGGTTTTATAAATGCAACTTCCGTGATATGCGATTGCGATATCGCAATCATAACCCTAACTGTTGGGGGCTGATTATGTGAAGCACTTCCCCTTTGCAATGTGTGATTACGATCATCGCATTGTACCCTTCCTTGCTTGGGGTCAATTTGTAAAGCACTTGATCCACCTTCATGGATCATTTAAAGAAGAAAACATGGCTTTGTTTTTGGCCATGTGATAAGAAGCTCCAGAATCAATGAGCCACTCATGAAAATGAGAAGAAGAAGATACATTTAATGCATAACCAGACTGAGATGATTGACAACCACATGCAGAAAGTGTCATTCCTGAAGATGAAGTTGAAGTTGAAGAATGCTCCACATGGATGTTATGTTTCTTCATCACTGCTTCCAAGGCTTACATCTTCTTAAAGCATTTGGATTCTATGTGGCCATCTCGATTACAAAAGTTGCAATGTCTATCAGTCTTCTTCCATTTGTTTTTATTTGTCCTATCATTTTGTTGAAATGATTTTTCATTTTGAGGCTGAGATTGCTTAGGACCCTTTTTTGGTTTAGGACCATTCTTTTTAAGATATGACTTCTTAGGATTCTTTGAATTTGGTTGCTGCTGGGTGGCTAACGCTTTCTTGGAAGAGTTTCCAAGATTAAGAAGACCAAGGTGTAAGAGTTTTTCTTGTTCTCTTACTAAAGAATCACAAAAAGAGTCAAAGGAAGGGGACTTGTAGTCTGTTCCTTGAGAAATGAAGGCTTCTCTTGTAGAATGGAAGGTGGAAACAAACATAGAGTAGGCTGGTCCCAACTTTGTAAGAATGGAATAGATAAGGTTACTATCTTCTTTCTTAACTTTAACACCTTCCAAAAGATATCTAAGGGTCTTGAACTTGGACAAGAAATATTCAATGCAAGAAAAATTATTAGGGTCCAATGTAAGCAACTCATTTTCAAGTTGATGGGTTCTAAGTTCATTTTTAATCCCAAAAACTTTATTGATTTGTTTCATTGCTTCATTAGGAGAATCAAGTTCTGCAATATGGAATCTAAGATCTGGAGAAATAGACGTCCCTATCAATCCACGTGCTTGATCTTGCCTATTTTCCCATTTAGCAGCTTTATCTTCATCCTTCGGTTTCTTTTCTTGGCCTGAGGCTATTCTGTATAGACCTTTACTTCTAAGTAAATCCTCAATGTAGGACAACCATTGGAAGTAGTTGGTGCTGTCAAGGGTAACTTGGTATTGACTTTCCATTTCAACGGAAACTGAAGCTAAATATGCTGAAAATAAGTGTTCCAATGGATAGATCTCGAAAAATTAGGTTGGTTTAAAAAACGGCTCTGAAAACGGCTTCCGGATGAAGAAGTTATGGCTTTTTGAAAAAACGTTGTTGAAGTTGCCGACGAAGTGCAGGAATGTGCAGAAATGAAAAAGTACGCCCCCACAAAATGGAGACTTGAACCCAAGACCTCTACTCTCTTAAAATAGCTTTGAACCAATTGATCTATACAAAAAATTTGAGAGAGAGAGAGAGAGAGAGGGGGGGGGAGGGGGGTGCTTTGGGTTGCGTGCTTGCTTTGAGAAGGCTCTTTTTCTCTACAAAACAAAAAACACAAAACCCAACACGGACATGCAAAGAAAACGAACCTTACGGCTCGAAGTTAGCTTTAGCCGAAAAAACTAAATATTTTCAAAAATGAACCTTGCGGCTCAAAGTTAGCTTTTTCCGGAAACTAAATATTTTTCTCAATGTTTCCGATTTTCTGAGATCACACTAAGGTGCAGGGAAAAGAGCATACGAATGAGAAAAATCCTTCATTTTTGTTTCTGATTTGCCCAGATCGCACAGAGTCGCAGGGCATAGAGCATACGCAGAAATGAAAGGTATAGATCCGGTAATAAAAAGGCTAAATAAACCGAAACCAAAATAAACAGAGAGAAAATAACAGTAAACTGCAAATAAACACTGTATACCTCGAGATCTTAAAAATGACGCAGCTAGGGCTACCAGAAACCTTTTTGCGTGAAACGAAAGGGGTTCCTCACTGGAACAGATGCTCCCAACACAACAAAGCAGTCCTCTCAGCCCAAAATCAGTCAGAAACATCAGATCTAGAAAACAACAGTCGGATGCAGTTGTACCGGCTTCAGATTTGGATCACCAACGGACGCAGCCCTCAAATAGCTCTGATACCATGTAGGAATTTACAGGGTAAGTTCCTCAGACAGAACAACAAAAGGACACCGCTCACAAGCAGATCACAGATCAATACACTAGTATTTTGATGTGGTTAAAACTCTCAAAGAGGGAAACAGTCCATGGCCTGAGCCAACGCAGCCACTTCAGGCAATTTATTAATAAAAGAATGAAAATTTACATATGTTTCTCTCATGCACGGATTACCCTACAAATGACCCTCCATGCGCTTTAAATAGAAATCATGGACCAATCGGGTGTCAAGCCACGGATCAAGTGTCGGTAATACCGAGGAGAGAATGAACTGTCGGATCACTACATGTCGTGACCATCGGATTGTAAGTTACAAAATGTACAACAGTAAAGAAACACACTTTACCTAACTCTATACTAGACCAAGTTGTACTTAACTATTTCCTATGTGTCGGAATATCCTAACAGAATCACCTATCCAAATGCCCAATTCTAATAAAAGGGCTTTCTACACCTTCTAGGCACCTTCTAATTTCTAAGGTAAGGTTCTGGCCAACTCCCAAGAGCAGGGGCACTACTCTGCTCTATTAATCTACGATGCTCTCTATTGCTCCCTCCGTCTCGCTGTGTAGATAACCCCATTTTTATGCTGGTGGGCATGATCCTTCATAAACCAGGTAGTTTCAACAAATGACAAGTTTAGACTGTTGGTTTGAACAACCGATTCTCCATAGATGACACACGATGTTTCTTGTAGTCCTAGAAAATCCACCAAAAAATAGTTGACACAGTTCATTTCACATTAACCTCAACCTTGCGGATAAATCAACACATACTCCTAAACCCAGTAGTTTTAACACAGAGAATCGATGCTTTAAACTAGTGGATAGACCTAAATCCTTTGGCAATAAGCATCCTGCAATAAAGGCCAATCCGACGAGCTATCAACTGGAACACATAATCTATTGTAAATCACAATATGTTAGGGTCGAGGGTGATTCTCGATAACAGGCCGTTGCACAGTGTGAACTATGATTTGCGAACCGGTGGACCTAACGAGTTTTAGAAACCAAACCTATAAGTGTATTGCATATAGGATCCATCGACATATCACAATCATAAGAGACAACGATAATACTATGTACATGGGACTAGGCATGCAGCGATGTGTGATAAAAGGTGGACCTCATGGAACTATCAAGCTATAGTATATAATATATCAGATCCAAAAGAAGTCTTCATAAATCAAAATCGGTAGAACCGACAGGTCCTATGGTTTTATAAATGCAACTTCCGTGATATGTGATTACGATATCGCAATCATAACCCTAACTGTTGGGGGCTGATTATGTGAAGCACTTCCCCTTTGCAATGTGTGATTACGATCATCGCATTGTACCCTTCCTTGCTTGGGGTCATTTTGTAAAGCACTTGATCCACCTCCATGGATCATTTAAAGAAGAAAACATGGCTTTGTTTTTGGCCATGTGATAAGAAGCTCCAGAATCAATGAGCCACTCATGAGAATGAGAAGAAGAAGATACATTTAATGCATAACCAGACCGAGATGATTGACAACCACATGCAGAAAGTTCCATTCCTCAAGATGAAGTTGAAGTTGAAGAATTCTCCACATGGATGTTATGTTTCTTCATCACTGCTTCCAAGGCTTCCATCTTCTTAAAGCATTTGGATTCTATGTGGCCATCTCGATTACAAAAGTTGCAATGTCTATCAGTCTTCTTCCATTTGTTTTTATTTGTCCTATCATTTTGTTGAAATGATTTTTCATTTTGAGGCGGAGATTGCTTAGGACCCTTTTTTGGTTTAGGACCATTCTTTTTAAGATATGACTTCTTAGGATTCTTTGAATTTGGTTGCTGCTGGGTGGCTAACGCTTTCTTGGAAGAGTTTCCAAGATTAAGAAGACCAAGGTGTAAGAGTTTTTCTTGTTCTCTTATTAAAGAATCACAAAAAGAGTCAAAGGAAAGGGACTTGTAGTCTGTTCCTTGAGAAATGAAGGCTTCTCTTGTAGAATGGAAGGTGGAAACAAACACAGAGTAGGTTGGTCCCAACTTTGTAAGAATGGAATAGATAAGGTTACTATCTTCTTTCTTAACTTTAACACCTTCCAAAAGATATCTAAGGGTCTTGAACTTGGACAAGAAATATTCAATGCAAGAAAAATTATTAGGGTCCAATGTAAGCAACTCATTTTCAAGTTGATGGGCTCTAAGTTCATTTTTAATCCCAAAAACTTTATTGATTTGTTTCATTGCTTCATTAGGAGAATCAAGTTCTGCAATATGGAATCTAAGATCTGGAGAAATAGACGTCCCTATCAATCCACGTGCTTGATCTTGCCTATTTTCCCATTTAGCAGCTTTATCTTCATCCTTCGGTTTCTTTTCTTGGCCTGAGGCTATTCTGTAGAGACCTTTACTTCTAAGTAAATCCTCAATGTAGGACAACCATTGGAAGTAGTTGGTGTTGTCAAGGGTAACTTGGTATTGACTTTCCATTTCAACGGAAACTGAAGCTAAATATGCTGAAAATAAGTGTTCCAATGGATAGATCTCGAAAAATTAGGCTGGTTTAAAAAACAGCTTCCGGATGAAGAAGTTATGGCTTTTTGAAAAAGCTTTGTTGAAGTTGCCGACGAAGTGCGGGAATGTGCAGAAATGAAAAAGTCCGCCCCCACAAAATGGAGACTTGAACCCAAGACCTCTACTCTCTTAAAATAGCTTTGAACCAATTGATCTATACAAAAAATTTGAGAGAGAGAAAGAGAGAGAGGGGGGGGGGGGTGCTTTGGGTTGCGTGCTTGCTTTGAGAAAGCTCTTTTTCCCTACAAAACAAAAAACACAAAACCCAACACGGACATGCAAAGAAAATGAACCTTACGGCTCGAAGTTAGCTTTAGCCGAAAAAACTAAATATTTTCAAAAATGAACCTTGCGGCTCAAAGTTAGCCTTTTCCGGAAACTAAATATTTTTCTCAATGTTTCCGATTTTCTGAGATCACACTAAGGTGCAGGGAAAAGAGCATACGAATGAGAAAAATCCTTCCTTTCTGTTTCTGGTTTGCCCAGATCGCACAGAGTCGCAAGGCATAGAGCATACGCAGAAATTTAAGGTATAGATCCGGTAATAAAAAGGCTAAATAAACCGAAACCAAAATAAACAGAGAGAAAATAACAGTAAACTGCAAATAAACACTGTATACCTCCAGATCTTAAAAATGACGCAGCTAGTGCTACTGGAAACCTTTTCGCGTGAAACGAAAGGGGTTCCTCACTGGAACAGATGCTCCGAACACAACAGAGCAGTCCTCTCAGCCCGAAAGCAGTCAGAAACATCAGATCTAGGAAACAACAGTCAGATGCAGTTGTACCGGCTTCAGATTTGGATCACCAACGGACGCAGCCCTCAAATAGCTCTGATACCATGTAGGAATTTACAGGGTAAGTTCCTCAGACAGAACAACAAAAGGACACCGCTCACAAGCAGATCACAGATCAATACACCAATATTTTGACGTGGTTAAAACCCTCAAAGAGGGAAACAGTCCATGGCCTGAGCCAACGCAGCCACTTCAGGCAATTTATTAATAAAAGAATGAAAATTTACATATGTTTCTCTCATGCACGGATTTCCCTACAAATGACCCTCCATGCGCTTTAAATAGAAATCATGGACCAATCGGGTGTCAAGCCATGGATCAAGTGTCGGTAATACCGAGGAGAGAATGAACTGTCGGATCACTACATATCGTGACCGTCGGATTGTAAGTTACAAAATGTACAACAGTAAAGAAACACACTTTACCTAACTATATACCTAACTCTATACTAGACCAAGTTGTAATTAACTATTTCCTATGTGTTGGAATATCCTAACAGAATCACCTATCCAAATGCCCAATTCTAATAAAAGGGCTTTCTACACCTTCTAGGTACCTTCTAATTTCTAAGGTAAGGTTCTGGCCAACTCCCAAGAGCAGGTGCACTGCTCTGCTCTGTTAATCTACGATGCTCTCTATTGCTCCCTCCGTCTCACTGTGTAGATAACCCCATTTTTATGATGGTGGGCATGATCCTTCATAAACCAGGTAGTTTCAACAAATGACAAGTTTAGACTGTTGGTTTCAACAACCGATTCTCCATAGATGACACACAATGTTTCTTGTAGTCCTAGAAAATCCACCAAAAAATAGTTGACACAGTTCATTTCACATTAACCTCAACCTTGCAGATAAATCAACACATACTCCTAAACCCAGCAGTTTTAACACAGAGAATCGATGCTTTAAACTAGAGGATAGACCTAAATCCTTTGGCAATAAGCGTCCTGTAATAAAGGCCAATCCGACGAGCTATCAACTGGAACACATAATCTATTGTAAATCGCAATATGTCAGGGTCGAGGGTGATTCTCGATAACAGGCCGTTGCACAGTGTGAACTATGATTTGCAAACCGGTGGACCTAACGAGTTTTAGAAACCAAACCTATAAGTGTATTGCATATAGGATCCATCGACATATCACAATCAGAAGAGACAGGGATAATACTATGTACATGGGACTAGGCATGCAGCGATGTGTGATAAAAGGTGGACCTCATGGAACTATCAAGCTATAGTATATAATATATTAGATCCAAAAGAAGTCTTCATAAATCAAAATCGGTAGAACCGACAGGTCCAATGGTTTTATAAATGCAACTTACGTGATATGCGATTGCGATATCGCAATCATAACCATAACTGTTGGGGGCTGATTATGTGAAGCACTTCCCCTTTGCAATGTGTGATTACGATCATCGCATCGTACCCTTCCTTGCTTGGGGTCAATTTGTAAAGCACTTGATCCACCTCCAATCTATGATTGCAATATCACAAATCACAACCAAACATCATTGTTGCTGCAGCAAGTGATGGAAAACACATCATCACTTTTACAGTTTAAAATGCAACACATGATTTTAAAAAATAAGGCCATGACATTGTACCACACCTAGAAGAACCATCTCTCACTTATCAAAGTTATTGGGTCGTCTCCTTGTGGCGCATTTTCTGGTCGAATAACTGTTTCACCTGGTTCATGAATGGATGTTTTTTCCTTGCGAAGTTGCTCTGGATGGAGCCTCCAACGCATGGCTCTTTGATGACCACCTTTGTCGCAATGACTACAATAAGACTTCTTCTTCCAGACCTACTTTACCTTCTTCCTTGCCTACTGTTGAGAGGGTCTTTCATGCCTCATCCCTTTTCGTGCTGGTATTCTTCTCCAGCCTCAGCAAACTCATGGTTATGCAATCCACAAAAACTGCAAGTTTTTCTATGCCATGATTTTTGTTCATTATTAACAATACTATTGTAATCATAATGAACATTTGAATACCGAGACTTGTTATACATTCCCTCTTGTTCTTTGGTATGATCATGGAAATGAGAGCTTGCCTCATCTCTTTCTCTGCAATGCATACTACCATAGGTTGATGGTGATGTGTTCCCATCATCCTCTTTCCTTGATGGTTTCAACAATGTCATGGAAGTTTTTGACATCTTTGAGCATTGTCCTTCAATGCACCGCAACCTTGTGAATCGAGGTCTTTGCTTAACCTCTAATGGCTGAGTTATGCCTTGGCCATTAACACTAAGTCCTTCTTCTTACATGTACCTCATCTTCGTAAGGAGTCTCATGTTTTTCCTTGTAATGGGTCTATCCATATTTCCAATAGAAATTATACTATGTGAAGATGAAACTGAAGAGAAATCAACATATTTTACCTCCACTATCGATTAGGAAAGAATAGATGAGAGCTTATCATCATCTATTGTTGATGGTTCGCTGGTTGTTTTGGCGCATTCCCCAACCTCCTTCCTAACATATCCAAGTCCTATATGTTGGGGTAATTCCTCTACTTGGATGGGGTTTATGATGCCCTAGACATTAATATCAAGGCCCTGTCCCTAATACCAAATTGTCTTTAATAGTTTGGACTCGATTCCTGTAGTATGGTTTTCAAAAATGTTGAAATCGTCATCAGGAACAATGCATGGAGATGAAGAATTTAGTTTTACCTCACAGGGGTCACGTTGTATCTTTTCCAAGGCCTCATCCTTATCCTGCAACTGGCATAACAACCTCTATTTCTCCTCTTTCTCTTCATGAAGAAGCTTCCTTAATTTAGCAAGCCCTGCTTGAAGACTATGGTCATTGCACTTCAATTCTTCCAAGGCCTCATCTGTGGCTCGCAACTGAAGTTGCAATCACTACTTCTCCTCTTTCTCTTCTCGCAGTAGCCTTCTTAATTCAACATTCTCTACTTCAATTTTCTGGTTAATCTCCTCATTCAAGGAAGGCGATGATAAGATGCATAAGCATCAGAAGATGTGGATGATGCATCACTCTCCAATCTCCCTGTCTCCTCCTCTCTTCTCTTCTCATACACACCATACATGATTTCCACCATTTTGGACATTTGCAGGAAGGGCTTGTGCATTTCTTTATCATTTTCCATGGTTGCACACTCAGTCATTCACACTCGCAATTCTTAACCACAACAAGACTGCTTCTCTTCCCAACTAGCTTCAACATCCGCCATGTCATCTCTTCATGATGCATGTCCTCTGAGGTTTGTTTCTGGTTAGCGTACTCATGTAATTTTCATCAACTAAGGCCTCCTCTAATACCACTTGATCCAAGATTTTTTTGCTATGGATGCGTTATTAAATTACATATAATAGAGCACTTAAAAACCATGGAGCTTAAGCATATAAAACAAAGATAAAAGAGACATAATCACACATGAGATCAAGACACAAACAATTGATTACGAAGTTCATCCAATTTGAACTACATCTCTAGGCCCTACTCAATAGTGGGGAGGCCTTCATTCATTAAATGGCATGAAAAGAGAAGAAGTACAAGCATGTTTTACATAAACACCCTTATACCTCCAATTTGGAAGATAAATGATAAATGGAGAGCCCAAGTATAGTGTTATCACTCAGGTTGTCCTTCTGGTCAGCTCAAAAGGATATGGCTGAGGTAACCACAGACCAATCTTTGGACTGCAGGGTCTAGCCCACCTGCAATCAGAGAGGGCTCTCTCTTTCTGATTTAGCTTTGTTGATAAGGTTTTTAGGCTAGTTATTGAGTTCAAGGGGTTTTGTTTTGATTTTTGGTTGGAAGGATGATGCTTTCAATTAAAGAGGCAGGGATAGCATGAAATATTTAGAACCATTGGGCGTGGAGTCAAGGAGTAGGACTGCTGGTGCGTTTTCTTGGTCACAAGAGGGAATTATGGAGCAAGACAACTGCATATGAAACAATCATTCAAGGTAAAAGAGATGGATAAAAGGCTAAGGAATGAGGGGCAATTAAGAATCTCTCATTCAGGTTAGCAGAAAGAGGATAAACGAGCCCTATCGAGAAGCAGTTAAGAATTCCTAGATAACAGTCATTTATATGTGAAATAGATCAAACATGAGCCATAACAGAATTCATATTTATGCCTAAATCAGGAGGAAAACATTAAGAAGCCACAGAAACTGAGCATAGAGTGCAGCTAAGCAAATTCTGAACCAATCCTTTGTTCAGTGACTTGAGCATATGTGAAATTGAAATAACAGAGGTAAGTAACACTTATTGATTCATACTGCAGCACAAGAATTCGACATTCACTTTTTCAAACCATTAGACATAGAGCAGACAGTTTGTCCTCCAAAGCTTTTCAACAATCTTTGATTAAGTAAAACATCTGAGATATAGGGCGAGTCTCTAATGAAGATTATCAACCAACCAACCCTTTAAACAATGCAGAGGGTCAGTATGAATAGGGAAAATTGTCAAAAAAATTAATCTATTACAGCCGACCTAAACAGGTTTGAAATAAAATGATTACTTTAACCTAATCTTATCCAGAAATAAATGCATGAAAATATTTTGAGCTGCGCTGTGGGCAGCTTTATCACACTGAGTTAATGTCTGTCCTGGGTGGCTCGGTGCAGTCCTCCCGTAATAACTGTGATTTGTCTTTTATCTCCACCTTTAACTTGGTTTTGCTGCTGTTTTGCTAGCATTAATGTGCACTAATCCCGACCAGATAGGATTTTAAATGGCCTTAACTGCCTTGCTGAATTTGATGAAGGTTTTTAATTTTCACCTGCTTTGATGTTGTTGTACTGATACTCTTTGCTGCTTCATCTTTCCTATGATACACTTTTGGTGTTGAACCTGGCCTCTTTAATGTCGTCTGAGTGGCTTGGACTGTCCCATCGATCTTTCATGGCAGTTGTTCGGCCCTCTGTTGCTTTAAAAACTGTGTTTGCCCCTTTCTGAATGCTTCGCGAAGGAATTCTCGTCATTCTGCACCTTTCGGGCTTGCTGGGGGCCGCGCGGCGAGGGGTTTTCCATTTTGGCCTATTTCTCGTAGCCATGAAAAACTGCCTCAGATTCTGATTTCGGGCTTCCTAGGCTGGGATTTGCGCCTTTCGCACTTTTTGACGATGACGTCACCATGACGTCAGCAGTGGGTCCCAGTACGGTGGTGACGTGGTAGGATGACGTCAGCAGATTACGTCAGTAGTACAGCCGGGTGACGTGGCGGTATGGCGGAGGAGGTGACGTGGCGATATGGTGGTAGCTATGTGGCAAGGACATGGTGGCAGGGGGCCGACGCGGGATGGTGATGTCAGTAGTGCCGTGGTGCTGACGCAGGAGGGGGGAAGGCGGTTTACGGTTTTGGGCGCACCGCCTTAGAGCAGAAGCAGTTTCGGAGGAGGGGGTTCCGTCACAGCTGAGGAGGTGACGTGTGGCGGGAGTACGATGGTAAAACAGCCCATCTCCCGGGCGTTAACGATCGGCAGATCGACAGATGGAAAGACCCGCCCACTGTTGATCTGCAGTGCAGGCAAAAGGACGGCTGGCGGAACAAACAAGGTGGCAGAGGAATAAGGGACCGGGGGCCTGCGCGAATATTCGAATCTTAATATAGCGCGGCGGGGGTTTGAACTTTGGTTTTGTGGGTGAACAGGTTATGCGTCGGCGGGGGTTAAAGGTTTGATGAACATAGATTTAGGATACGGGCGGAGAGTGGGTTTTATAGGGTCAGGATTAAAAAGGAATGGTTGTTAGCATGACCAGGTGCCAGGCTAACTCCAGTTAGGACACGAATGGGTTAGTAGGAGCCCCAGATGGACTACTGCCTCCCGAACTTAGAAGAATATGGCTATAGTGCGATGGGGAGGATTTTTTTTTTTTTGGGATTTATATATTTTTACATAGTAGGGGAAAGGGAAATGATTGAGGGAGCTAAATAATAGAGTTAGTAGTTAATATGGAAATGACAAGAAAGCGCTAAGTATGTGGATCTTAGGCTATCAGGGGGAAAAGTGACTCATAGAGGAAGCTTGGAAATCCTTGAGTAAAGCAGATCTTCACCAGGCAAGTGATATGGAAAATGATGAAACTAAGAGGAATCAAGCAGATCTTGACCTCTTTAGGGAAATTAGTGAGTGATTTGGGAAATAAGAAGGGGAGTTAGAGGTATCCAGCTTGAGCTCCTCCAAATGGAAAACTGCCTCCACTTGTGATCTGAATAAATATGACACTTAACAACATGAAATGGATCACAAGCCATGATTCTGCAACCACAGAGCTACCTACCTAGCCTACCTTCCTAACATTTTTTCTTCTTTTTGGGCGGGTGCACTTAGACTTGCAGACCCTGCTTTACAATTTTTCTTTTGACTGCCCTCCTATCTAAATCTGCACTTATTTCTGCCAAGGGCCCAGATTAAGTAGTTGGGCTCCCTTGATTCTATACCTATCTACAAATCTGCCAAGATTAAGATGTTTGGACAGATATTCATTCTCTATTTCTAAAGCAAGAAATTGAAATCTAGGGAGGCCAAGATTAAGCTGTTTGGCCTTCCCTTTACAGAACATTCTTCAAAAATGGTTAAGTCATCAAAATTGGAATACAACAGTGGCATTTAGACTGGCACACTTTCATGGCCTCTTCTTTGACCTCTTTCTGGAAATATGGAGCATTGCAGGATGCAAAGTATGACATATTTGGCATGTAAAACTATCAATCATGAAAGATGAACACCTGTTGCAACAGGAGGCTAACATATATAAACAAACAACACCATTGACTTCCCCGTGAAAAATTATGTAGAATCACTTATCCAAACACCCAATTTTGATAAAAGGGCTTTCTGCACCTTCTCGGAACCTTCTAATTTTTGAGGTAAGGTTCCGGTGACCTACCAGGAGAAAGTGCCGCTGCTCTACTTCGTAAATCTACATTTCTATTTGTTTCTCCCTCCCTCTCGATTTTAGATAACCCCATTTATATTCTGGTGGCCAGGATCCTTCATAAACTGGGAAGTTTCAACAAATGACAAGTTTAGGCTATTCGTTTCGACAACCAAGACTCTCCATAGACGATGCGTGGTGTTTTTCGCAATATTAGAAAGTTCACCAAAAAATAGTTTGCATAGACAACAAGCATTAAGCTCAACCCAATGGGCATTTCAGGGCTGGAAAAATGACTAAGCTCTCTTGTGGCCCCTTGTGGAAAGAAAACAACAAGTGGGAGAATGTTGGGTTGTGTTATATTCTTTCCACATAGTTAACAGGGGGTTTGAGGGGCACCCGTAACCCCACTTTATGAGGTCCGGGGTAGCGCCCCGGAAAATTTTGATTTTGGACCCTATGTTAGGTTGGGTGGATCCACCTATGGTTTTGTGCATGATTTTCACACATGTTTTTTGGATGCGATGGTTTTTGGTCCATGGTATTGGACGCGATGGTTTTTGGTCCATGGTATTGGATGATTCGACATGTATAAATATGTATTATAACATTGAAAGGAACATAATGAAAAATCAAGCTGGTAGTCTCGGTTTTGGTATCCAGGGGAAATCTCTGTGTATATGTGTTTTATGTGTTATGCTCTCGCATTTTTTATTTTCTGTGTTTTAGAATTTGTATGTAGGTAATTTCTGTACGGGGTTAAAACCTACAATAGATATTTTGACACATCAACTCACTGAAAAGGAAAAGTACAATGAGAAATTAGAATGTGAAGTAGTGGGTCTAAGAAAAGAACTTGAGAAGACAAAATCTTTGAATCTCAGATTTTCTAAAGGATCAGAAACCTTAGACGAAATCATCAAGGTTCAACATTCTCCTCTTATAAAGACTGGCCTTCAATACACTAGAGAAACATCCCAACCGAAAAATCCTTCAGCCATCACCAGAAGCTATCTTGATGTAGCAAAAACTAGTGAACAATGCGCCAATCCTCAACAAAAGACTAAAATTACTCCCCGGGTAAATAATGTTCATTTTACTCCAAAGGTGAAAATCAATAGAAACACCAATCAAAAGGTGAACAATACCAAAATATTTTATGATCACAGAAACTTCTTCTTTAATGGACAATGTTTTTCATGCCATATCATTGGTCATAAGGTTGCTCAGTGTATTGCTTACAAAAATAGCATGACTAGATATGCAATAAAACAAAGGAGTGTGACCGGAATCAAGATGAGCTCTTATAATAAATTTTCTCCTCTTGAAGATGG
This sequence comes from Pinus tabuliformis, assembly GCA_031772625.1. Taxonomy (NCBI): domain Eukaryota; kingdom Viridiplantae; phylum Streptophyta; class Pinopsida; order Pinales; family Pinaceae; genus Pinus; species Pinus tabuliformis. Next base: position 66,599,925 of record CM062814.1, on the reverse strand, counting down.
AATTGAATATTCATTTTGCAATAAATTTGGTCATGAAGAATCTAAATACAGGAGCAAAAGGAGCAAACATCATCCAACTCCAAGGTATGGAAAAAAAGGAACTACAGCAAAAAAAATGTGACATAGCTCTATTTGTAGAAGGACAAGAAAATCAATGGTACATTGATAGCGGATGCTCAAAACACATGACATGTGATAAAGATAAACTCATTTCATACAATTCTTTAGAAAAGGAAAAGAATGTCTCTTTTGGAAATGACACACCAACTGTCATTAAGGGTAAAGGTTTTGTTTATCTAAAAGAAAAGGTTAAAGTTGGAAATGTTATGTATGTTAATGGTTTAAAGCATAACTTATTGAGTGTTAGTAAAATGTGTGATCAAGGAAATGAAGTTGTGTTTCGATCAAAAGAATGTGTGGTTCATGAGCTTGACACAGGAAAGACCATAATCAAAGGTACAAGAACTCCAAGCAATCTATATATACTAAAATGAGGTCAAGAACAATGTTATCTAAGAAAAATAGAAGAGAACTAGTTATGGCACAGAATATTGGGGCATCTAAGCTTTTCTCAAATAAGAAAATCATGCAGGCTCAAGGCAGTTCGTGATCTTCCAAATATCATCATCCCAGAAAATACGATCTGCAAACCATGTCAATTCGGTAAGAAAAATAGAGTTCAATTCAATGCCAAAGAAGGATCAGGAAGTAAACCTCTTGAACTCATTCATACTGATTTGTGTGGGCCAACAAGGAAATAGTCACATCGTGGAGAAGAATACTACATTTTATTCATTGATGATTTTTCTAGAATGTTCTAGATTGGTTTACTAAAGCATAAAGATGAAGCATCTGAAAAGTTTAAGGTCTTCAAAGATTTAGCTGAAAATGAATTAGTTCTAAAAATAAAATGTCTCAGATATGACCGGGGAGGAGAATTCATATCAGATGAATTTTTTGAATTTTGTGAACAACATGGAATAAAAGAGAAGAAGTTCAAGTAGATTTTACATAAAACTCCCTTATACCTCCAATTTGGAAGACAGATAACAAATGGAGATCCAAACTCTAGACAGACAACAATAATGACTTCTAGTTGAAAAATCATGTAGAATCTGTTAGGATATTCCGACACATAGGAAATAGTTAAGTACAACTTGGTCTAGTATAGAGTTAGGTAAAGTGTGTTTCTTTACCGTTGTACATTTTGTAACTTACAATCTGACGGTCACGATATGTAGTGATCTGACGGTTCATTCTCTCCTCGGTATTACTGACACTTGATCCGTGGCTTGACACCCGATTGGTCCATGATTTCTATTTAAAGTGCATGGAGGGTCATTTGTAGGGTAATCTGTGCATGAGAGAAACATATGTAAATTTTCATTATTTTATTAATAAATTGCCTGAAGTTGATCCAGATTTAAACAGGAACGCAACAAATTACAGAGATAACCATATACACAAAGATGCAGCGGAAATAATACTTCATTTCATTAATGGAAAATACTGACATATGCTTACAAACAGAAATGGCAATAAACTAGCTAGGGCGATGGTAGCTTATCTCTGAGAAGAGATGTGATGGCTACATGCCTCTGAACTGTTCTGAACTGTATTACAATGAGGCTCGAAGGCCTATTTATTGTTGAGAAACAATGGAAAACCCTTCACATACCGAAACCTAACCCTAGAAGATGAAACGCCAAATTGTGGGCCCCGTTTGGGTAAATTGGTACATCAATTTCCCGGGGTCGTAACTTTGGCATACGATCTCCGTTTGACGCGTACGATAGCTCGTTAGAAAGATCTATCCGAGTACTACCACTTTGGGAGGCAACATAAGGCTCGGTCACCCCAGAATTCCAAAAAAACGTCGTTTAGGGCCTCAAAACGGCTCCGGAAGTTCAGGACCCGAAAAACTGCTAAAAATAGTAAACTGTGCTACAATTAAGGAAACTGAAAATGCTGAGAAAGACAATGGTGGGGGTCCAGGTGGACCTGGCAGGTGGCCACCAATATCCACCTGGATCATTCCTCCCCCCTTAGGAAGCAATGGTCCCCATTGCGTTGAGCTCCTCCATGAGATGAGGAAACCTCTGCTGAACTTGTTCCCTGGTGAGCCACTTGCCCTGCTGAAGGAGTTGGCCTGCTTTGACAACTCGATACAGTTGGATATGCTGTTGGCGAGTGTTCTTGATCTGTGTGTCCATGATCCGATCAGTTGCAGCTTGTTCCATGCAATCTGGATTTAATTCTGTGGGTTTGAGCTGTTCTGCAATGTCGGATGTGTCTAGCAATGGTGGAAAGTATGGCCGAAGGCGGTCCACATTGAACACTGGGTGCAGGCCAAGGAATGGGGGAATGCTGAGCTCAAATGCATTGTCTCCCATAGCCTTAGTAATGGTGTAAGGACCATATCGAAGTGGTCTCAATTTCCGATAGGCTCCAGTAAGGCGTTCCTTTTGCAAATGCAACCAGACTTTGTCGCCCACCTGAAACTTGTGTGGCACCCGGTGTTGATCATGTCGCTGCTTGTACTTGGCATTTGATTTCTCAAGAATGTCATGGACCTGCTGGCGAATATGTTGGATGCGCTCAATGAAGCTGGTGGCCTTATCTGTTTCGGACTGGACATGAGCTGAATTCATGTGAGTAGCTGCAAGTGGCATGGCCACATCAATGGGGCATAGTGGCTGGAATCCTAAACCCACCTGAAAAGGGCTATGGCCAGTGGAGCTGTGAAGAGCTCGGTTGTAGCTGTGCTGAACATAGGGGAGGCTCTCGTCCCATGTGCGTGGATGCTTTGAGTTATACATGCGCAGAATGTGCACAATCATCCTGTTGACAACCTCTGTCTGGCCATCAGTTTGAGGATGGAAGGCTGTGGACTTCGTGAGTTTGGTGTCCAGCATTGACCAGAGACTGGACCAAAATGTGCTGAGAAACCGACTGTCCCGATCTGAGATGATAGACTGTGGGATCCCAAAGTGCACCCACACTCGTTCAAAGAAGAGTTTAGCAGTGGCTTCTGCTGTGATATTCTTCTTGCAGGCCATCATAATGGCCATCTTTGAGAACCTGTCGACGACCACAAAAACACAGTCATTTCCATGCTTAGTGGAAGGAAGGCCTGACATGTAATCCATGGAGATGGATTCCCAAGGTCGACTAGGGGTAGGCAACGGGGTATAGAGGCCTTGCTTCTTAATGGTCGGTTTGGCAATGGCACAGGCAGTACATGATCGGATGTACTTCCCAACATCCTGTCGAAGATTCGGCCAATAGAAATAGTTTTGCAGTACTGCCACTGTTTTCTCGACCCCGAAATGCCCAGCAGCCCGACTGTAGTGTGCTTCCCAAATCATCTTGGCACGCTCGCTTGAAGGAACACAAAGGTGACCGAGGTGGCATAATAGGGCATCCTGGAGGTGAAAATCTGCAACCTGCCGACCCTCCAAGAGTGTCTGGTATGTGTGGCCGAATTCTGGGTCGCTTTTGTAGAGAAGTGGCCAATCAGAAGTCTCGTGCCCGCAAGAGTTGAGCACGGTGGTTAGCGCCATGATCGGTGGTCGACTGAGGCAATCTGCAACATTATTGGTGCTGCCCTTTTTATACTTGATATTCAAGTGAAACTGTTGCAGGTATGTAGACCACTTCTGATGGCGATCATTCTGCAATTTCCCTTGGGTCTGTATGAATTGCAGAGGTCGGTGGTCTGTGTGGATGACCGTTTCCTTCCCCAAAATGTAATGCTTCCATTGTCGGCAGGCCTGTACAATGGAATACATCTCTTTATCATAAGTGGGGTACTTCCGGACTGTGTCTGAAAGTGTTTCACTGTGATATGCCACTGGATGTCCATGTTGAGTAAGGACTGCCCCAATAGCATAGTCAGAGGCATCTGTCTCGACCTCAAATGGTTGTTGTAAATCTGGTAACGCGAGCACTGGTGCCGTGCAGAGGCGATCCTTCAACTCCCTGAATGCCTTCTGTTGAGATTCAGACCAAAAGAATTTTGCTTTCGCCCCGCCCTTGGTGACTTGACTCAAGGGCCAAGAAATATGAGAAAATCCCAACACAAACCTGCGGTAGAAGTTGGCAAGACCTAGAAAGCTGCGGAGCTCTGTTAGAGTGGTTGGAGAGGGCCAATCCCGAATGACTTGGACCTTGGCTGGATCGACATGCACCCCCTGTTCATCAATGATGTATCCCAGATACTGGACCTCGGTCATGCCAAAAGTGCATTTCTCCAAATTGGCACATAGCTTGTGTTGCCGCAGTGTTTGGAGAACCTGTCGGATGTGGTGGAGGTGCTCTTCCCAACTCTGGCTGAAGATCAGAATGTCATCCAAGTATACTACTACAAAGGAGTTGGTGAATGGCCGCAAGATGTCATCCATTAGCCTCATAAAGGTTGCAGGAGCATTCGTCAATCCGAAAGGCATGACCAACCATTCGAAGAGGCCCTCCTTGGATTTGAAGGCAGTCTTCCACACATCTGAGGGTTCAATTGGTACCTGGTGATATCCTGACTTCAGATCGATCTTGCTGAAATATTTCGCCCCCTTTAGTTGGTCTAGGAGGTCATCAATCCGCGGGATCGGGTACCTATTACGGACAGTGATCTTGTTCAGCGCCCGATAGTCAATACAGAGTCTCCACGTCCCATCCTTCTTCTGTACCAACACTATCGGGCTCCCACAGGGCGAAGAACTCGGACGGATGTGACCTTTCTGTAGGAGCTCCTGAATCTGCCTCTTGATTTCATTGTTCTCCAGAACGGAGCGCCGATAAATTGGTCCATTGGGTAGCGGCGCACCTGGGGTCAGATCAATGGAGTGCTTGACTTGACAGTGCAGAGGAACCCCTGCCGGGGAGGTGAAGATGTCTTTGTACTCCTCCACAATCTTGTCCATTTGTAGCTGCCGTGCAGAGGGACCTCGTTTGGAGGCCGCGGCCACTGTCTTCTTCTTCCCTTGAGGGCGTATCATCAGGAAAACAAATTTCCTGGTTTTGGAAATGATCTTACTGCATTGTTTTGCAGTAATCAAAGAGATGGCGGCAGGTGGTGGTACCTCTGGTATCCTGAACAACTTATTTCCCAATGTAATAATAACAGCACGGGGCCTTGATTCATACACAGCATGTCGCTTCCACAAGTATGGTTGTCCTAGTAATACATCACAAACTTCAAGGGGAGCAATGTCACACAATACCTCATCCGTGAAGGGCTTGATGTTGTATGGAAGGCGACACTGCTGGCTCACGCGAAGATCTCGCCCTTGGTAAAGCCACCCAATGGTGTATGGTTGTGGATGTGCTGTGGTCGGTAAGCCCAACCGCTTCACGACCTCTGCCGAAATGAGGTTCTTTTGACTCCCGCTATCAACAATGAACTGTATCGGGGAGCCCTTGACCCACATCTGGGAGTGGAAGAGACGCTCCTCCTCCTCTGGATCTTCGGGTTCATTTTTCTGGATCTTTGCGGTAGCAACAGTGGCGCTGGGATCCGCATCAATGATCTGCTTCCCTTTTTCATACCCCTTATCGGGTTCTGACTCAGAGTCGGAACATGCATCTGATTCTGAAACCTTTAGCTCAGCCACCAGTGACTGTTTGGCCCGACACTCACTTGTGTTGTGAGTGGAGCTCTTATGGAACTCGCACCATTTTCCAGTGTCCTTTCTCGGCTTCGCGGCGTTGCTCTTTGCTTGCAGCTTCAGCTGGTTGTCTTGGGCTGTCCCGCCTTGGCTTTGTCCTTTGTTCTGTGGTTTAGGGGCACCTTTCCCCTGCTTTGGATTCGCAGATCCAAAGTCTCGCTTCTTTTGTTTAAACTTCTGCTCGACTTTGACGGCATACCGGTATGCTGCGCCGAGCGAGGGGATGTTTAGGAACTGTATTTCTTCCTGGATGTACTTGTGCAGGCAGCCACGGTATTTGAGTATCAAATGTTGCTCCGAATCCTTGATACCCAACTTTGTGCGAAGGGTATGGAAAAGATTGGTGAACTCCGGCACATCTTGGTCCCTTCCCTGCCGCAGCGTGGTCCACTTTATGTATTCATCCTCATAGCTTCCGACAGGGTAGTACTGCTCCTTGATGGCATCCCGGAACGAATCCCAGGTGGGTGCGGCTGAAAATAGTGAGCCAGTACTTTCATCCTTCTGCTCGCAGTAGGTTTCCCACCAGTCCTTGACGTGGGGGGCTGCTTTGAGAAGAGCAAAAAAATCTTTTCCCGACTCGAAAATTCATGAACAGAAAAATAACCCTCTAGCAGATTTAACCATTTATCTACGGCATCGGCGTCTATCTGACCCTCGAATATGGGGATTTCAAAATTAACTTGTACCTTAAAGGGTGTGGCGTTTCCAGAGGAGCTGCTGGAAGCCGATGCGCCGCTTCTGGGTAGCCGCTGAAGGATCTGCGAAAGCTGTCCATCATCGCGTTCCGTTGTCGCTCGAGCGCTTCTTCGAGCAAGATTTTGATGGGATCTCCTGCCCCCTCGTCTTTCTTCTCGTCCGCCATGGGAGGCCGTCGGGATTTGCGAGGCTGGTCTTGCAAAGGTTCAACCAGTTCAAGCCCTAACTCCTTATATCCCGACCTTGTTGGGGACATGCAAAGAAAAACAGAGAAAAAGCAGACCGCTCTGATACCACTGATCTAGATTTAAACAGGAACGCAACAAATTACAGAGATAACCATATACACAAAGATGCAGCGGAAATAATACTTCATTTCATTAATGGAAAATACTGACATATGCTTACAAACAGAAATGGCAATAAACTAGCTAGGGCGATGGTAGCTTATCTCTGAGAAGAGATGTGATGGCTACATGCCTCTGAACTGTTCTGAACTGTATTACAATGAGGCGCGAAGGCCTATTTATTGTTGAGAAACAATGGAAAACCCTTCACATACCGAAACCTAACCCTAGAAGATGAAACGCCAAATTGTGGGCCCCGTTTGGGTAAATTGGTACATCAATTTCCCGGGGTCGTAACTTTGGCATACGATCTCCGTTTGACGCGTACGATAGCTCGTTAGAAAGATCTATCCGAGCACTACCACTTTGGGAGGCAACATAGGGCTCGGTTGCCCCAGAATTCCAAAAAAACGTCGTTTAGGGCCTCAAAACGGCTCCGGAAGTTCAGGACCCGAAAAACTGCTAAAAATAGTAAACTGTGCTACAATTAAGGAAACTGAAAATGCTGAGAAAGACAATGGTGGGGGTCCAGGTGGACCTGGCAGGTGGCCACCAATATCCACCTGGATCAGAAGTGGCCGCGTTGGCTCAGGCCGTGGACTGTTTCCCTCTTTGAGGGTTTTAACCACATCAAAATACTGGTGTATTGATCTGTGATCTGGTTGTGAGCGGTGTCCTTTTGGTGTTCTGTCTGAGGAACTTACCCTGAACCAGATCACAAATCAATACACCAGTATTTTGACGTGGTTAAAACTATCAAAGAGGGAAACAATCCACGGCCTGAGCCAACGCGGCCACTTTAGGCAATTTATTAATAAAAGAATGATAATTTACATATATTTCTCTCATGCACGGATTACCCTACAAATGACCCTCCATGCTCTTTAAATAGAAATCATGGACCAATCGGGTGTCAAGCCACGGATCAAGTGTCGGTAATACCGAGGAGAGAATGAACTGTCCGATCACTACATATCGTGACCGTCGGATTGTAAGTTACAAAATGTACAACGGTAAAGAAACACACTTTACCTAACTCTATACCTAACTCTATACTAGACCAAGTTGTACTTAACTATTTCCTATGTGTCGAAATATCCTAACATCCCCCCTTAAGAACAACTTGGGATAGGATTGAAGGATTTACAAATATGACACAATAGGAGAAGGAAGGAGGCACTAGAGCCTATCCCCGCTTAGTGACAACTTCTTGAACTCCAACCATAAATCGAAGTTTAGTGAACTTCACCTCTGTGAGAGCCTTTGTGAAGATGTCTGCAACTTGATCATCTATTGAACAATATTGCACTTCAAGAACATGGTCGTGAATGAGCTTTCTGATGAAGTGCATGTGCAGTTCAATGTGTTTGCTGCGCTGATGTTGGATTGGATATTTTCATAGTTGAATGGCACTTTGATTATCACACCAAAGTGTAGTCGGATGTTGCAGCTCAAAGCCAAACTCTGATAGGATCTGACGAAGCCACAAGGCTTCCTTACTAGCTTCTATGGCACCACAATACTCTGCTTCTGCTGACGAAAGAGAAATGGCACCCTGTTTCTTGCAAGCCCATGTGATAGGTCCTAAACCAAGAGTGAACACATAACTGACAGTAGACTTCCGATCATTAGGGTCACCAGCCCAATCAGAATCAGTGAAACCAACCAATAGAGGAGCTGCTTCGGCACTATAATGAGTCCCAAACTGAACTGTACCTCGAACATAATGAAGTATTATTTTAGCTGCTTTCCATGACTTTCACGTGGGTTTTGCATAAACCGAGCAAGAAGGCCAACAGCAAAGGAAAGGTCAGGACGAGTATGAGTTAGATACAAGAGTTTTCCTACAAGTTGACAGTATAAGGTAGCATCAACTTCAGGAGAAGTATAAGAGACTAAAAGTTTGACTCCAGACTGAAAGGGAGAAGCGCCTGGATTACAGTATTCCATGTGAAAATGACGTAGAATATCACAAGCATACTTGGACTGTGAAAGGGAAATACCCTCCTTGGATTGCAAGACTTGAAGACCTAGAAAATAGTGTAAGTGTCCTAAGTCTTTCATTTCAAATTTCCTTTTAAGGCTAGACTTCACATGGTTTATAACGTTGGGATCACTACCAGTAAGGATAAGATCATCAACATAAAGAACAAGGATGATAAGAGAGTTGCCCACTTTCTTGGTGTAGATAGTATTGTCAGAATGACACCTAGAAAAGCCAGATTCTAAAGGAAAGCTATCCATTTTGGCATACCAAACCCGAGGAGCTTGCTTGAGACCATAAAGGGATTTCTTAAGTCAACATACAAGGCTGGAGTCTATTTTTATGAAGCCAATGGGTTGTTCCATGTAGATCTCTTCATGCAAGTCCCCATGCAAGAAGGCAGATTTAACATCCATCTGATGGACTTCAAATTTGAACGAGGCAGTAAGGGAAAGAATAAGGCGGATAGAGTTCATTTTGGCAACAGGGGAGAAGGATTCAGTGTAGTCAATGCCTTCAACCTGTGAGAAACCTTTAGCAACAAGACGAGCTTTATTTTTATCAACTTTCCCATCTGGTTCATACTTGGTTTTGTAAACCCATTTGCATCTAACAATTTTTCGTCCCTTTGGTAGAGGAACAAGATCCCATGTATCATTTGCCAATAATGAATGATATTCTTCATTCATAGCTACTTCGCAATCTTGATGGCCTGAAGCTTCTGCAAAGGTGTCAGGATCATAATTTACTGGAGCTTGAGCCAATAAAGAAGAGGCTCTGTCAAACTGAGAACGTGTGTGTCGATGTTTTGTAGGATCACCGACAAGATCACCTGCTGCATCTCGAGTAGCACGAACCCATTTTGGAAGCTAAGGAGCTGAAGCAGGATCCTGAGATGGTGGGGAAGGTTTGTCATCCTCACTTTCATCATCTGAAGAAGAAATGTTTTCAAAAGTAGAAGAGATAGGAAGAGGTGGCACATCCGCCGGACTAGGCTCGCAGGCCGATATATTTTCATCAAATTTTACATGTCTTCTAATGATAACATTTTTGGACTTAAATGGAATAAGTCTATAGCCTTTGACATCTTCAGAATATCCAACAAAAGTACATTTTTCACTCTTAGGTTCTAAAGCTTTATGCTTTTCATCTGGAATATGGTCCCACGCTTCACTTCCAAAAACACGAAAGTGACTTACATCTTGTTTGATTGAGCTCCATGCTTCTTCCGAAGTGATATTCTTTAAAGCCTTAGTAGGAGTGCGATTTATTATGTAATTTGCACAGTTAATTGCTTCTTCCCAAAAACTAAGACCAAGTCCTTTAGATTTTAGCATACAATTAGCCATTTCCTTTAAGGTGTGATTCTTCCTTTCAGCTACACCATTTTGTTGTGGAGTATATGGAACAGTATGTTGCATTTGAATTCGATTCTCAATGCAAAAGTTGATGAATGTGTTTTTAACATATTCTCCGCCATTATCAGATCTTAGCTTAAGAATTTGATGTCCAAATTGTTTTTCAACAAAGGCCTTGAAGGCCAAAAATGTGTTAAATACTTCACTCTTGAGTTTTAAGAAGTATACCCAAGTGCGTCTGGAGAAATCATCAATGAAAGTTAAGAAATACTTGCAGCCAGAGAATGACACAACTGGAAGTGGACCACATAAATCACTGTGCACAAGCTGTAAAGGGGTTGAGGCATGCCAGGAGGCACGTTTTTCAAAACTGTCCCGATGATGTTTTCCGAGTACACATCCGGAACAAACACCATCTCTGCAAGATATCATAGGAAGACATGTCACCATATTTTCTTTACATAGATGCTGATGGGAGCGATAGTTTAAGTTACCAAATCGCTCATGCCAATGTTTTCTCACTTCATCGTTATGAGCAACAAATACTGAGGGAAGATTTAATGACCCAAAGCTGTGAAACTTATACAACCTTGTAGAATCATCAACAATGCCAGTAGCTAAAATCTTTTTAGGATCTCTTAGGTCCTTGATTACAACATCATGAGGTGAAAATTAAATGATTTTACCTTCACCTAAATGAGTTATCTGATATACAGATAGAAGGTTGCATGATAAGGTTAGAACGCATAATACATCATTAAACTGACCATTGTCTAGATGAACAGTTCCAGTCCCTACAACACTAAGAGATCTATCATCACCAACATATATATTTTTGGTGTTACAATCATTTAAAGAAGAAAACATGGCTTTGTTTTTGGCCATGTGATAAGAAGCTCCAGAATCAATGAGCCACTCATGAGAATGAGAAGAAGAAGATAAATTTAATGCATAACCAGACCGAGATGATTGACAACCACATGCAGAAAGTGCCATTCCTCAAGATGAAGTTGAAGTTGAAGAATGCTCCACATGGATGTTATGTTTCTTCATCGCTGCTTCCAAGGCTTCCATCTTCTTAAAGCATTTGGATTCTAAGTGGCCATCTCGATTACAAAAGTTGCAATGTCTATCAGTCTTCTTCCATTTGTTTTTATTTGTCTTATCATTTTGTTGAAATGATTTTTCATTTTGAGGCTGAGATTGCTTAGGACCCTTTTTTGGTTTAGGACCATTCTTTTTAGGATATGACTTCTTAGGATTCTTTGAATTTGGTTGCTGCTGGGCGGCTAACGCTTTCTTGGAAGAGTTTCCAAGATTAAGAAGACCAAGGTGTAAGAGTTTTTCTTGTTCTCTTATTAAAGAATCACAAAAAGAGTCAAAGGAAGTGGACTTGTAGTCTGTTCCTTGAGAAATGAAGGCTTCTCTTGTAGAATGGAAGGTGGAAACAAACACAGAGTAGGCTGGTCCCAACTTTGTAAGAATGGAATAGATAAGGTTACTATCTTCTTTCTTAACTTTAACACCTTCCAAAAGATATCTAAGGGTCTTGAACTTGGACAAGAAATATTCAATGCAAGAAAAATTATTAGGGTCCAATGTAAGCAACTCATTTTCAAGTTGATGGGCTCTAAGTTCATTTTTAATCCCAAAAACTTTATTGATTTGTTTCATTGCTTCATCAGGAGAATCAAGTTCTGCAATATGGAATCTAAGATCTGGAGAAATAGACATCCCTATCAATCCACGTGCTTGATCTTGCCTATTTTCCCATTTAGCAACTTTATCTTCATCCTTCGGTTTCTTTTCTTGGCCTGAGGCTATTCTGTAGAGACCTTTACTTCTAAGTAAATCCTCAATGTAGGACAACCATTGGAAGTAGTTGGTGCTGTCAAGGGTAACTTGGTATTGACTTTCTATTTCAACGGAAACTGAAGCTAAATATACTGAAAATAAGTGTTCTAATGGATATATCTCGAAAAATTAGGCTGGTTTAAAAAAAACAGCTCTGAAAACGGCTTCCAGATGAAGAAGTTATGGCTTTTTGAAAAACCGTTGTTGAAGTTGCCGACGAAGTGCGAGGAATGTGCGGAAATGAAAAAGTCCGCCTCCACAAAATGAAGACTTGAACCCAAGACCTCTACTCTCTTAAAATAGCTTTGAACCAATTTATCTATACAAAAAATTTGAGAGAGAGAGAGAGGGGGGGTGGGGGTGCTTTGGGTTGCGTGCTTTCTTTGAGAAAGCTCTTTTTCCCTACAAAACAAAAAACACAAAACCCAACACGGACATGCAAAGAAAACGAACCTTACAGCTCGAAGTTAGCTTTAGCCGAAAAAACTAAATATTTTCAAAAATGAACCTTGCGGCTCAAAGTTAGCATTTTCCGGAAACTAAATATTTTTCTCAATGTTTTCGATTTTCTGAGATCACACTAATGTGCAGGGAAAAGAGCATACGCATGAGAAAAATCCTTCCTTTCTGTTTTTGGTTTGCCCAGATCGCACAAAGTCACAGGGCATAGAGCATACGCAGAAATGAAAGGTATAGATCCGGTAATAAAAAGGCTAAATAAACCGAAACCAAAATAAACAGAGAGAAAATAACAGTAAACTGCAAATAAACACTATATACCTCCAGATCTTAAAAATGACGCAGCTAGGGATACCGGAAACGTTTTCGCGTGAAACGAAAGGGGTTCCTCACTGGAATAGATGCTCCCAACACAACAGAGCAGTCCTCTCAGCCCGAAAGCAGTCAGAAACATCAGATCTAGGAAACAGCAGTCGGATGCAGTTGTACCGGCTTCAGATTTGGATCACCAACGGATGCAGCCCTCAAATAGCTCTTATAACATGTAGGAATTTACAGGGTAAGTTCCTCAGACAGAACACCAAAAGGACACCGCTCACAACCAGATCACAGATCAATACACCAGTATTTTGATGTGGTTAAAACCCTCAAAGAGGGAAACAATCCATGGCCTGAGCCAACGCGGCCACTTCAGGCAATTTATTAATAAAAGAATGAAAATTTACATATGTTTCTCTCATGCACGGATTACCCTACAAATGACCCTCCATGCGCTTTAAATAGAAATCATGGACCAATCGGGTGTCAAGCCACGGATCAAGTGTCGGTAATACCGAGGAGAGAATGAACTGTCGGATCACTACATATCGTGACCGTCGGATTGTAAGTTACAAAATGTACAACAGTAAAGAAACACACTTTACCTAACTCTATACTAGACCAAGTTGTACTTAACTATTTCCTATGTGTCGAAATATGCTAACAGAATCACCTATCCAAATGCCCAATTCTAATAAAAGGGCTTTCTACACCTTCTAGGCACCTTCTAATTTCTAAGGTAAGGTTCTGGCCAACTCCCAGGAGCAGGTGCACTGCTCTGCTCTGTTAATCTACGATGCTCTCTATTGCCTCCTCCGTCTCACTGTGTAGATAACCCCATTTTTATGCTGGTGGGCATGATCCTTCATAAACCAGGTAGTTTCAAAAAATGACAAGTTTAGACTGTTGGTTTCAACAACCGATTCTCCATAGATGACACACGATGTTTATTGTAGTCCTAGAAAATCCACCAAAAAATAGTTGACACAGTTCATTTCACATTAACCTCAACCTTGCGGATAAATCAACACATACTCCTAAACCCAACAGTTTTAAACTAGTCGATAGACCTAAATCCTTTGGCAATAAGCATCCTGCAATAAAGGCCAATCCGACGAGCTCTCAACTGGAACACATAATCTATTGTAAATCCCAATATGTCAGGGTCGAGGGTGATTCTCGATAACAGGCCGTTGCACAGTGTGAACTATGATTTGTGAACCCGTGGACAAACGAGTTTTAGAAACCAAACCTATAAGTGTATTGCATATAGGATCCATAGACATATCACAATCAGAAGAGACAGGGATAATACTATGTACATGGGACTAGGCACGCAGCGATGTGTGATAAAAGGTGGACTTCATGGAACTATCAAGCTATAGTATATAATATATCAGATCCAAAAGAAGTCTTCATAAATCAAAATCGGTAGAACCGACAGGTCCTATGGTTTTATAAATGAAACTTCCGTGATATGCGATTGCGATATCGCAATCATAACCCTAACAGTTGGGGGCTGATTATGTGAAGCACTTCCCCTTTGCAATGTGTGATTACGATCATCGCATCGTACCCTTCCTTACTTGGGGTCAATTTGTAAAGCACTTGATCCACCTCCAATCTATGATTGCAATATCACAAATCACAACCAAACATCATAGTTGCTGCAACAAGTGATGGAAAACACATCATCACTTTTACAGTTTAAAATGCAACACATGATTTTAAAAAATAAGGCCATGACATTGTACCACACCTAGAAGAACCATCTCTCACTTATCAAAGTTATTGGGTCGTCTCCTTGTGGCGCATTTTCTGGTCGAATAATTGTTTCACCTGGTTCATGAATGAATGTTTTTTCCCTGCGAAGTTGCTCTGGATGGAGCCTCCAACGCATGGCCCTTTGATGACCACCTTTGTCGCAATGACTACAATAAGACTTCTTCTTCCAGACCTACTTTACCTTCTTCCTTGCCTACTGTTGAGAGGGTCTTTCATGCCTCATCCCTTTTCGTGCTGGTATTCTTCTCCAGCCTCAGCAAAATCATGGTTATGCAATCCACAAAAACTGCAAGTTTTTCTATGCCATGATTTTTGTTCATTATTAACAATACTATTGTAATCATAATGAACATTTGAATACCGAGACTTGTTATACCTTCCCTGTTGTTCTTTGGTATGATCATGGAAGTGAGAGCTTGCCTCATCTCTTTCTCTGTAATGCATACTACCATAGGTTGATGGTGATGTGTTCCCATCATCCTCTTTCCTTGATGGTTTCAACAATGTCATGGAAGTTTTTGACATCTTTGAGCACTGTCCTTCAATGCACCGCAACCTTGTGAATCAAGGTCTTTGCTTAACCTCCAATGGCTGAGTTATGCCTTGGCCATTAATACTAAGTCCTTCTTACATGTACCTCATCTTCGTAAGGAGTCTCATGTTTTTCCCTGTAATGGGTCTATCCATATTTCGAATAGAAATTATACTATGTGAAGATGAAACTGAAGAGAAATCAACATATTTTACCTCCACTATTGATTTGGAAAGAATAGAGGAGAGCTTATCATCATCTATTGTTGATGGTTCGCTGGTTGTTTTGGCGCATTCCCCAACCTCCTTCCTAACATATCCAAGTCCTGTATGTTGGGGTAATTCCTCTACTTGGATGGGGTTTATGATGCCCTAGACATTAATATCAAGGCCCTGTCCCTAATACCAAATTGTCTTTAATAGTTTGGACCCGATTCCTGTAGTATGGTTTTCAAAAATAGTGAAATCGTCATCAGGAACAATGCATGGAGATGAAGAATTTAGTTTTACCTCACAGGGGTCACGTTGTATCTTTTCCAAGGCCTCATCCTTATCCTGCAACTGGCATAACAACCTCTATTTCTCCTCTTTCTCTTCATGAAGAAGCTTCCTTAATTTAGCAAGCCCTGCTTGAAGACTGTGGTCATTGCACTTCAATTCTTCCAAGGCCTCATCTGTGGCTCGCAATTGAAGTTGCAATCGCTACTTCTCCTCTTTCTCTTCTCGCAGTAGCCTTCTTAATTCAACATTCTCTACTTCAATTTTCTGGTTAATCTCCTCATTCAAGGAAGGCGATGATAAGATGCATAAGCATCAGAAGATGTGGATGATGCATCACTCTCCAATCTCCCTGTCTCCTCCTCTCTTCTCTTCTCATACACACCATACATGATGTCCACCATTTTGGACATTTGCAAGAAGGGCTTGTGCATTTCTTTATCATTTTCGATGGTTGCACACTCAGTCATTCACACTCGCAATTCTTAACCACAACAAGACTGCTTCTCTTCCCAACTAGCTTCAACATCTGCCATGTCATCTCTTCATGATGAATGTCCTCTGAGGTTTGTTTCTGGTAGCGTACTCATGCAATTTTCATCAACTAAGCCCTCCTCTAATACCACTTGATCCAAGATTTTTTTCGCTATGGATGCATTATTAAATTACATATAATAGAGCACTTAAAAACCATGGAACTTAAGCATATAAAAAAAAGATAAAAGAGACATAATCACACATGAGATCAAGACAAAAATAATTGATTACGAAGTTCATCCAATTTGAACTACATCTCTAGGCCCTACTCAATAGTGGGGAGGCCTTCATTCATTAAATGGCATGAAAAGAGAAGAAGTACAAGCAGGTTTTACATAAACACCCTTATACCTCCAATTTGGAAGATAAATGATAAATGGAGAGCCCAAGTATAGTGTTATCACTCAGGTTGTCCTTCTGGTCAGCTCAAAAGGATATGGCTGAAGTAACCACAGACCAATCTTTGGACTGCAGGTTCTAGCCCACCTGTAATCAGAGAGGGCTCTCTCTTTCTGATTTAGCTTTGTTGATAAGGTTTTTAGGCTAGTTATTGAGTTCAAGGGGTTTTGTTTTGATTTTTGGTGTGAAGGATGATGCTTTCAATTAAAGAGGCAGGGATAGCATGAAATTTTTAGAACCATTGGGCGTGGAGTCAAGGAGTAGGACTGTTGGTGCGTTTTCTTGGTCACAAGAGGGAATTATGGAGCAAGACAGCTGCATATGAAACAATCATTCAAGGTAAAACAGATGGATTAAAGGCTAAGGAATGAGGGGCAATTAAGAATCTCTCATTGAGGTTAGCAAAAAGAGGATAAACGAGCCCTATCGAGGAGCAGTTAAGAATTCCTAGATAACAGTCATTTATATGTGAAATAGATCAAACATGAGCCATAACAGAATTCATATTTATGCCTAAATCAGGAGGAAAACATTAAGAAGCCACTGAAACTGAGCATAGAGTGCAGCTAAGCAAATTCTAAACCAATCCTTTGTTCAATGACTTGAGCATATGTGAAATTGAAATAACAGAGGTAAGGAACACTTATTGATTCATACTGCAGCACAAGAATTCGATATTCACTCTTTCAAACCATTAGACATAGAGCAGACAGTTTGTCCTCCAAAGCTTTTCAACAATCTTTGATTAAGTAAAACATCTCAGATATAGTGCGAGTCTCTAATGAAGATTATCAACCAACCAACCCTTTAAACAATGCAGAGGGTCAGTATAAATAGGGAAAATTATCCAAAAAATTAATCTATTACAGCTGAGCTAAACATGTTTGAAATAAAATGATTACTTTAACCTAATCTTATCCAGAAATAAATGCATGAAAATATCTTTGAGCTGCGCTGAGGGCAACTTTATCACACTGAGTTAATGTCTGTCCTGGGTGGCTCGGTGCAGTCCTCCCGTAATAACTGTGATTTGTCTTTTATCTCCACCTCTTTCTTGGTTTTGTTGCTGTTTTTCTGGCATTAATGTGCACTAATCTCGACCAGATAGGCTTTTAAATGGCCTTAACAGCCTTGCTGACTTCGATGAAGGTTTTTAATTTTCACCTGCTTTGATGTTGTTGTACTCATACTCTTTGCTTCTTCATCTTTCCTATGATACACTTTTGGCGCTGAACCTGGTCTCTTTAATGTCGTCTAAGTGGCTTGGACTGTCCCATCGATCTTTCATGGCAGCTGTTCAGCCCTCTGTTGCTTTAAAAACTGTGTT
The DNA here is from genome assembly GCA_031772625.1 of Pinus tabuliformis. Taxonomy (NCBI): domain Eukaryota; kingdom Viridiplantae; phylum Streptophyta; class Pinopsida; order Pinales; family Pinaceae; genus Pinus; species Pinus tabuliformis. The sequence goes on along the minus strand of CM062814.1, from coordinate 66,582,166 downwards.
TGCTCCTTTCTGAATGATTCGCGAAGAAATTCTCATCATTCTGCACCTTTCGGGCTTGCTGGGGGCCGCGCGATGAGGGGCTTTCCATTTTGGCCTATTTCCTGTAGCCATGAAAAATTGCCTCAGATTCTGATTCTGGGCTTCCTAGGCTGTGATTTTCGCCTTTCGTACTTTTTGACAATGACGTCAGCATGACGTCAGCAGTGGGTCCCAGTACGACAGTGACGTGGTAGGATGACGTCAGCAGATTACGTCAGCAGTACAGCCAGGTGACGTGGCGGTACGGCGGAGGAGGTGACGTGGTGATATGGTGGTAGCTACGTGGCAAGGACATGGTGGCAGGGGGCCGATGTGGGATGGTGACGTCAGTAGTGCCGTGGTGCTGATGCAGGAGGGGGGAAGGCAGTTTACGGTTTCGGGCGCACCGCCTTAGAGCAGAAGTGATTTCGGAGGAGGGGGCTCCGCCACAACCGAGGAGGTGACGCGTGGTGGGAGTATGATGGCAAAACCGCCCATCTCCCGGGCGTTAACCATCGGCAGATCGACAGATGGAAAGACCCGCCCACCGTTGATCTGCAGCGTAGGCAATCGGACGGCTGGCGGAACAAACAAGGCGGCAGAGGAATAAGGGACCGGGGGCCTGCGCGAATATTCGAATCTTAATATAGCGCGGTGGGGGTTTGAACTTTGGTTTTGTGGGTGAACAGGTTATGTGTCGGCGAGGGTTAAAGGTTTGATGAACATAGATTTAGGATACGGGCGAAGAGTGGGTTTTATAGGGTCAGGATTAAAAAGGAATGGTTGTTAACATGACCAGGTGCCAGGCTAACTCCAGTTAGGACACGAATGGGTTAGTAGGAGCCCCAGATGGACTACTGCCTCCCGGACTTAGAAGAATATGGCTATAGTGCCATGGGGAGGATTTTTTTTTTTTTTTGGGATTTATATATTTTTACATAGTAGGGGAAAGGGCAATGATTGAGGGAGCTAAATAATAGAGTTAGTAGTTAATATGGAAATGACAAGAAAGTGCTAAGTATGTGGATCTTAGGCTATCACGGGGAAAAGTGACTCATAGAGGAAGAATGGAAATCCTTGAGTAAAGCAGATCTTCACCAGGCAAGTGATATGAAAAATGATGAAACTAAGAGGAATCAAGCAGATCTTGACCTCTTTAGGGAAATTAGTGAGTGATTTGGGAAATAAGAAGGGGAGTTAGAGGTATCCAGCTTGAGCTCCTCCAAATGGAAAACTGCCTCCACTTGTGATCTGAATAAATATGACACTTAACAACATGAAATGGATCACAAGCCATGATTTTGCAACCACACTGCTACCTACCTAGCCTACCTTCCTAACATTTTTTCTTCTTTTTGGGCGAGTGCACTTAGACTTGCAGACCCTGCTTTACAATTTTTCTTTTGACTGCCGTCCTATCTAAATCTGCACTTATTTCTGCCAAGGGCCCAGATTAAGCAGTTGGGCTCCCTTGATTCTATACCTATCTACAAATCTGCCAAGATTAAGCTGTTTGGCCTTCCCTTTACAGAACATTCTTCAAAAATGGTTAAGTCATCAAAATTGGAATATAGTAGTGGCATTTAGACTGGCACACTTTCATGGCCTCTTCTTTGACCTCTTTCTGGAAATATGGAGCATTGCAGGATGCAAAGTATGACATATTTGGCATGTAAAACTATCAATCATGAAAGATGAACACCTGTTGCAACAGGAGGCTAACATATAGAAACAAACAACATCATTGACTTCCCCGTGAAAAATTGTGTAGAATCACTTATGCAAACACCCAATTTTGATAAAAGGGCTTTTTGCACCTTCTCGGAACCTTCTAATTTTTGAGGTAAGGTTCCGGTGACCTACCAGGAGAGGGTGCCGCTGCTCTGCTCCGTAAATCTACATTTCTATCTGTTTCTCCCTCCCTCTCGATGTGTAGATAACCCCATTTATATTCTGGTGGCCAGGATCCTTCATAAACTAGGCAGTTTCAACAAATGACAAGTTTAGGCTATTGGTTTCGACAACCAAGACTCTCCATAGATGATGCGTGGTGTTTTTCTCAATATTAGAAAGTTCACCAAAAAATAGTTTACATAGACAGCAAGCATTAAGCTCAACCCAATGGATAAATCAGAGCATACTCTTGAACTCGGTGGTTTTAACATAGAGAATTGGTGCTTTAAACCAACAGACAGACTTGAACCCTTGGCAATAAGCGTTCTACGATAAAAGTGGGTTCGATAGTCTATCAACTGCAACACATAATCTATCATAAATTGTGATCGACCAGAGCCGAGGGTGGTTCTCTATAATGGGCCATTGTGAGATGTGAATTGTGATCTATAAACCGGTGGACCCGAAGGGTTAAAAATATCATAATTGGTGGATCTAGGGGAATAATATATACACGATGTTGGGCACCAAATTGGCCTATCTTTTCCCTGCATTTCCACTCCTCTTTTCATCCATTTTGCATTCATTCGCATATATTAACTATGTAAAATTATAAGGTAATTCCCCTCTATCGGCTCTTGGGATATTTAATTAATGAAGTAGAGGCATGAAGGTTTCTACCTACACAAACCACTAAAACGTGTTATGGCTGCAGATTATGGAGAACAGGTGTGAACCACGCAGCATATCGTAGCAGTTTCGTGATTCACAACAATTGATCAACCATGACAAAGAAGGATAACTGATTGCAGTTGTTCAACCCGTTTTTGACCATTCCTGTTCTTGCTCTCTCGACGCTAGTACTGCGTAACAACTGACGTATATCTTTGGGCATATAGTTGTCAAGTTTTGGGGAGAATTATTCTCCTTTGTATTGTATAAAATATGGGTCATTCCTGTATCAAGGGGAGACCCCTGTATGGTATTGTAACAACATTATTCAGAGTAATAAGATATAAACCCTTTTGTTGATCTATCGCTCGCTGTGAGTAATGCAACCCTGATCAGAGAGCTGGGCCCACTCTTCTTATCAGGTGCTACATGTTTCCTTGTGTTGTGTGTATTTTCTATTGTTGTGCTTATTTCTTTTCACTGTTACGGATATCTTAGATAACTGTGAATACCTTTTTATGTTCTGCAGTTGAGTTTTACTTCTATTTCAGCAATGTTTTGATTGCCTATCATGAACCCTTGGTTGAGGGTAGATCGTAACCTTTCCCTTGCAGATACCTTGCATGTTGCCTTGAAAAGAATACACACCTAGATTGATACATTAATGTATGGGAAGGAGCGGATAATTTGTTCATAGCTGGACACCAACATTTTGGTGTCATTTCCGGGGAGGCTAACGAGGTGCAAGACACAATCTGTGTTAACCAAAGGGTGAATCTCTCATCCTGGGGAGAGAACGAGCTTTCTCACTTTGCTCTAGGTCCTAAGCACAGGTATTTCATTTATCTTGAGCTTTTATTGTTTTTTTGTTTTTGTTTTAATAGGACTGATCTCTTGGCATGGGGTGGGAGGAGTCTTTTGACACCCTGCTCGAAGCTTTTAGCTTAGATTTTTCCGTAGCATTTTTGTTTTGATTTCGAGAAATCCAATCTCTCGCCTTGCGGAGGGAAGGGCCCTCTGATTCCCTAATTCAGGTATTGAAGTATTAAGGTTTTCCCATGTGTGTTATTTATTGATTGGGTTCTGTTTCAGGGAGGGAGGAGTCTTTTGACGCCCTGCTCCAGGTCTTGAACCCTAGGTTCCTATGTTCTTTTCTTTTCTTTTTTTTCTTTCATCAACTGCCCTCTCTTCAATGTGATCTCCTGTCCTGGGGAGGGAATGGTCTTTTGACACCCTACTCCAGGCCTCGAGCATTGTGGTTTTATTTCTATCACCATACTAACTTGTATGAACAGAGAGCCAAATAAAAGGGGTAGAGGGAGAGCCCCAAAGAAGGGAAGATAGGATTTGGGAAGGAACACCTACATCCAGAAAATCATTGCAAAAGTTGAGTCAGACGTGTCCTATCTAGCCATGAGGCCAGGTGCATGAACAAAATCAGAGGGACAATTCGTAGATCAACCAATGCTATTCACAGCACCCCCTGCCGGTTCAATACAACAGACCCATCCAACAACTGGAGAGACAAGCAACAATACGCCTGCTAAAGGAATCCCGTTGCTTGCAACAAAAGAAGAAGAAGTTACAAGTAAAGCATCTGAGGGAACTGTCCATCCTAGTAGGGAAGAAGAAATTGCAGAGAGGAGATCCGAAGGTTCCAACCACAGTGACAGGGAGGAAGAGATTGTAGAAACATTTCTATCACCAAAGGATAGAGGAAGCACTATTAAGGCAACTTGAACCCCTATGATAAAAGCCCTTCGTGCGGAGCTAACTGAAATCCCTAGTGAGTATTGGAGGATATTCATGGCACCTACAACCTCTACTATTGACTTCCCAATTGGGGATTAGGGGACTGGTGCACGACCAAAGCCCATCACTTTAACATCTTTACCCAGTTTCCATGGGCTTAATTCAGAAGACCCTGACACATTTTTGTTTGAATTTGACATTGTGTGTCGACGGTATGATTACATAACAGATGCTCAAAAATTCAAAATCTTCCCTGCTACGCTAAAAGGGATAGCCCTGCGGTGGTTTATGGGTCTTGGGGGAAGGTATATCACCTCATAGGAAGTAATGAGAATTGCTTTCTTGGAGAAATACCAAGACTACTATAAATCACGAGATATTAAAGAAGATCTTGTTAAATTTATATAGAAAGAGGAAAAAAATATGGAAGATTGTGTGGAATGCTTTAAATACACATTACAGAGGTTAGGTCATTCTGACCTGGATAAAGACATTCTGAAAATTATCCTTCTCCAGGCCTTCCGAGAAGACTCTTTGGAATTGTTGAATATAGTCGGAAAGGGGGATATATCAAAGGAGGACTTTGATACCATCTGTGAGTTGTGTATTTAGTGCTTAAGAGGAGTTGCAAGAAATAAAAAAGGGATTCGATCAACAAAGGTATCTGGCGAAGGTGCTACAAAAGCAGAAATTGGGAACTTGTTGGACAGCTTGAGGACTGATATCCTGAGTACCTTGTCTGAACAGATAGACACACTGCAAGTAAAATAGAAACAACTAGAATTGGAAAGAACTATGGCCTTATTTTGCCCCACATGTAGAAAGAAACACCCACAGAGGGAATGTCGATTGAACTTTGTAGAGGAGTGTGTAATTTGTGAACTGCAACATGCAACAAGTTCATGCCCATCTTTTCCAGGGCTAAAAGTGGTTTTTCAAGGGACAGGAGAAGAAATGGAGCAATTGTACTTTATGGGACCTAAAAAGCTATGGCAACCTCGACCATCAATGGGAAATCAAGGTATGTTTCCAGATCCATCTCAATATTTTAGCAATTTCAATATGGGTCCCCAGACTATGCCTTATCCACCAGTATGGCCCCAACACCAGTTTCCACCTTAGCAGTAGTGAGCTGCTCAAGCTAGTTCAAGCTCCTCGTGGGCTCCAAACTAGCGGGGACCTTCCCCTCCTGGTTAGTTTTCCCAGTCAATTCCACAACAGAAACTTCAGTTTCCCTCTAATGTGACCCCTGGTAATGAACCTATTCATCCTCAACTCCCTATCCAACCTAATCCGAATCCTAACAATAAAGGGGCTCAACAAGTTGACACTTTCAACCTTCCTTCATACAACATCTCCACCACAGAATTCTATGAGATGAATTTATGATCTAGGCAACCCGTAGGTGCTCAGCCCTCACTAGTTATCATTGAGCAGATTGACAATGAGGAGAAGGAACCAGAAATGGTTGGAGAGGAACCAAACCGAGTTAAGAAAAATTGTACACCTCCTCAACTGTTAGCCACTTAGAAACCCCAAGTTGAACCGCCCTATCCAAAAAGGTTGGCTGTGAGTAAACCAACCCCTCAAGCTGAGTTTGACTTGTTAGGGGAGCTACAGAATTTATTTGTCAAGATTCCCCTGCTGCAAGCCATGAAGGACGTACCTATATATGAAAAGACTCTTACGGAATATTGTGCTAAGAAGCGTAAAAAGAAATCAAGAGATTCACTCACCATTCATGTAATGGGGAAACTATCAGATTTCATGATGGGAAGGTCCATTCCTGTAAAGTATGGGGATCCCGGGAACCCAGTTTTGACTGTGCACATTAATGGGGTAGAAATTCCAAATGTACTGGTAGATTTCGGCGCTACCATAAATGTCATCACTGCTGAAACCATACATGCATTAGGACTTCATAACTTGAAACATACACCTATGGTGTTATAACTGGAAAATCGATCTATAGTAAAACCAGTAGGGAAATTAGAAGATATCACAATTTTCTATGGATTCATGGCACTACCCTATGGACTTCCTAGTACTCCAAACGAAATCTCTAGCTGGAGGCCATCCCTTGATTCTGGGAAGACTGTTGGAAATAATACTGAGAGGGGGGGTGAATCAGTATTATCTAGCAATTTAATAAATCTTCCTTATTTGATCTTTGAATTATTTTTGCATGTCAGTACCATGAAATAATGAGCATGAACAAAGAAAACAGATAGTCACACCAAAGAACACAAGATGTAAGGTGGAAACCCAATGTGGGTGAAAACCACCTGCTGCAATATGTCTCTATCTTCTTTCAAATTAGAAACTTCTTTTACAATGATTTTGTACTGGTGCAGTCCTTTACCAGTACGCAGGCTGCAACCTGCAGAGAGCTACAACTCTCTCTCTCTCTCGTTTTCCAGTCTACTCCTGGAAGGGAGCTACAACCCCCTACTTCTTTTCATAAAGCATCAGATGATCAACAAGTACATAACAGTTACAGTTCACTACAGATATCAGATCAGCAATAACAGAACTAACCCAGAACACCTTATCAACTGAGAAATTTAATCAACAGAACATCTTAAGACAGAGACGCAGTTTTTCTTTCTGTGGCCTGCGACCAGACGCAGTTAATCTTCTGCTACCCTGCGTCCACACGCAGATATTCTTCTGCTGCGCTGCGTGCCCACGCACTGTTCCTTTAACTGCCTTGCGTACTGTTGCTTCAGGGACGCATCCAGAAACACTATCGCGCTGCGTCTTTTTGCTTCAGAGACGCACCTGAACCTTGATCTCTCTGCGTCCCCACGCAGATCTCCAGTTACTGAACTGCGTCCCGGACGCACCTGAACTTCGTCTGCCCTGCGTCCCCACGCAGATCTCCAGATTCTGCACTGCGTCCCGGCGCGCTTTTCTTTCACTGTACCTGCGTCCCTTCGGGTATGAATGATTTTAAGACTTTAAGTGTAACCCAAACAGTCAGATCTTCAGATCTGATATTTCGCCAAAGAGATCTCAGTCCTTCAGTAGATTCGCCTTCTTTAGATCTAGACCAGATCTCACCCAAAAAGATATTCAACCAAAGACTTGCTCCAACCAAATGATCTCCTTTGCTTTATATAGGCAAGCTCCTCCTCAGATCAAGGAACAATACCACGAGCCGGCACCTTAAAAACACAATACCGTCGGCTAGATACCAGGAGTAAATCACAAGAATCCCCCACGTGTGCTTTTCTCTGCCTTAAAAGGTGTGCACTGGGTGGACGCACCTTTTGAACGACTGGACTGCGTCCCTAGACGCGGTCTATGCATGGATTACCTGCGGGTATGCACTTTCTGAAAGGTGTACCTGTGTCCTTCTTAAATGTTTCAATAAATTAAGAGCTGATCATCAATCTTTGCTGCTAACATGAAGAACATCGATCTACCACCTGAATGGGTTGCCATCAAGGACAACACCTGAACCATAATGCCAACAATCTCCCCCTTTGGACTTGATGGCAACCTCATAATCTTCAGCTTCATTCTCCCCCTTTGACATCAAGGGCAAAGGGTATGCTCCCCCTGAGATCATGCTCCTCCTGAAAATGAACCAGATCTGCAGCGACGAACCATAATCTACCATCAAAGAGATAGAGACATATTGCAGCAATTTCCAAGATCTCCTTCTGACCATCCTCCATAATGCCAACAATGCATTATGTGCTCCCCCTGAGCCTGTATCACCAATAAGAAGAGGTTCAACAATAAGATGATGCATCAACAACCCCCAGCTTTTGCCTGAGGTATTCAAAAGTGTCCCTGGGCAATGGTTTGGTGAAAATATCAGCAACTTGTTCCTTAGAAGGAACATACTCCAATTTGACGTTCTGTTCAAGTACTTGTTCCCGGAGAAAATGGTACTTGATTGGTATGTGCTTGGTTTTTGAATGCATAACAGGATTCTTTGAGATGCTGATTGCACTTGTGTTGTCACATAAGATAGGGATTGGTGGTGTACAAGTGATTTGAAAATCCTGCAATGTCTGCATCATCCAAAGGGGTTGGGTGCAACAAGATGCAGCAGCAACATATTCCGCTTCAGCTGTAGACAAGACAATTGAACTCTGTTTCTTGCTGAACCAAGATACCAGTCTGGAACCCATAAAGAACGCACCACCACTTGTTCTTTTCCTGTCATCCACGCTTCCGGCCCAATCTGCATCTGTATAAGCATGAAGTGTAAGATCTGTATCTCTAGGATACCATAAGCCATAATTTTGAGTCCCTTGAAGATATTTGAAAATTCTCTTCACTGCCTAAAGATGAGTCTCTTTCGGATTTGCTTGAAATCTTCCAACTATTCCAACTGCATGCATGATATCTGGTCGGGTACCTGTCAAATAAAGTAAACTTCCAATCATAGATCTGTAGGTTGGTTGATGTACTGCTGCAGATTCATCATTTGCACTGAGGCTACATCCTGTGACCATGGGTGTACATACTGGTTTTGCATCTTCCATGCCATATTTCTTCAAAATCTGTTTGAGATAAAAAGATTCCTTCTTCCTTTTGTTGGATTTGCAAACCAAGGAAATATGTCAGTTCTCCTAGTAAGGACATTTCAAATTCTTTCTGCATGACCGAGGCAAAGCTTTGACTCATAGCTTCTTCATTGCTGCCAAAAATAATGTCATCTACATACACAACAAGAATTAGCAATTTTTCATTTTCAACTTTTATATAAAGATTGCTATCTGCTGAACCTTTTGAGAACCCTTGTTGATGAAGATATTTGTCCAAGCGGTAGTACCAAGCCCTTGGAGCTTGTTTGAGACCATAGAGGGCCTTTTTCAATCTGCATACGAGGCTTGGATCATTTCCAAGAATAAACCCATCTGGCTGTTCAATGTACACTTCTTCTTCCAAGTCTCCATTCAGAAAGGCTGATTTCACGTCCATTTGGAATACTTTGAAGTTTTGAAAACTTGACAGAGCAAGGAACATTCGGATGGCCTCAAGTCTTGCAACAGGAGCAAAAGTTTCTTCAAAGTCTATTCCTTCTTGCTGTGCGTACCCTTTACAAACAAGTCTGGCTTTGTTTCTAATTACTTCTCCATTTTCATTCAATTTGTTTTTGAAGACCCATTTTGTCCCGATAACATTCTTATCTTTTGGTCTAGGAACCAGCTCCCAAGTGTTGTTCTTTTCGATCTGCTCAAGTTCTTCATCCATTGCTTTCACCCAACATTCATCTTTGCATGCTTCCTTCACATTTTGTGGTTCAGTCGAGGAGAGTAATGCCAAATAGCTTGAGGCTTCTGCAACTGTTCTTCTAGTTTGTACACCTGCTTCTTTCTGTCCCATAATCTGAGATTCTGGATGGTTTTTCTGAACATATCTGGATGGAGTCTTTTCTTCTATTCTTATTTTCTCCTCTGGTTCTTCTTGAGGTTCTTCTTGAGGTTCTTCTTGAGGTTCTTCTTCTTCATCATTCTATCTTTGAGGGTAGCCTTCATCTTCTTCGATATCTTCCCGATGTACTTGCCTAGGAATGTATCCCTTCTCATCAACCACCACATCAATGCTGTCAACAATTCTGCCAAGTCTTTTATTGTAGCACTTGTATGCTTTGCTATGTGGAGAGTAACCAAGAAGAATGCCTTCATCTGCTCTAGGTTCAAGTTTGCCAAGCTGCTCATTAGTATTCTTGATATAGCATTTGCTCCCAAAGATTTTGAAGTGCTTTACCGAAGGAGTTTTACCACTCCAGAGCTCATGAGGAGTTTGAGTGCTGTTTACCCGGACATTTGTTTTGTTGAGAATAATAACCGCAGCATGTGCAGCTTCACCCCAGAAAGTTGCGGGAGTTCCTGATTCATCAAGCATAGCACGAGCCATTTGTTGGATTGTTCTGTTCATTCTTTCCACAACTCCATTTTGCTGGGGAGTTCTTGCTGTAGAGAATTCTCTTCTTATCCCATGTTCTTCACAGAAATTGAAAAATTCATTTGAAGTAAATTCCCCACCTCTGTCGAATCTGAGGCACTTAATTTTGTGACCTAATTCATTTTCAACCAAGGCTTTGAAGGATTTGAATTTTTCGAATGCTTCATCTTTGTGCTTCATAAGTCCTAACCAAACAAACCTGGAGAAATCGTCAATGAATAATATCAAGTATTCTTCTCCTCGAGGTGTCCTTTTTCTGAAAGGACCGCATGTATCTGTATGTACTAGCTCAAGAGGCATGCTAGCTGATCCCTCTTTCTCTGGAAAGTTAGTTCTGGTTTGTTTTCCAAACTGACATGATTTACATATGGTGTTGTCTGGAATTTTGATATCTGGAAGATCGCGAACTGCCTGATATTTGCATACTTTCCTTATTTGTGAGAAGCTTAGATGTCCCAACCTTCGATGCCATAACCAGTGCTCTTCATCCTTGCTTAGATAGCATTGTTGTTGTCCTTCTTCAAATATGTACAGATTATTTGGAGTTCTTTTGCCTTTGAGCACTGTTTTACCTGTATCAAGATCACGAACAAGACATCCATTTGATCTGAATATAACCTCGGTTCTTTGATCACACATCTGGCTGACACTTAGTAGATTATGCTTCAATCCATCAACATACAAAACATTTCCAGCCTTGACATTTTCTTTTAAAGGAGCAATACCTTTTCCTTTTATAGTTGCAGGAGTATCATTTCCAAAAGAGACTTTCTTTCCCTTTTCTAAAGTAGAATAAGACTCAAGTTTTTCTTTATCACCTGTCATATTCTTCGAGCATCCACTGTCAATGTACCATAGATTTTCCTGTCCCTCTGCATAGAATGCTATCCCACATCTTTCTGTTTGAGGTTCCTTTATTCTCCATGTTTTGGTGCTTGAGGCTTGTTCCTTTTTCCGCTCTTGTTCCTTTCTCTCCTGAAACCTGCTCCTGCATTCAGAGTCTTCATGACCAAAATTATTGCAAATGGAACATTCGACTTCATTTTCAAGAGCCGAAAAGTTGTTATAGGTCCTTTTTGTAATCCCTGTCATGCTTCTTTGTTTTTGAGCTTCCCTAGTCATGATTGTTTTATATGCAACACATTGAGCTGCTTTGTGACCAAAATTATGGCAAGAAAAGCATTGTCCATTGAAGAAGCTTCTGCGGTTATTGAATCTACCTGCCAACTGATTGTAATTTCTATTTTCATCTATTCTTGAACCAAACTGAGAATATTTTACCTGTGGCTGGTTGTAGCTTTTGTTCACCCTTAAGATGGATTGCCCTTGATAGTTTCTGTTTGTATTTCGTCCCTGCTTCACCTGATTATCTTCATTGTTCTTCTGCTCATTTCTTCTTGCCGCATCAAGATAAATTTTTGAGGTGGATGCTTGAGAGGTTTCTCCATTATAACCCAAACCTGTCTTGTTTAGAGGAGACCGCTGCACATTGATAATCTCATCCAAAGTTTCAGATCCTTTGACAAACTTAAGATTAATAGCTTTTGTTTTCTCAATTTCTTTTCTGAGACCAACAATTTCACCTTCTAGTTTTTCAAGATGTTTTTCCTTTTCATCAATTTGAAATTGTAGAGTATCAATGATCACATTCTTTTCTTCTATACATCTCTTGAGTCTAGTAATTTCATCATAGAGGTTATTCACATCTACAGCATCCTCATAATCATCATCTTCAAATGCCATTAACAACTTATATTTATTACCTTGTTCATCTTCATCACTGTTTGATAAACCATCACTGTCTTCATGGGTGTAGTAGCTTTTCTTATTTGTACTTTGTTTCTTGTTCCATCTAGCAGGTTCCTTACCTTTATCCTTATAGGGACATTTTGCAGCATAATGACCTACTCTTCCACAAGCAAAGCATTTGAAAGGTAGCTTACCTCTGAACCTTCCAGAACCCCTTTGAAGATTTCTGACAAAATTTGATTCTTCTTCCTCTTCTTCTGGAACATGGCTTGCTTCATAGTAATCTTCTTTGCCTGATGCCTTGAAAGCAGCTTCCCTTCTGTCTAATGGACCTCCCTTTCTCATTTCATAAGCAGTTAGAATTCCATGTAGCTGAGACAAAAGGTTCAGCAGACATCAAGGTTCAGGTGCGTCTCTGAAGCAAAAAGACGCGGGGACGCATCTTTTAGTCTGGGCATCTAATAATCTCAAATGGACAAAACACTAATAATCTAATGTTATATCCTCCTGCAGAACCTAACCCATCAGCAAAATCAACAGGCCACAAGAAATATGTACACAAGAAAGAGTCTAAATCAGAAAAAGATGAGTTAAGCCAAGTTCTCACTATTGGGCAGGCCCTCCAATTGAAAGATGAAACATAAGATGACACAATTACTACCTTTATCAATGATCCTTGTTCTGTTTCAGATTTGAATCAGCAAATCTTGGAGTCCATCTTGAGCTGTGAGACACAGGAAAGTATTGGAGCAGTAGATGGATTCAAAGAGCTACCTACAGCTATGCCCCATGACAATGTTTCCATGGAAATAGAACCAGGAAAAACCCTGAATATCAATCCAGAGTTGTCAGATTCCCAGAAAAAACAACTCCTGCATGTTCTTCAGAAACACAAAGAAGCCTTCACCTGGGACTACTTAGATATGAAGGGAATTCCTGCTAATCTGTGCACTCATCACATATACATTAAGGAGGATTGTCGTCTTGTAAGGCAACCCCAGAGAAGAATGAACCCTACCTTGAAAAACATTGTTAAGGAAGAACTCCAAAAGCTGTTGGACGTGGGATTTATCTACCCCATTTCAGACAGCCAATGGGTTTCCCCATTGGTAATGGTCCCTAAGAAAAAGCAGTAAATGGCGAATATGTGTGGACTACAGAGAATTAAACAAGGCAACTTAGAAAGACCATTTTTCGTTACCATTCATTGACAAAGTCTTGGATACATTAGTGGGGAGGAAGTTTCTTTTCCTTCCTAGATGGATTTAGTGGGTACAACCAGATCCATATAGCTCCTGAAGATCAGGATAAGACCACATTTACATTTCCCTAGGGAACATTTGCATAAAGAGTCCTCCCATTTGGTCTCTGTAATGCACCTGCAACGTTTCAGAGGGTAATTTTCGAGATTTTCTCTGATTTGATGGATGATAGTGTTGAAATCTACATGGAAGATTTCACTGCATATGGAGATTCATTCCAAGAAGCATTGGGGAAGCTAGAAAAAGTTCTTGAAAGATGCAATTAGGTGCATGTCTCCTTAAGTACAGAAAAATGCCATATGATGATGAATGAAGGAATAGTCTCGGGAAACTTGCTTTTGGCTACAGGAATCTGGATGGATCCAACAAAGATAAAGGCAATACAACATTTTCCAATGCCTAGAACACCCACTCAGGTACGTAGCTTTATCGGTTGTGCTGGTTATTACATGCGCTTTATAGAAAATTTTGCTAAAACAACACATCCGCTTTTTCAATTACTGACAAAAGATGCAAATTTTGTGTGGACAAATGACTGTGATGCAGCCTTTGTGAAGATCAAGGAACTGGTCTGTAGTGCTCCGATCCTTAGAGGACTAGACTGGGCATTACCATTCCATATTCATGCTGATGCTTCCCAAACAACAGTTGGGGTAGTTTTATGGCAGTAGGTGGATAAGGTACCATATGCAGTTTACTATGTTAGCAAGAACTTGGCCTCTACTGAGTTAAACTACACAGTGACTGAAAAAGAATTCCTCACTATCATCTACACCATCAACAAGTTCTGAAACTATATCACTGGTTACCCCAACTTTATACACACGGATCATGCAGCCATAAGGTATCTAATGAATAAACCTGTTACTCCTGGTCATATTACAAGATAGCTTTTTCTACTTCAAGAATTTGATATTATCATAGTAGATAAACTAGGAAAGGACAAAGTGGTTGCTGATTTTCTGTCTAGATTAGAAAACAATACTGAAGGTACACCTATCAAAGATAGCTTTCCAAATGAATATCTCTTTGCAATTTCTGCTAACACTCTGTGGTATGCCGATATTACTAACTATCTTGCTACAGGAAAGGTACCTCGTCATTTTTCATATAAGGACCAATAGAAAATTATTCATCATAGTACCCGATATTCATGGATGGCAGGATACCTCTTTCATACGGGGGTGGATCAATAGATCCGACGCTATGTATCAGAGGATGATATCTATGAGATATTGAAGGCCGCCCATAGTAGGCCTTATGGAGGACATTTTGTAAATAAAAGAACAGGCCACAAGGTGCTGCAAATGGGATACTACTGACCTTCTATCTTTCGAGATGCTAGAGATTATGTCCGAAGATGTGATAGTTGTCAACGCATGGGACAAAGGAAATCAGTTGAAATGCCATTACAACCCCAGATAGTCTTGGAACCTTTTGAGAAATGGGCCATCAATTTTGTTGGACCCATCAACCCACTCTCCCATCAGAAGATTCACATCCTAGTATGTACTTATTATGTGACTAAGTGGGTGGAATCCAGAGTGGTTGCGAAAGCAATAGAACAGGGGGTGGCAGACTTCCTTTTTGAAGAGATTTTTTCCTAATATGGTACCCCGAGAGAAATTGTTTCAGATGGAGGGGCATAATTCACATCCCACATGATAGAGAGGCTTATGTAAAAATATGGGGTCAAACACAGAGTGGCAAATCCTTACCATCCCAAAGCGAATGGACAGGTAGAAAGTACAAACAAGGTTTTGGAGAATATCTTGACAAAAGCTGTAGCAAGTAATCGCTGGGATTGGTCACAGAAACTCCTAGAAGCTCTTTGGGCATATAGGACGACATGGTGAAATACAACCAGGTTTTCACAATTTGAGCTAGTCTCAGGAAATCTCCCCATTTTCCGGTTGAATTCGAGATCAGTACAATCATAACAACTTTGAAAGTGGGATTGAACTTATCAGAGGCCCATAAACACTGATTAGAACACCTCAATGAGTTAGATGTGATTTGTTCATAAGCTATCTAGAGAACTACTGTTGTCCAACAACAGAGAACAAAATGGCACGATAAATTTATCAAGAATAAGGTGTTTCATATAGGGGACTGGGCATTGTTATATTACTCCTGGTTCAAAGATTTTAAAGGAAAGCTTCGCACTCGTTGGATGGGACCCTATGAAGTGGACACTGTATTTACCAATGCCACAGTCAGATTGGTTACAATAGATGAAAATTGTACTTCCTTCCTAGTGAATGGACACCATCTGAAGTTATATCACCATCCAACGTTTAAATATCCCTTCATAAAACATCTTTCTAATACATCTGGTTTGATGGTTGTTGGTGTAGAGAATGCTCCCTCTGCCCTTTAAAATAATAATAAGAATAATATGTTGTTACTACTTACTTGTTTATCTTTTTGCAGGAATAAGAACTGAATTATGACAAGGAGAAATGAAGAAATTTTTCAAGTAACAGTCGTTGTTGTTACTCCACCGGTGTTGTTACTCCACTGTTACTGTTACTCTGATGGTGCTGTTACTCCATTGTTGTTGTTACTCCACTAGTTGTTGTTACTCCATCGGTGTTGTTACTCCACTGTTGTTGTTACTCCATTGGTGTTGTTACTCCACTGTTGTTGTTACTCCACTGGTTGTTGTTACTCTGTCGGTGTTATTACTCAACTGGTGCTATTACTCTGCCAGTGCTATTACTTTTCCGGTGTTGATTACTCCACTATTTCTATTACTCCGCCGGTGCTGTTACTCCATCGTTGTTGTCACTCCACTGTTGTTGTTACTCCATCGGTGCTATTACTTTGTGGTTGTTGTTACTCTGTCGTGCTATTACTCCACCGATGTTGTTACTCCGTCGATGTTGTTACTCTGCTATTATCATTTTTCCGCCAGTTATCCTTGTTGCTACTCCACCACCAGGTAGGTTTTCAGCTATGCCTTCATTGACTCTTACGGATTTAAGTAAAATTTTCCAAAAAGGGACTAGTACGTGCCGTAGACAACTGCATTTAAGTTGGGAGGGGACCCGTCATAAAGAAACAACGACGTACCTAAAATTGTAATCATATCACATCATTACCAAATGCAATGAAAACGGAAACCAAAAAATTTGTGCGATTTTGTAATCATGATTCCCATGCATTTGAATTTGAAATCATACACCAAGAAATTTACCAGTCATTTCCCCATTACATTGTATTCAATTGCTATAATCATTCACCTGTACTACCACACCGTGCCATTAATTAATATGTTTTTCGAGGCATACCAGTCATTATTATCATCCTTTCACCCCGTGGCCACCATGCTAATAATATTGTCATCGTCAGTTGGGTTGTTGTTACTCCCCCCTTACCAGCCAACTGTACCCATCATGTTGATCCAGTTCTTACAACGATGCGTGGGCTGGCTATGCACCATGAGCTAGAGGGCATGACAATGGTAAGAAAAAATCGTAGGTATGGCAGGTCTTCGAAAATGTAGGGTGGAATGTTTATTTTGACAAGTTGCAAGGATTGAACGAGGTAATTGCGATTGAATTTTCACCCAATTTAGAAGAAGAGAGCTCTCAGGTCCGGGGGTTAGAAATCCCTGTTACAGAAGAAACCATTGCAGAGGTCAGTGGGCTACCCCAGCAGGGGCAGAAATTGTTTTCATGAAGAAGCTCCCTTTTGGAGTTCCCCGAAGCATCCTTACATGCTAGAGAAAATGTTGTTCAGAAGGGGCAGGGGTACAATTGAAACTCATTACCACACCCATGGGGTGAGGTAGTAGGCTTTGTAGTGAGATACATAGCCTGCGAGGGGAGGTATACCACCATGTTTAAATACCATTTCAAAATATTGGCTCACCTCCGATTCCCATAGGCAGAAGTCTTCTCATTGAATATTCCCTTATTCCTATTAAGAAGTCTCCAGCTGATGGTGCACTCTACTCGGTGTTCACGACAAGTGGAAACAATCATTACCAACCATGGCCTGGTCTAGCTACTAGTCATACATGCAATTGGTCAATTTCAAATCCCGTGGGAAACATTCTGGGAATCTATAGAGGAAGAAATAATGGCTGATAGAGCTGCTAGAGAGGAAGAGCCAAAAGCAATGGATGAATACATAGATCAAGAGAAACTGGAGGAAATGGAGATGGAACTTGAAGAGTGAGAACAAAATCAGGAGCATGAACCAAGGAGGACAGTTGAGGCTGATGCACAAGAACCAGCCTCGACCTTGTAACTAATGGAAGAAGAAGTGTTGCAGCAAGGGTCCAATATAGAAAGACCCACTAGCACCATAACCGAGGTTGTTCTTGACTAATCAGCCTTGACTATAGAGCTAGTAGAGCAAATCAACAACACTATAATAAGCGAAGAGGGACTACATCAGGCTGAGGTGGAGGAATTCATTAATATTGTAGCTGGGGGTCTCCCACAAGAACCACCCTTGACCGTAGAACCAATGGAGGAAGAACTAGAACGAGAAGGGCCCGAAGCTGAAAGAACTGTGGGGCCAACAGAAGAAGAGGATAGGGGTTTAATGGATGGAATCAATGTGATTATGCAAGAATCCATCTGGATCAATTCTGTGTTGGAAGAAATAGTGCCAGCATCATCTATTCAAGAAATGCTGGACATGGAAGGTGGTGTCCCATAAGAACCACCATCAACCTTTCTAACTTTGGAGACCACAGAGGAATTAAATGTCAGAATTGACGCAGTTCCATAGGAACCAACGTCAACCTCAGAATAAGGGACTGCACATATAGGGGTTTTAACCTAGATCGGAGATGCTACAGGCAGAGGGAAAGAGCCCAAACCACCACTGGGGACGAGATAGATCAAGTAGGAGAATTCTTTCAATTTTCCTCTTACTTCTCCATTCCGAAAGGGGTGAGGGTGTCTCTCTCTACCCGACATACAAAAGAGGAGGTGGTCGTTCTGCCAATTTTGAATATGATGGGTTGAAGAAGGGACTAGCTAGCACATGCTTGTTCGCCACAGATCCCCACAGAGACCTCTCTCCAGAACCCAGAAGAGAGGAAGAGCTAGATATTTTTGAAACAAGGGAAACTGGAAGGGAAAATTTGGCTGAACCACTAATGGACGTTCACCGAGTGAGCCCGCCACCTGTTGAGATAGCTTCACAATAGGGCGAGGTAGGAGATAGTAAGGGAATGACTACCCCCCGGGAAGAGAAATCAAGAAAAGAAGCCTTGTCGAGAAACCCTATGGATACTCCCTCGGGTAAATCACCACCTGTCGAACCAGCTGCAGTACCAAATGAGGTGGTGGTTAAACAAGAATTGGTGGAGTTGTGTGAACAACGAAAGTTGCCTATGAAGTAGAAATATTAGCTTCAGTTTAAAGAAATGATGCAACTCAAAAAAGAGGTTAAGAGGCTGAGGAAACAGATGCATCGGTTGAAGAACCAAGTGAAGAAATATAAGCGACGGGCTAAGAAGCCCAAAATCACGACGACCGAAGCAGGGACGCAGGTAGATGAAGTGGCAAAATCTTCTGTTGCCACTCAAACGGACCCAATAGAATATTTGTTTGAAGGTCATGAGTTTTCTTTGTTGCCTGAGGTACAGACCTGGAAATCCACCATGGCGCAATATCAGAATGAAGCTAAGAAAGCCCAAGAGCGAGCATCCATGACTATCTTTGAATATGTAGAATGCATTGATATAATGAAACTTAGGCATACAAAATATAAATTCAAGGTGGAGCAACTTGAAAGGTAAGTAGCAGAGTTAAAAAATGATAAAGAGTAGATGCTCCATTTAGCACAGGAAGTGATGGCATGTCACCCTCCTGCTTCCTATTACTCTTTATTTTTACATGAGCGCTTTCTTTTCTTTTGTTTGGAAA
This sequence comes from Pinus tabuliformis, assembly GCA_031772625.1. Classification (NCBI taxonomy): domain Eukaryota; kingdom Viridiplantae; phylum Streptophyta; class Pinopsida; order Pinales; family Pinaceae; genus Pinus; species Pinus tabuliformis. Next base: position 66,563,001 of record CM062814.1, on the reverse strand, counting down.
GCATCTAGAAATAAGTTAGTTACAAGATTGAGGACGGTGTACAGTTCCTCCAGATATTGAGAGCCCATGATGTGCCAACTCAGCACTTGATGTGCGAGCTTTATATTCATGGGTATCTCTTGCGTGTTGGGAGACAATTTAATATGGTTCCATATGTGGGGGACATTCATTTAAGGGCCTTGACATCTTACACTTTTAATCAGATAAGTTGGCAGAAGGCTTCTAACATGTTCAAGTCAAATAAGGCCATGAAGCCTTTTATGGTAAGAGGAGAACCCGAGATATTAGTGACTATGTATAATAAGCACACTACATTTTTGGAAATTATGAGAAACAAGGAACGAATGCTGAGGACACAAAAGTGGTGCATCAATCTCTGCGTGAAACAATTGGTCATGTTTCAAGCTGAGGCCCTAGATAGTTGTCAAAAGAGGTGGATGATGTCACCCACATCTGTTCGGAACAGAGAACCGTTTGGAGCACCAAATTTTGCACGGGCACTCAGCAAGGTGCCAAGATATGTGGTGTGCATCCAAACATGTGGGGTCCGATGGATGGGAATTCAATTCCAGTACCCTATTCTATGGCTGCCAATAGAACACTACACCCCAGCGTATAATGTACCAAATGATTGGTGGAAGGCAGTTCTCCTCTCAGAAGGGTTCAAGGTTCCAGGAACAGAAATTGCTGAGGAATATGATATTACCCAGCTTCAGGAAGCACACAGCCTATCCAACCCAGACCTGCGAAGATGGCGAGATGCATGAGGGCATGCAGAAGGCTAGTTGGGGGGAGATGTTGGGCACCAAATTTTCTTATATTTTCCCTGCAGTTCCACTCCTCTTTTCATCCTTTTTGCATTCATTCACATATATTAATTGTGTAACATTATGAGGTAATTCCCATTTATCGTCTCTTAGGATATTTAATTAATGAAGTAGAGTCATGAAGGTTTATACCTACACAAACCACTAAAACTTGTGATGCCCACAAATTATGGAGCACAGGTGTTGACCACGCAGCATATCGCAGTAGTTCCGCAATTCACAACAGCTGATCGACCACAATGAAGCAACATAACTGATTGCAGTTACTCAACCCATTTTGACCATTCTTGTTCTTGCTCTCTCGGCGCTAGTGCTGCGATACAACTGATGTATATCTTTGGGCATATAGTTGCCAGGTTTTGGGGAGAATTATTCTCCTTTGTATTGTATAAAAGATGGGTCATTCTTGTATCAAGGGGAGACCCCTGTATGGTATTGTAACAATATTATTTAGAGTAATAAGATATGAACTCTTTTGTTGATCTATCGATTTTTGTGAGTAACACAACCCTGATTAGAGAGGTGGGCCCGCTCTTCTGATCAGGTGCTATGTGTTTCCTTGTGTTGTGTGTATTTTCTATTGTTGTGTTTATTTCTTGTCGCTATTATGGATCTCTCAAATAACTGTGAATACCTTTTTACGTTCTACGGTTGAGTTTTACTTCTATTTCAGCAATGTTTTGATTTCCCATCACGAACCCTTGGTTGAGGGTAGATCGTTACCTTTCCCCTGCATATACCTTGCATGTTGCCTTGAAAAGAATATGCACCTGGATTGATATATTAATGTAGGGAAAGGAGTGGATAATTTTTTCATACCTGGACACCAACACAAGAGACTTGGAACATAGTGATGTGTGATAAAAGGCAGACCCAACAAAACTATCAAGCTGTAGTATATCATATATCAGATCCAAAAGAATTCTTCTCAAATCACAATCAGCAGAACCTATAGACCTTATGGTTTTATAAACGCGGCATGTGCGATATGCGATATAGCAATCACAACCCTGACTGTCGGGGGATAATTCTGTGAAGAACTTCCTCTTTGTGATGTGTGATTACGATCATCACATCGCACCCTTCCTTGCTTGGGGCCAATTTGTAAATCACTTGATCCACCTTCGATCTGTGATTGCAATATCGCAAATCACAACCTGGTACTGATGGGGGCTGATTTCTTCAATTGTGGACCTCTTCCTTATGTGATCTATGAAATGCGAGGCCAATGGTGGCCTATCACTTGACACTTGCCCATTCTCTGAGAGTTCTTCCACATCATTTTATTCTGCCACCTATCCAAGTCAAACTTAAGATTTGACTTGCTCTAACTTCTTCATATGAGCTCAGATTCGAATGTCATTTGCACCGTTGGAATCAGGATGACAAGCACTTCGATCTGAAGCTAATTTTATTGACATTCTGCCACTTTGAGTTTGAGCCTTTTTACCATGCCACTAGTACTTTAGAGATCCAATTAGATCTATCCTCTTGGATCCTCCTGGATCATCCTACATCATAAACCCATAAGAAAATCATGTAGTCATTTCATATGTACAAGATATGATCCCACATCGCATTCCTTATGCAACCTTTTTTCAGATTAAAGAATTCATCAATAGTCCATTACTTGCACACTGAACACTTTGATCTTCATCTCCTTATATAGCTTAGGCCTTATCCAATACCATAGGTCAAATCCTTAGTAATGTCGATGGTATTCCCAGATGGGACCAAATATTCATTTGTGCACTCATTACTATGGGCCAATACAATGGTAAATATCCTTGGTATTTAGGATACCATGGCATGGAAATTTTACACGCTTTTTCTTCTCCATATCTGTGTATGCATGCAAATTTGCTTTACAGAACTCGCATGTATTTATCAAAACATCAACTTCATCATCCTTCTATCTCTCGATTGGTATGCCTTTGTCCAAATCCTTTGTCACATGTATACTAGCTTGTAAAAACATCATGTTGACAAACTTCATCAAGTAAGTTCCCATCTAGGACAACACATTTGTCATAATGCCAATAGTATAGTATGTACATAATTGACCTAGGAATATGGGAAGTCGTTTCTTGCTCCATGACATGGGAAAACAACCATTAGAAACATTTATATGGTGTTGCTAATAATTAAATACCAATACAAGAAATACTAGTTGGAATAGGCATAGACTAGTGAATGAAGTCTTGGATAATATTATTTCCTCCACATTGAGAACCAAGGGGTGCATCACTTCAAGCACTTTAATTTTCCCATTTGGCTTTGGAAACCTCAAAATCCCCTTGAAAACATTCAATATTAACTAAAATGGGTTCTTCTTCTATAGATCAAGCTCAATAGTTCTAGTCTTAGGATCAAACAACTAGTGAACCAACAAACAATTTCCTTGAAATAAAAGACCTTTGGAACACATGCAACATTAGCTAGCCCAATATTCCAAATTCTATTATTATTTTTCTCCTCTTGACTCATTCAAATACCATTGATAGGTGGCCAACCAATGGAAGTTCCTATTCTCTGGTACAAGTGAATTAGTTTTATCCCTAAAAACAACCTCCTTCTTCCTTTCACTCACCATGTGTTGGCATTATGATACAGGTGTTGTCCTTGATGGCAACTCAATTAGATGAAAGTTCACAGTGCAGCAGGTCAACAACAAAGGATTACAGATCAAAATCCAAAGAATGAAGAAAGAGAGGTATACGTTGGTTCACTTTGTCCAAGGTGTGTATACACGTGGTTTAACATAACAAAAGTAGAGTATAACTTATACATGCACTTTCACAGGAGGAAAAGCACGTACATGTTGGAAAACCATGTTTTTGGTCCAAGGTATTTGATCCAAGGTATTTTGGTCCAAGGTAATTGGTCCGAGGCATTTGGTCCAAGGTATTGATCCTAGGTATTGGTCCTAAGTGGTTTTGGTCCAAGGTATTTAGAAAGGCCTAAGAGTATATAAGGAGGAGAAGATCATTAGGCCAAAGCATGCAAGTATGGAATATCTTCTGAAGTGTTAGATCATATATGCAAGTTATGAGCTTCTGATGCGTTGCTTGATCTTATCTAAGGATGCACCCTTTTGGTTGATGATGGTTGATGGATTGGGATCATAAAACATTAAATGTATTATCATTATTTGGTTTGATCATGGACAGTCTAGATCTGAATATTGATGCATGTTTTATTCTGTAAATGATATGATTTGGGTATGACTGATGTCTGGAATGTCTATGAAGTTTTAAGTTAGCATTTACAGATATGTACATTGTTTCGATTTGGTAAAAGCACATATACAAACTGGTTTGACACATCGAAGTAGCATATACCTTATGAACTATGATGTTTGAAGTTATAGTTGGTTCTAGTTGTTGATGAAGATTTCTGGGTTTTTCTTTATGCTCTGGTGACAATGTTCAAATTGATTGATTGTGATTTGCTTAAGTGATGATGGATGAGATCTAATGATGGATCAAGATCATAATGACTAATCATTATGTGATCTGATGGGTTAGATCTGATTGCTAACACATGTCTTATCCTTTATATTTGATGATCTGGGTATGTCTGAAGTCGGGAAGTGCAGCGAAGTTATACGTAAGTATTTGCAGATCTATACACTGGTTTGCTTTGATGAAGTTGCGTATACACACTGGTTCAGTTGTTCAAAGCTGCATATACACTCTGATGCATGGTTTTGAGGTTATAGCTGGTTCTGAATGATGATGAAGTATTCTAGGCTCAGATCTGTGTAATCGTTACAATGATCTATCTGTTCAAGTGGATTTGTTGAAGTTGATTAAGTATGAATGAATGGTTGATTTAGTTGTATCAGAGGTTCAGAGGTTGTCATTGATTGATTGAGTTTGGTTGATTCAAAGAGTGATGATTGAGTTTCAGTGATTAGTTGATGCAGATGTAGTTGATGGTTGTATTGCAATTATGATTGATTCTAAGCTTCAATGTTGTTGATGGGTCCAGTATGAAAATTGGATGAAACAAGGCCTTCATGTGTATTGTTGTGTACCAAGATCACCCAGTCTAAAAATTTATGAAACGTGGTCCCTGGAGCAAGAAAGAAGATTGTAGCCTTCTGTAGGTCAGCGCCTAAGTACTAGTAAACATATCGGCTAGTACAAGAGCTAGGGGGTTGTATCTCCCTTCCAGTAGAAGCTAGAGAACGAGAGAAGGTTGTAACCTTCTGCAGGTAGAAGCCTGTGTACTGGTATGAGTCTGCACCAGTACAATGTTGTAAACATAGTTTCTTATGATTAAAAGAAGACAGAGACGATAGTAGCAAGTGGTTTTCACCGACATTGGGTTTCCACCTTAAATCTTGGAGTTCATGTGTGTTGCTTATGTGTGATGCTTTATTCTGCTTTTACTGCACTGTCTAATAAATATCGGCTATACTGGTTTAAGCTCAACACATGATAAACTGTCTAAATCACAGTTCTCTACATATACACTGGTTTCTTTAAGCACAGTCGCGTGTACGCGCTAGTTCATTTCATTGAAGTAGTTTATATAAATATGTTTGGGAAATAAAATAATTGATCTGATAATACTGATTCACCCCCTTCTCAATATTATTTCCAACACCATGTTGCTTATTTGTTCATAGCAACTAAGTATACAAGATGGACGAGTGAGGTTTTACATATGTTGTAGCTATATAAATCTCAATCTATGGTACTATTTAGTAACACAACACTTCATCATGTACCGCCTTGATTTGACCATGCGAGAATGAAAAAGAAAAGTTAATAACCCATTGTATGTCATTAAGTGGTATAATGGTGGAAAATTCACATAGTATGATATCAATTCCTTTTCACCTCAGAGATCTGAATTTCTTAATGAGCTTTCAATAAACGTTGAAAGGAGCAAACAACTATTTTTCACTATGAATTATAAGTAGAGAAACCATTTTCATATATTATTATAGTATACATTTTGTGGAAGATTTATGTATGCATAGGAATAGATGTGTGGAGAAGTGGGTAGTGTAGGGGTGAGTAGTGTGTAGAGCAGGGAATGTATCGAATGGGGGTGGTGTGTGGCGCATGGGGTAATGAAAAAGTTACACACACTACTTTTTAGAAAAATGACTAAGTATGGAATTTGAGGTAAGGACAAGCAATACATGATGGTGATGGTAGTGCATCAAAATAGATCAACTAGGATCCAAAAATCATTTTAAACATGAGATCATAAAACCCAAACCATGGCCAACAAATTTGTTATTAATAACCTCCAAGATCAAGAAGAGGAAATATTTACGAGGTTGGAGGCATATCTGACAAATATCAGTTGCAATGTGAAGCTCTAGATGGTGGCTCTAGAAAACAAGTTTGGAATTGAAGAAGATGGAGGTTCCAACTCATAGGTTAAATTAGATGTCTTCTAGCCTAAAATACCCCCTCCAAAATTTTTATTCTTTCCATAAAGATCACCCAATTTCTCACCTTGTTTCACCATCCTAAAGGCCCTTTCCCTATTATGTTTAAGCTATGATGTTTTTCCTTGATATATTATCATCATTATGATCACCAACATTCTAATACTACCTCAAACTTTGATGGTAAGATTTTTGTGTATATTCTTCATAATATTTTTGAATATTTTTGCTAAAGAATCCTATGACCCCTTTATCAATTATTTTAGAATTTATTCTGTGAAAAGTCAATTCCTGTGATTGCATTGTGGATTAACATGACCTTTAAAATTATATATATCATCTATTATTTTATTTTTTTGTTAATTGAGGCTTTTGTACTGCTCAATAAAACATATATACATAGATTTTCCGCACTTCTCCCTTAGGAGTTTATTTGTATTTTCCATACATATACAAGCAAGACTTAGCCTCAACAACACTCAAGTAAGTCCCAATACAAAGGAAACCCATCATAACTATGTGCTCAGATCGGTGACAAGAACCTTACCCTCCAACCCATTACATTACTAGCCAATAAAGTTAACATAGAATACCTAAATACTCACATAGCTGACGCGTAACTATTACAAACATAAAATGCCTAGGTCGACAACAAAAGCATTAGGCCTTCATACATTGTGAAACCCCCAAACATGTAATTATCCAAACAAACCCAAAAGCACGCCATAGTTGGCACCATATTAAACTAAAACTTACTTCGAGTTTTCATTAAATAACAAAAGGTTACTATTAAATAACAAAAGGTCACAAAAGTAAGTAATGCTTTGCATGTAGCATGAAAGCGTAGTAACGGTGGATATTCGCATGATAATGTAACTGCACCTTGATATTCTGGGACTGTTCGCATGTCTACACCACAATGAAGGCCAATAAAGCACAGACTTCAGAAACCGATAGATAATAAATGATTGACATGTGACCAGTTCACCATTCTAAGTCTATTTCATACTCGTAGCTATCTAACCTCTGAATTACAACTCAAACATACCATTATTGTCTTGACAACCCAAGCAGATGTCTCCTGCCCCATTGCTGGTTGTTGTAAAATGAAGATGGCACTGTTTTCTTCATGACACCATACATAATGCAAATGGTCCTTTACAACAGTTGAACAATGCGCAGATACTGATATAACCGTACATGGAAGTATTATTGATCTGTTAAGAGGACTCTCTGACACTTTACCTTTTCGACTATTATTCCAACTAAAATTATAAAGTTCATTTAAAACATTTAACGTTGTTTTGGATTACTATTCCAACCAAAATTATAAAGTTCATTTAAAACATTTAACGTTGTTTTGGATTACTATTCCAACCAAAATTATAAATTTCATTTAAAACATTTGCACGGATCATATGGCAGCTTCACAAGTTCCCTTCTTCACACTCTATACAAGGTCTAAGTTGTTTTACTTGATATTATCACATCAATACATTGTGGAAAATAAAGGCTCAAATTGCAACATTATTATAACAAGTTTCCTGAGAAATATAGTGAATGCTCAGAGTATTGATATTATCTCTTGATTCAGAAGGATCTTCACAATCACCAATTTCAAATTAAGCTACACATGAAAAATATCCCAATAAGGTACCATGTTGACTTGACTTATAAGATGGTAAGGATAACATATGATAGAGTGAATGGTTAACACATGAACCAACAACAAATATCAAGATAAAGTACAATGTTGATGTCACCATGTTCACTGGACTTATGAGATGGCAAGAATAACATGTGATAGAGTAAATGGCTACCACATGGACCAACCAAAAATATCACATTAAGGTACCATGTTGATATAACCATGTTGGCTTGACTTATGAGATGGCAAGGATAACATGTGATTGAGTGAATGACTACCACATGGACCAACCAAAAGTTGCCATGTTTCTAGAAATTCAACGTCACAAGGTAAATTCCAACATCTTAGCCATTGCACCACTTAGGATTGATTTTTAAAATAACACTAATATTATTTATAACATATATAACCACTATTTTGAACCCCTAATCTAGCCTACACAAACACAACCACTTAACTACCACACCACATACTTGATTTTTGTTTTAAAGTAGAGGATATTAAATTTTTCTAAGCAGAAAAATCCCATTTATTTAAAGATTTAAACCCCAACACATTTGGGATAAGACTTGGGCATTAAAAACCAAGCTAATTTCTTTTGACCGATAAAAGAATGGATTTTTTTTTAAATACATGTTTTTTTAAGCTCTTTGAAGAGTATTTTATAAATTCTTTGGAGAAGAATAAGAAAGTAATAGTCTTCCTTATGAATTGAAGCCTTTTATTAGAAGAGATTTTTTGTGAGTCCCTTATGTGAGAATGAACCACTGCATGTGAGAATCTTAGCCCTTTGTGAAGGAGAACCAAATCCTTATTGGGAGAAGCTTTGAACCCTTTTTAAAAGAGAACCAACCCTTTATTTAGAGAATATTTTATCCCTTTTTTAAAATTAGAGCCCTTTTTGAAGGAGAAATAATGAAGCATTTCGATATTTGTGCAATCTCAAAGACCTAACCAATGTTTGATAAACTTCGGTATCATATCGGTTTGCTTATTATTCTTGTGGGTTTTATTGTTTAATTTTAGTTTAATGATAATTTTTAAATGCTATGTTGATTTTCATCTCGATGGTGGTAAATTGAGACTCTATAGAGTTCATTTAAAATGGAAAAAAAAAAGAGTTGAATTTATTATGCCCAATTTTAGATCAAGTTGGTATTAGAGTTGGTTGAAAAAAGGAATTATCAACAATTTTTTTTCCTTGTGTTAGATTCTTCCATTGTTCTATTTACAGTATTTCACCTTTGTTGGTTGTAAAAGGAAAACCACGGGAAAAGCTTTGAAGAAAGAAAGGCTTCAGGAGCTTGAAGATATAAACTAGTAGATATGAAAAGAAAACTTTTAATTGAGAAGAATATTACAATACCTGGAGGATGAAAAGAAAGAGTTGCAAGACAAATTGATTCTTTAGGGAGAATTTCTCATGGGATTAATATAAGAGTTGCAATTTGAGTTGCCTACCACGGAAGAGATTTTCAAAAAATTCCAAAATGATGAAAAAGTAAAAGAGAGGTCATCCTCTACAATAGATATAAGAGCCATGATTTAAGTATGCATTGTAAGTGATTCATAGTGTTCTCTTTATTAGCATTAAGATGTACATGTTTCTTTTGGTGAATTTGTGAAGCATACTTTGGGTAATAGTTTTAAACTGCTAACCAAGATGGGTTTTAATGGAAAAGTAATGGTCAAGGAATGACTAATCCCATAAAGGTTGAAACAAGGCCTTGTTATGTAGGTTTGGGGTTTGGAAAAGAAGAAACTAGAAAATCTTCCAAGGTCATTAAAGAAAGAAATGTTTTAAGTGAAGAACCAAAATCATTACAAGAAGAACTCATATTAAGTAATGATACATCACTATATGATGGCGATAGTGAATGCAACTTAAAATAAATAAATATTGTACCATCTTTCAATCATGGGAAATGTGTCCAAAAAGAATACAAAAGATGCCCAAAGAGAGTTGAGCATTCCAAAGGAGGATTTAAGATAATTTCCCCTCATTAGAATTGCATAAAGGAAAACCATAAAATGTATAACAAGCATGATTACTCCAATGTTTTCATTGATTACAAGAAGAATGGCCATGTGGCACAAAAATATGGTATTCATTTCCATGTGTTTTTTGCGGATTACATAACTATTTTGTATCCAAGTGTTGGAAGAGAAAGTTCTCACAAAGGAAGATCATGTTGACCATGAAAGAAGTAAAATGCAAAGATCACTCTCTAAGTCAAGATGGGGAGAATGGAAACACAAATTTACTATTAAAAAACATGGGCATACACTATTGCATTCATTGTAAGATAAGTGGTCATTACATTGATAAGTGTTGAAATATTCATCCACAACTTTTTTTTAGGAATTACAAGGGAGTTCTGCAAGAATCCATTCAAAAAGAGATAGTAGATGAAAGAGTTGGTTAATGACAAGCAATCAAGAGGAATCTTATGAAGAAGATCACTTATGGAGGGAAGATTCCATCAAGAAAGAGAAACCCAATGGCGAGCGTCCATTTGAATCTTTCGGTAAGAAACGTATAACATATCTATGTAGCTGAGCTTTGTTTGTCATGCATTTCTAGCATCTCCAAAATCACCTTTTGCTTGTTTCCATTGTTGAAAAGAATGAAGAAATTAATCTCATTTATATGATAATATATGGTGATATATCACTCATTAAATGTGAAATTTGATGTTATAATATTTTTACACCATGGTATGTTGCATATCAGACCCCAATAAGGGAAAATTAAACAAGTGAGTGTTGGACATTGCATAAACCAACACTCCCCGTGTGTTTCGTGACAGGGACTAATAGCCTCTCGTGGATCCTTATCTCTAACAATGCAATTGTTGACTAACACCTATGGGTTTTGGTCTAACAACAATCATGATTCCAAATAAGTGGTATCAGAGCCAGTGCCTTCACTCAAATCCTAACCGCTTGAAGGTAGATCCTTAGAACACAAATGGCAAAGCCAAGGAAGAAAGTATCCGATCCTCCTAAATATGTCTCTTCTTCAACCATGAAAAGTGAAGATAGTCAAATTGGGAGAGTTCCATTGTTCAATGGAAACTTTAATATGTGGAAGGTGAGAATGAGGAATTTCTTAGTGGCTCAAGATTTTGAAGTCTAGGAATTAGTGATTATTGAAAACACGATGGAAGAAGAATCCAAGGAATGTAATACAAGGGAGATGAAGATAATATTGAGTGGTCTGCTAGATGTTCGAAAGATCAAAGTGAAAAATTGATCATCGACAAAAGGTATGTGGGACAAAATTCAAGATCTTCACTCAAAAGAAGTAATGACCATGACCATTAATCAGGAAGATAATGGAAGAAAAGAAGGCAATATAGAACCCATTAAGGAATTTTAAAACAAGAATGAAGACATTAAGGCCAAGAAATACCTAGAAGATGAAGAAAATACAGAAGACTTCGAAGAATATCTCATGGAGAAACTTATAGCTACTCTAGAAGAGATAAGCAGTTTGATAAAAGAAAATGAAGAGCTTAAGAAGAAATTACAATACAGTGACCTAACCTTGACAAGAGGAGGAAGGAAGTTGACCTATTTAAGCTTTAGGTACAAGAAAGAGATAAGAAGCTCACCAATCTAAAGGAGGGTTGTCATCAAAAAAAGAAAAGAGATCATGGAGAAGTGAAATCCATGGAAAATCAATTGGATAAAGAAAAGAAAAATGAAGACACTTGGTCAAGCTATCTTGAACAAAGACACAAGGACTTGAACAAACTTGAAGCGGAAATTGGTCAATACAAGGAAGAGGTATCCTCCCTTAAATCTCAACTAGAATAAGAAAAGAAACAAGCACAAGGAAAATTCAATGCCATGACATTCCAACTAGAAGAAAAGGATGAAGACATCACTAAATTAAAATCAGAAATCACCTCATTTAAGTCCCAATCATGTGAAGCAACCAAGATGAAGGAAGAAATAGAGAAACATCTACCAAAGAAGGATGAATAATTCAATATGATGAAAGAAGAAATTTATCTCCTAAAGAAAGCTCTCAAACCGTAGATGACATCCTAACTCATCAAATATCTCCTCTTGATAAATCGAGTCTTGGTTATGCAGGTGAACCCTCAAATAGTAATGATGCAAACCCTAATACTTCAAATAACAAGGATGTCGAGAAGATTTGAATAAATATTGATGCCCCCAATTCTAGCAAAGGAAAGGAAAAGAGTCAAGATGGCATTGGGAGAAACCCTACTTCAAGAAGATATGAAAATGGTGTCATGAATGGAAGAGGAAAGAAATTTGATCAAAGGATCCCAAGACATAATGACCTTAGAAGTTCATCAAGGCAATATCCACCCTCCAGGTACCAAAGTATATTTTTTGGTTATTGCTATTTTTGGACAAATTTTGGTCATATGGCAAAGGATTGTAGGGTATACCACAAGGACAAATATAATGGTCCGCATCATTTTCCCGAAAGAAACTTTGTGGGAGGAAATTATGCTTCTTGATTTATGTCCAAAACTGAATACTTCAATTCTCATAACATTAGACATATGGATCGTGATTGTAACTTGACTCGGGGCCCTAAAAAATCCAAAAACATGACTACCAAGCAAGAAAAGAAAGTTTCACAATTATGGAGAAGGAAGCAAATTGGATATGAAGGTCTCTTGAATAGTCAAGCCAACAACACATGTTGCTAATTTGATGAATACATCCTTGGCAGGTGTAATATTCCAAGTGTTTATGATGAGACTATGCCAAAAAGGAGACCATGCATACACTTAGGGGGAGCTTGTGATCATTCTTGCATAAGCTATCCATGAAAGGGCCCTATGAAATCCTTGATGAGTCACACATGGACAATCATCTTTTGTTAGATCGTCTCTCGGAAGAAAATCCATTGAAGAACACAATCCTTCTCATCTTATGGACCATTGTAGAAGATATATTCCACTTGATCACAAGGAAACAATCTCTCTTGAAAAAAAAAATGTTAGAGGAGTTTATGAAAGTAGGGGAAGTTTGTGGATCATATACCACATCCACTTCCATGAAGACATGTAGAGGATTAAGGGGATCAAGTTCATTGAAGCAAGATCACCATGATAGCAGGAGCAACATATCTATGAAGAACTATCATTGATGAAAAATATGATGAAGAGAAGCAGCTTGATAGGGGGAGTTCTTGGGCACCCCATTTTCCATTGATGTCAAAGGGGGATAAATTGTTCGAAGGGCAAGAATATTGCCATCAATGACAAAGGAGGAGACAGTTGGTCAAGGTTTTCATTGATGTCAATATGGAATTCATTGTGATGGAAAATATTCTTGTGATGCGTGATGTTGCCCTATCCTCATCCTAGAAGAAGTTCCTATATATATGTCACTTAAGTCAATATGAGGTCAATCCATTAATGGAGTCAACCCTAGGGGATTTTATAATGATGTTCTTTACCTTGTATGCCATAGCATAATATTATACATTGATGATTCCCTATCCCTTATCCATATGATGAAAATCCCTCCTTGATTGATGCTTATAGTGCCCTAATCTTTAATGAAATAAGGATGCCTATCCTAATGGAGAACGCAAGTGAAGAAGCCCTAAACTTTGTCCTTGACATAAAATCCTAAAGGCTGCCTAAATGAAATAATGATGACAATTTCACAAATATTATTTTATTGATGATCAAATGACCTTACCTAAGGATGAAATTGACATGATCTTGTAGAGGATATTTTTCCCTTTCTAACGAGCTATTATACACCTCCTAACTCCTTCTAGATTGTGAGAAATTGAATTTTTAAGTTAGAAAAATTATTATTTTTGCCTAGTCGACAGTCGACTTGAGCCAACGTATGTAGGTCATCATGTCCCCTCAAGAGACATGTCTATTCCTTGGAGGTCAAACCAGTATATATAGGAGTTTAGACTCGTCATTCTAACATATAAATTTCAATGAAGATCACATAATGATGAAGGAGTAAGGAGGCCAAGGAGGAAGAAAGGATATAATTATTTGGGCAAATACTTTTTTAGTTTGGGTTTCTTCTCTAAAAATCTCGAACCAATCTTCTGTTCAACCATAACTTGAGGAACTCAGACAATGATATATCTTTTCAGCCTCAGATTTCATAACTATACCACAGTTCAAATTGCAGCCCTATACTTAGGCTTAGACCTATGGAGATAAGCCTATACAACTCGGACTTACCTATGTGGAGGGCTCAAAACTATTAGCATTTAAAGGGATGAGACAAAAAGACACAAAAAAGTGGACAAAATTTTTGGAAGGGTCATATTTGTTTCATCTTTAGACCTTCCTTCAAAGGTTTGGACTATCACCTATGAGCTTAACAATAAAACTCAATAGATGTTACAGTGTTAGGAGCTTGGACATGTGGAGTATGTACGTAAGCCCTGTCAATAAATATTGGAATCTCATCGAACTAAAAACTTAGCACCTTAGACTTTAGATCAACTGATCTTAAGCTTTGTACTAGCCACATAACATCTCAACAATATCTATGTTAATACCATTAAAACCTCAAACCCTCTAAACTAGTGATACTTTGAAGGTTCAGTTTTAGTGAAGCTATAACTATGGAATGACTGTGATTATCAATTTTTCCATTGAGTGAAGGCATAAACAATCAACAAGTCAGTCTAGAAGTGATGGTGGCCTAAACAAGTTATAAGACCTTGGACAGTGAATCATTTGGTGGACAATGAAGCAATTGGTGGCTTGGACAGTGAAGCATTTGGTGGACATTGAAGCATTTGGTGGCTTGGAAAGTGAAGCATTTGAAGGCTTAATCAGTGATGAAATGAAGACATGAAGTATTAAATAGTGAAGTGAAAAATATCTTGGACAGTGAAGCATTAAGTGACCTGGAACATATTTTCATAGTGAAGTGTTGGAGCCTTGAACAGTCAAACACTAGGATTGTTGGGAAGCAGAATTTGGGTCTTGATTGAAGTAAACCTATTGTGCAACAAGACCTCATCTAGGAACAATCACTATATCAATTTGGAACTATACATTGTGCATCTCTTGATTGGGCTTTGGGTTTGAACATATTTAAAGTACTCGTGAAAGTAGCCTTGAAGAACATCTGGTGCATTTAGAGACTAATTGTATTAGTCCATTGGAGCAGTTATTGTAGACATCTTGGAGCACCTATTGAAGAGCTTGTGGAGAAATATCTTGTTGTTGAAGCATTGTGAAGACTCCCTTGGAGAGTTCTTGAAGAATCCCTTGAAGAGGCTTAGAGTAGGTGTAGAAATTGGGCTAGCGATTGAAGACACCTTGAAAGCCTTAGAGATATCATTAGAGACCATGATGCATTGAAGAAATCATGAGGTGATTTCAGACATATTTGCTTGGGTAATATGAAGAGTAGTGGTGACACCTTCTGAGAAGACAAGGTTGTCATTGATGAAGTAATTTGGAGGAGGCATTACTAAACATAGACATGGCTAGTTGAAGAATATATTGCGAGTCGCGAAGAATCATTAAACCTATATTGATGAATTGAAGGTGAGGGTTGGAGCCCTAGAGGTTGGAGCGTCATAGAGACAAGGTTGGTGCCTTGGAAGATAGGGTTGGAGCCCTAGAGGATAGGATTCCTCAAGAGACTAGGTCGAAGATTGTACCAGAGATAGGGTTAGAGCCCTAGAGGTTGGTGCCTCAAAGTGACAAGTTTGGAGCCTTGGGAAGTCCAAGTCGGTGCTTGGAAAAATATAGGTTGGAGCCTAGAAGATTGAAGATTGGTGTCTTCATCTAGGGTTGGAGCCCTACAGTATATTGTATTGGATTTATTGGAAAGAAGAAGTTCATAAATGTATTTATTCTTATTTTTCATTTTGCGTTATAATTATAAGTGATCTAACTAGTAAAAATAACAATTGAAAAGAAATATTGATTCACCCCCTCCCAGTATTTCCAACAATTGGAATCAGAGCATAGGTCACGAGTTTGATACAAACCTTACTCGCATTGGGGGGGATGTTTTTGGACATTGGATAAACCAATGCTCCCCATTGAAGCAACGTTTATCCTCACCCCAGCAAATAAATGGCTAGCCAAAATGCTGGGATATGATTATGAGATAATTTACAAGAAAGGGCGTGACAATGTAGTAGCAGATACTTTATCATGCCAATTTGAGGATGAGACCACCCTTCTATAAATCTCTCTTCCCATACCAGATTGGATTGAAGAAGCTTGCAAGGAATGGTTTTTACATCCCTCTCTCTCTCAACTCATTAATAACTTGAGAAAAGATCCTCATTCCTCAGTTAGCTACTCTTGGAAGGATGATTCTTCACTACAAGGATAAAGTAGTTATGTCGCCAACATCTACCCTCAAAATGCTTATTTTGGCAGAGTTGCACTCATCTCCCACTGCATGTCAAGCAGGCTTTTAGAAGACTTATGCCCGCACTCGTCATTCTTTCTTTTGGATAGGCATGAAAACTAACATTCTTAATTTTGTAGCTGAATGTGATGTGTGTCAATGCCACAGAGGACAAACAGTCAAGTCATTGGGTACTTTACAACCATTTCCCATCCTTGCTTCAATCTGGATGGATGTTTCTATGGATTTCATTACTGGTCTTCCGAAGTCAAAAAACAAGTTAGTCATCATGGTGGTTGTGGAAAAACTTTCTAAATATGCTCTTTTTTGTGTTCTACCCCACACATTTACCCCCACTTTGCTGGCTCAAGATTTCAAGGACCAGACCTTCAAACTACATGGCATGCCCACTTCCATTGTATCTAATCGTGACCCAACTTTCACCAGTAACTTTTGGCAAGAACTTTTCAAGATACAAGGCACCCAACTCCAACTAAGTACTTCCTATCATCCAAACTGATGGTCAAGCTGAAGCAGTCAACAAATGTTTGAAGACATACCTAAGGTGCTTCACTTTAGAAAAGCAACATCAATGGGTACAATGACTACCTCTAGCTGAATGGTGGTATAGTACTAACTATCATGCAACCACCAAGATGACTCCATATGAAGTAGTGTATGGTTAACTCCCACCTTCACCTACTTCTTATATCCCTGGATGATGAAAGGTGAAAGTAGTGGATCAACGCCTACAAATGTTATAGACATTTTTGTGCCTTACAACATTGAGCATGAAATGTCCATAATCGAAGGGATCCAAAGTCCCTAAAAGAGTTGTTCCTGCCCCTAAAGGAACAAGGTCAACCAATGACAGCTTCTCCCAGAAGTTCTCCACCAAAAACAACTCAAAAACAGTCAATTCAGGATCAATTCAGAAGCTCTTCTAGCTACCTGCGTTGCAGTGCACCCCAGTACACTAGCTGGGTGCGTTGCAACGCACCTAAAAGCACTACCAGGGTGCGCTGAGCAGGAAATGAAAAATGGCAAACTCATTCAACGAGGTGGAAAGACCCTGGAAGCTTCCAGAATCTTCTCCAATGACACTTGCCTCAATGAATTCGACTAGTGATGAGTAAGAGGCTCTCAACCTCCAAGTGGAAGCAAGAACTGACAGAGAGAAGCCACAAGTCAAAACATAAGCTAACTCATCCTCTCTGCTTACATATATATATGGATCTCTCACCCAGAGGTTCAGAGAGGCTGGAATTTTTTACTTTGCAGAGAATTGTTGTTGGTTTGAGATTGAGATTAGTACATTGGGTGATTTATGCTTTGTTGGAGGAGAGGAAGGGATTCCTTTGCTAGGAGGTAGATGTTGGATCGGAACTCACTTGGTTGTATCTCCTCTTGGACTTTCTTATTCTATCAATAAACTATTTGAGTTTCTCCTACATGTTGTGTACCAATGATGTTTTGTTATGCTTACATGTTTAGCTTAATCTAATCTTGAGCTTTTTATGAATGTATATCTATATCTTTGTGTAGTTTCTCTCTCTTGTGATCTTGCAGGAATTCGGTGAAGCTGGGCCGGTGAAGGAGCAAGGAGCTGAGAGCCACTAAAGAGAGGAGTGATTGGATCAACAAACTAGTGGAAGACACGGGTTAGTTACATCCTTCCTCCTCATTTACATTTCATAAAGAAGAAATAATCAATTAGTTTTCCTCGTTTGTTGCTAAGGCACTATCACACCTTAGAGTGGGATAGGGGCATTCCGAATGGATACTTTTCCCAACAACAAATTGGCGACTCCACTGGGGATCGTATCTAGTTAGTTTATTTGTGTTTCTATTGTTGTTCTTCTCATAAACTTAGGAGTGGAGAATCGAACTGCATTTTCCATTTACAAATGCAAAGTAGAGATCTGCCACTCTAGTCCACTCACTGGGCCTGTTTATCATCTGAACAAGCTGATCCACAAATGCTCTAACTGCCCTTTGTGATAGCTCTTAGTCCTCCTTTAAATCATCCTTCTAATTGTACCTTATTGATAGCTTTTATCCGGCCAAAATCCATAGATTAAACTGCAAACCGTGACCTAGAACCTGGAGACAATTCTCGTTTCTACTTCAGCGCAGACTCTGTGAAGAGGTTCTGCATTTCAACGCAGGTCCCGTGAAGGATACCTGCGCTGAAGTTCAGTTTCTCTGTGCAACAGGTGCGCTGATTAGCCTTTTCCCTGTGCAGCTGTGGCTCTTTGCATCCTTGTGTTCAGTTTTATCTCTGTTTTTTGCAGCCTGTTATCAGTGTGTGTACCTATTTGAAAACCCCTTTTCTCTGCCTTAATTCTGCCTCAATTGTATAAAAGAAACTGTATTTGTTTTTGTGTTTTTTTTACATCATTTGCAGTTTCCCATTACAAAAGTAAACTAGTCATACTGTCGCCCTTAGATCTAGACCTGTCATAAGTGTCGTTTTGATCTTAGGAGAAAGTCTATTGCTGTTGACAGTTGATTGCGCTTTTACTTTTGTCGTTTGGTTTGAATTTATGCATTTCTAGTGTCGAAACAAGTAAATCATAAAGTGTTGTAATCATCTTTTTGATTTCAAAAAGGAGATTGTTTATGTTTTTCACTTGAAATCGAATTCAAATTTGTACAACAACTTTCTTTTTAGGCATCAATATTAAGAAAGTGAAAACAAATACATGCATATGTGCATTTGCATTTTCACAGTTTGTATATTGATTTAGGGAAAAGTGCATTACTGTGTGCTCTATGCTCTTTGAGAAAAGATTGTGTCTTTCGTTTCCCCTTGTAGCTAGAATTTTCATTGTTGAAAAGATATAAAAGCTTGCTTATCATCTTTAGACTGCATTTAGGAATTGTATCATACATCTCATGGTGATCGAAAAAGGCAAACTTCTAAGAAAGATCAACCTAAAATAAATTGAATGAACTTAACAACGCTTTGTAACTTAACGCACAACATAGAGGTCTAGGCTAGAGACGTGTTCTAGCGTCGTAAAACCTGGTGACTGTCGACCTCACTGATGGTTGGGTGATTCCTCCTGAGAGACGATAAGTGCTAGTATGGATTGTGCTCTCACGTACCGTCAAGTATATATTGGGAGACCCCTATAGGCATAAAACCTTTATCCATAGGAAGCCGTGTCGACCACCCTACTGATCGCAATGCACTGAACACAGCATTCGGGAAGATTGACCGCCCGTACCCTAAAAAGTATTATGCGGTTTTGCGATTGGTTTGGCACACCCTCTACCTAGATCTCCAGAGCAGTCCCTTTCATTCCTTTTCAGACTCCTTAACGGAAAAGGTCCATCTAAGCACTTGTCACTTCAGGCTCATTAAAAATCGAAGGAGACTAGAGTCATCTTTTGTTTTTTCTCGACTCTTAAAAACTGAAAAAACAAGTTGTGTCAAGGCGTCTAAAATTCATTTAATTCGGAAACATACTTCCCCTTTGTTTTAGTTGATCGAGTAATCCACGATCGTGGAAGAAAGTCAATCGAAATCGCTAGAAAATCTTTTGGATAGACTAGATATGTCTGAACAACCGTCGACATCCAGGACTGTGTCGTCCGACACAGCAGTGGCATAGCCTCCTACTGCTACTCCAATGATGTTCAATGGTATACCATCTGTCCCGGCAAGTTATCAACAACAAGCCGGAGTCCCATCAGGGACTGCTTCGACGACATGGTTAGTTCCTATTTCTTCATCCGGATTATCATCTGGTATTTCTTATGTTGAAACTCAACAAATTGATCCAATGTGTCTTCAAAGGCCAATCTACCCTTTAAGTACTGGATTGCCACCATATGGAGGGCAGTATGCCTTTTCATTGTTCCCTCCCAGAGAACAACCATATGAGAGTTTACAACAAAGTTCAGGTCAAACTGGAATTACATCCAGCGGTTGGGTACCAATACTGCCTCAGCAACCAAGGGTTGTATATTCAATGCAACCAGTCCACCCTGTGTCGAATACTCCCACTATACCTGCTATGGTGACTGCATCGCAAGTACAAGCGTTACCTGTTGTATGTCAACCACAAGTTTCTCAGGTTGCAATACAACAGCCTCTTGTCTCAACGACTCAATCACAACCTCAGGTTAGTGCCTCCTTATCTGGAGCGACTCAGGATCAAACAAGTACTGTGACTCCTCATCATGGTCAATCATCCAGTATTGGTCAACAACAAATGGTCCAACAACCAGAGCTGGTTCAAACTCAACAACCGCCATTCCAGCAATCATATCAAGGACCTGAGCAACAAGTCTTTGTAAGTAATGGGCAACCACATTTCCAAAGCGGTTATCAACAACCATATTATAGTGGTTATGCCCATCAACCTTGTCAAAGTTGCCAACATCAAATACATTATGCTGGTATGCAAAGACCCATTGCTCAGGCGATTCCATCTTATCCTGGGTATGCTTCGCCTAACCTGAATCAACAGTTGCCCTTTGTAGCAACTCTAGAATTACCAGATCTAAACCGGCTGACGAATGATCCAATTGCTTATGCCCCTTGGTGGCCAGCAATTCCGCATAAACTTCCGTCAAATATTCCTAAATTTAATGGAAATCCGGGTGAAGATCCGTCGAATCATGTGATGACATTTCATCTGTGGTGTTCATCAAACACCCTAAACGATGATTCGATTAGGCTTCGCCTTTTTCAGAGGACGTTAACGGGTCCAGTGGAAAATTGGTATATTGAATTGCCTAGAGCTTCGTTCGACAACTTCAGTACCTTAGCCATGACTTTCTTAACCCATTTTCAATTTCCAATAAGGTATGAAACGGGAACAGAACTCCTTACCAACTTCAAGCAAACAATGGCCACTCACATATCTGATCATATACATGAGTGGCGACGTCGTCACAGGATGGTAAAAACGTATGTTCCTGATCAGCTATTAGTTGAATGGTTTATCAAGTCGTTATTACCTTCCATCACGGAAGATGTGGCAAAGGGGGGAGTCGTAACGGAAGAGCAAGTTATAGCTCATGCGCAATATCTGGACTTGATCTATACTCAGTCCGGCACGCTCTACGACAAAATACCTGACGCCCCTAGACCGGAATTCTCAATTCCTCCTCCTCCTAAATCGAACAATGACTCTCACGCCGTCGATGGCGTGATTGGCGCAACAGACACGAAATCGACAAAGGCTACATCTAAAAAGGCCCGTAAGATTTCCAGTCAAAATGAAAATGAGGAACTTCTTGCCTCAGAAGTAAATGCCGTGTCGACCGACAAGGGCAAACAACTGAAGCAACCAGGGGGCAAGAAGAAAAAGAAAGGGAGAAAAAGGAAACCCCCTGCGAGGTGTCATATATGTGATGAGGATCATTGGACGAGAGATTGTCCACATATAGCTGAAGTTAAGAAACTCTTTAAGAGTTCAAAAACCTCAGCAGTATTAACTGATCCGTTTCCAAGCCTGGGAACCAAACTGGTTGCTAATCAAAATGCTTCCCGATCCCAAGTGCTTATGTTGTCTATCTCAAAGCAGCAAAATGATGCTTTGGCAAGGAATAAAGATTACGGGAATCCATAGGTGTCGAATAACAAGGCTAATGAACAACCTAGTAGTTCGACAACAACTTTGACCAAAGTTGTGCCACCCACTGAACAAATGATAAAGTCGCCAAAGGGAGTAATACACAAGTCGACATTTAATCCTCGTGCAAAAATAGCACATAATTATAATATAATAGAGGACCTGGCCCAATCGCCGTCCACTATGTCGACGCTTGAGGTACCGCAAAATTGCCTCTCCCAAGAGCAATCTTTATTATCAACAATAGGTGGGATTGACCCAATGGATTCCAATCTTGTGGCCTTTAATCATAAAGGATATGACCCTCAGTTACCAACTCAACTAGCTTTCCTTATTCAAGTGAAAGCCCTCAACAAAACTGTTCATCAGACAATTATTGATGAGGGGGCATCTACATGCATTATGTCGATGAGTTGCTGGAAAACTTTAGGATCTCCAACCTTGTCGCAATCTTCAATGACATTAAAAGCATTTGATGGATGGACATATACCCCATATGGTATTCTAAATAACTTGAAATTTGAACTAGGAGGGAAAACAATAGAAATTGATGTTGAAGTAATCGACGGAAACCTTGATTACAACATCCTATTGGGAAGACCCTGGATATATGCCATGGCTGCAGTTGTGTCGACCTACTTTAGGAAGATTGCATTTCCCTTCCAAGGAGGAATTACAATCGTTGACCAACAAACATTTCTCCCCAACAGTTCACAAGTTACGGGAAGCATTCCAATGATCCATGGAAGCAATCATTCGCTCCAAAATATCGGAGTAGGTCTCCTAAAAGACCCTGCCTTAATGGGTACTTTTTCCCTACCGCTTCCGAGTAATCTTGCGGAAGTGGCCACAGTGGAATATGAAACCTTCTATATCTAATAGATTTGGACTCCGAGGACGGTTATTATCTCATGTCAACCTCGTTAAAAAATGAAACAAGGAGTCATGAGGACAGTTCTTTTACTGTGTCAACCTCTTTTAAAAAATGAAACAATCCCCTTTCCAAATCTCAAAGGTAAACCTTCATTCCAACCACCGAGTTGAATGCAATGAAGCTTGGGGGGCATGCAAACTTATCATCGAGCAGTTTTAGCGCATAGTTCATGCTCGTTAAAAAATAAACGTAAGATCGAGCAAGTGTTTCAACCCGCGTTTAAGCTCGTTAAAAAATGAACTATCCTCCGGTAAATAACCACCGTGAATGTAAATTTATCAGCCATTAAAGCCTTGGTCGTGTTTGCACCATCACCTCCACTCTTCCATTGGTCGATCATTCACCTCCATTTGATTGTTTACCCATTTTGAGGAACAGCTGCGAAGAGTGATTTCACTAGCCATCCTTGTGACACTGCCGTGCTTGGAAAATTCCAACCCTTACCTGGAATCAACTGCTACCCATTTTATCACTCGTTCCTCAAAAGACGAGTCTTCTTTAAGCTCTTTTCATCTGACTCGTAAAATATGAAAAGATTGCCGAGTTTTAGCCTTCTAGCTCGTTAAAGCGACCGGAAGTGCTATCCCTCCTCTAGATTTTAATCTTTTTGGACCTGAGGGATTGTTGTACAAAAAGATCGAGCGCTTTTTTTGTTCGGCTCGTTAAAACTATCGAAAATTCATCCCTTCTGTATTGTTTTATACTTTTTCGGACTTAAGGGATTAGATGACGAAAAAGGACTTTTGGAGTTATCTTTACGTACCTTTTTAGACTCTCTGAAAATGAAAAGGGACCGAGTTATCTTTGTCGTTAAACTCGTTAAAAAACATTAATAGCGACAAACTTGTCTTTAGACGAGAACGAGTTTCACTATCACTAGGCTCGTTAAAACATAGCGATGGGTTTGCCCGAAGGGCAAATTATAGAACAAGCATATGTTATCCTCCTCAAGCTTGACAAAAATAAAGAGGTACTGGTCAGTAATGACTGGGGAAAATTGGGAAGAAACTCAAAGAACTTTTATTGGTGGCAAGTCGCTCTTGAGCATGACACTTCCACTCCATGCCTGAGTCGGGTTGGGTTGTTTCATTCACCGGTCACATCACCATGGTCTCGCCATACCATCCACCTTTGGGGTAAATGCTACCAATCCATCACATAAGTGTCGCCAATATGTTCAAGAGAAGTCATCCAGAGAAGTCAACCGTGTCCCGTCCACTACCATACATTATCCTTCATTCTTTCATGACCGCCACCCTGAACCATATATCATCATATCGTTTTCACCTCCATCAAAATCATTTGCTCCGTTCTATGTCACTGATGTGGGATACATCAATGCCCTCCTTTGACGGATCTCTTCTTGTCGACATCAGCTCATTATCTAGGAAGTTGATCTAGGAACACCCCCTTTAGTACTTTGAAGCTTGCATGCCTCAATGGCAAGTTTCTCACTTCCGGTGACAGGTATACATCAATGACCTTCGACCGAAATATTTTGCGTGGTGTTCGACGCCAAGTCCTTTATTCACACCACGTGAATTGTACTGCAATACCTTGAGGGTCATTTTCATTATTGGTGATTCCTGTCGCGCTTGTTAACAGTTTACATCATTGACTGGTAATCAAGCGATGTATTTCCATGTTCGACTTCAAAACATTTCTCACATGGATCAACTTGTACTTAGAGTGAAGATCGGACGAGATTGAAGACCCCGGATCTAGTTTCATCCATCCGGGCTGCGATATATATTCAGGAAAAATAAAGACATTGACATGTACAGCATTGCAGCACAGATAATCATCCTACCAAAAGGATGATGATTTCATCAAAATCATCAGTCTACCATCAGACGATTGTCTATCCTATGTACATAAAAATGAATTTATAAAGCTGAGCATGGGAATTCCCGCCTCAGCTAGATCATGAAAACAGTATGAAAAATAATGTATTGTATTGTATCTTATTACAGGTCTCCTCCCAGCATTGAAAGAACTTCGGATGCTCCTAATAAAGCATTTCACCCGATAAACAACCTCATACTTTAGGGGGCAACTGTTATAGACATTTTTGTGCCTTACAGCATTGAGCATGAAATGTCCATAATCCAAGGGATCCAAAGTCCCTAAAAGAGTTGTTCTTGCCCCTAAAGGAACAAGGTCAACCAATGACAGCTTCTCCCAGAAGTTCTCCACCAAAAACAACTCAAAAACAGTCAATTCAGGATCAATTCAGAAGCTCTTCTAGCTACCTGCGTTGCAGTGCACCCCAGTACACTAGCTGGGTGCATTGCAACGCACCTAAAAACACTACCAGGGTGCGCTGAGCGGGAAATGACAAATGGCAAACTCATTCAACGAGGTGGAAAGACCCTGGAAGCTTCCAGAATCTTCTCCAATGGCACTTGCCTCAATGAATTCGACTAGTGATGAGTAAGAGGCTCTCAACCTCCAAGTGGAAGCAAGAACTGACAGAGAGAAGCCACAAGTCAAAACATAAGCTGACTCATCCTCTCTCCTTACATCTATATATGGATCTCTCACCCAGAGGTTCAGAGAGGCTGGAATTTTGTACTTTTGCAGAGAATTGCTGTTCGTTTGAGATTGAGATTAGTACATTGGGTGATTTATGCTTTGTTGGAGGAGAGGAAGGGATTCCTTTGCTGGGAGGTAGATGCTGGATCGGAACTCACTTGGTTGTATCTCCTCTTGGACTTTCTTATTCTATCAATAAACTATTTGAGTTTCTCCTACATGTTGTGTACCAATGATGTTTTGTTATGCTTACATGTTTAGCTTAATCTGATCTTGAGCTTTTTATGAATGTATATCTATATCTTCGTGTAGTTTCTCTCTCTTGTGATCTTGCAGGAATTCGGTGAAGCTGGGCCGGTGAAGGAGCAAGGATCTGAGAGCCACTGAAGAGAGGAGTGATTGGATCAACAAACTAGACACGGGTTAGTTACATCCTTCCTCCTCATTTACATTTCATAAAGAAGTGTTACACTAAAAAATGTCACCTTGACTACTTACAGTTAGTATGGCTCAAATCAACAGTCATGCTACCCTCTTAGGCAAGTCTCATGCCTCTGTTATCCATCTCAAACTCAAAGAAGAGAGAAAGTCTTGTAAAAACTATGTTTATCTCTGGGGTCGCAGGTTCTCTCTAGCCTTACCTGCGGGGACGCTGACCATGTTCACAAAATCTGCGTCCATGGACGCTCTGTATGTTAAGGGACAGGTGCGTCCCTCTGTAAAAGGCAAAATGCGCGAGTTTTATCTTAAAAAAGTTACTTGTGGTTACTTCTAGAACATTCTAGAGGTCGGTTTGATGAAATGGATGCGCCTCCAGTTGGTTCATGTATCTCTATTAAGGGGGAACTTATCCCATCAATAAGGGAGCTATCCCACCCATAGAGGGGGATGATCCCATTGATAGTGGACCTGAATAACCTCTTTACAGCACTATAAATAAAGGCATTGAGCCAAAAGGAGAAGAGGTTGGAGCTATACATTTTCTTTGGGTAAATGCTGCAGGATTTAGGTCTTCCATTAGAGCCTTTGTGAGGAGAGATTGTCTTCACTTGATTCTATTTGGGAGAGGGTGAGCTTTGTCAAGGTAGAGGAAAACCCTTGATGGACCCTGGGAGGAACTTGCACAACACCAAGGCCAGGTTGTAAGAGTTTCTTTGTTTCGTTATTAATACAAACTGGTTTATTTTTCTCAATAGCTTGTGTTAATGAGTTATTTCATGTGTTCCTTGGTCTGCATGTTGAATATATGTTTTATTATATGAAATGCAAGTGCTTGGTAATTGTTTGATTGTTTGTGGTTGCAGGAATTGACTTGAAGGAGGAGCTCATCCGGATCGTCAAGAACGGACTTCAACAACAGCGTTTTGGAATAAGGTAAGCCTAAACACTTGTAGTTTTCATGTTGTAAAAGGTGTATTTAGAGAAAGATCACTCCATTTTGTCTTGTTTGTCATTAGAACGTCTTAGACTTCTAGGAAGGTCAGTCGTGTCCGCACCCTTGACAGATTCCGTGTGAAAATAGTCAAAGGTTCTCCGACTCCTGCTGTGTTAAAAAATCCATTTCCCGAGCAGGAAAATAAGATGATAGGTTCTTCTTCGAATGCCAGTGAAGAACCCATTTTGATGATGTCTCATGTCAGGATTGCGACTCGATCGCAAGATTATGGTAGTAAGGCTCCTGTTGATGGTAAAGAAGCAGAATCTTCTCACTCTAACCCATCAACCTCAACTCCTGGTTCCGATCCACTACAGATCGAAAAACCTAACCCAGACTTAGTGATTAAGCCGCCCGCCAAGGGTGTACTTCGGAGGTCTGCTTTCAACCCACATGCGAGAGCAGCCCAGAATTACAACATTGTTGAAGACTTAGCTGTTTCACCTTCAGCAATGTCGGCACTCGAAGTGCTGCAATCATGTCCAGCGCAACGAAAATTGCTTTTGTCGGCTATTGGAGCTGTCGATGTTCAGGACCCGAACCTAATGATCTTTGATCTAGAAAGTAGTACACCGCGTCTCCCCCATCAAATGGCTTTCCAAATTCCAGTGATAGTAAAAAACAGGCCTATTCATCGGACTGTGATTGATGAGGGAGCTTCTACGTGTATTATGTCGATTCAATGTTGGAGATCGCTTGGTTCTCCTTCATTGAACCAATCCCCCACCATCCTTAAGGCCTTTGATGGCCGTGGGTTCCGTCCGTTTGGTATTCTACAAGAATTGCCTATAGGGGTCGAAGGTAAAACCGTTAGTCTGGATGTGGAAGTGGTTGATGCCCCTCTAGACTACAACCTTCTTTTGGGTCGAAGTTGGTCATATGCTATGACAGCGGTTGTTTCATCGGTCTTCAGAGTCATTAAGTTTCCACATAACGGTAAGATCGTGACTATTGATCAGCTGACATACTTTTCATCCGACCCAACCTCTTTAGAAACTATCCAGCATGTTGGTAAAACGACAATCCCTTATAGGGACATTGGTGTAGGTTTAGTTAAGGATTCCGGTTTACTGGGAACTTTTCCTCTCCCTCCACTCAATGCAGACCCTTCGTTCGCAACAATTCATATGATCACGTCAGAAAACATTATTTATGATGATCCTTGGTATGTTCCCTCTGACTCTGAGCTAGACTCACTCGGTGATGTTATGCCGTTGAGTCCGTATGAGATTGCTTATGAAGCTCTTATGTCTTTTACCGACTTTCATTCAACCGACCAAATGAATGTGGTCAGTGAGGAGTCATTTTTCACCTCACCCTTAGAACGGATAACGTTTCCCGAAGAAGTGTCATCTGACGAACAACTTCGCGAAATCCTAAGTGTAGATGATCTACCATGGGAAGATCTCCATCACAGATCTTCGTTTTTACCTAAGGATGATGCATTTGAAAATGATTTTTCATCTATCTTTACCGCTGAATATGTCAAAGACGCTCAGGATCCAACGAAACATTCTGATTCAGAGCTGAATTTAGGGAATATTTCTCGTACTATTCCCATTGATATTTCAGTGAAGCCCGGAATTAAGGAGAACATTCATATAGGTGCCGCATGTACTGAAGAAGAAATCCAAACTTACAAGGCCCTATTCCAAGAATTCCGCGACGTGTTTGCCTGGTCTTACGAGGAAATGCCGGGAATTGATCCTGCCATTGTTGTTCATGAAATCAAAACCTACCCGGATGCTAAACCCATTCGGCAACGGTTGCGTCAGATTCACCCTCGAAAAGCAGCTGCAATCAAAGCCGAAGTCGAAAAGCTGTTGAAAGCAGGTTTCATTTATCCGATCCCGTTAACGGATTGGGTATCGAATATTGTTCCCGTCAATAAAAAACAAGGAACAATAAGAATCTGTATCGACTATAGGGATATCAATCGAGCTTGTCCAAAAGACAACTATCCTACGCCTTATATCGATCAAATTATTGATGATTGTGCCGGAAGTGAGATGTTTTCCTTCATGGATGGTTTCTCAGGTTATAATCAAATCAATATTCTACCTGCCGATCAACCAAAAACGGCATTCATTTGTCCATGGGGGACATTTGCTTATTGCAAATTACCTTTTGGCCTTAAGAATGCCGGTGCTACTTTTCAACGGGCCATGTCTTATGCATTTCATGACATCAAGCACATTGTGCAACCCTATCTCGATGATTTGCCTGCTCATTCTTTACACCGAGCTGATCACCTTGTCCATTTACGAGCAATCTTTATGAGGTGTAGGCATTATCGAATTCGGTTGAATCCCCACAAGTGTGTTTTCTGTATAGAAACAGGTCGATTGCTGGGATTTGTTGTTTCCAAAACCGGCATTCGCGTCGATCCCTCGAAAGTCGAGGCTATCATCCAATTGCCTCCTCCTTCGAGTTTGCGCCAACTCCAAAGTTTGCAAGGGAAAGCAAACTTTTTACGCCGATTCATCCCTAACTACGCCGAGGTCACTAAAGGTTTTACACGGTTGTTGAAACAGAACGTACAATTCTTTTGGGACGAGATTGCTCAACAATCTTTTGATGCATTGAAACACGCGTTGACCCATGCACCGTTATTGCATCCTCCCAACTACAACCAGGACTACTTCTTATACCTCGCAGCTTCGCATTCCACCATTGGAATGGTGTTAGTTCAAGAAGATGAATTCAAGGCAGAGCATGTGATATATTACCTTAGCAGAACCTTAAATCCAACTGAGTTAAAATATTCACATGTGGAGAAATTGGCCCTGGCAGCCGTTCAAGCTGTCCAGCGTTTTCGTCACTACATTCTTCTCCGCAAAACTACTGTTATTTCGGATTGCAACCCTATGATTTATATCTTGACAAAACAACTGCTAGGGGGCAAGTACTCTAAATGGATCGTCATCCTGCAAGAGTTCGACTTGGAGTTTGAGAAGTCCAAGTCTAAGAAATCTTTAGTCTTCGCGGAATTAATGTGTGATTTCCCGAGTGCTGACACAGAGACTGTGGCAGAGGAGTCCATTGCGGACGAATCTTTGTTTCTTATTAGCACTGTAGATCCGTGGTATGGGGATATAATCATCTATCTCCAAACCCAAACCTTTCGGCCTGAAGCTTCCAAGGAAAACCGTCGAAAAATTCGGTTTCAATCCCAGCAATACAGAATTATTGGAGATACACTTTATCGCCTGGGGGCAGACTTAGTTTTTCGACGTTGTTTAACTCACGATGAGGCTGAGAGAGTTTTGAATGATTGTCACTCTGGAGCATGTGGCGGTCATATGTCTGGGTATGCCACAGCTCAGAAGGTGTTGCGCGCTGGCTATTTCTGGCCGTCTATGTTTAAAGATTGTATCCTTGCCGTCAGAAAATGCCACAACTGTCAAGTGTTTGATCGCAAGATGCGCGCTCCACCTGCTCCTCTCCACCCTATAATTGCCGCTGGTCCATTCGCCAAATGGGGCATTGACTTTATTACTTGTAACCCTCACTCGGCCGGGGGGCATGCGTATATCATCCTTGCGGTTGATTATTTTACTAAGTGGGCCGAGGCGATGCCTACATTCGACGCAAGCGGCAAGACAGCTGCACTTTTCGTATTCAATCATATCATAACTAGGTTTGGTGTCCCACAAGCAATCATTACGGACCATGGAAGCCATTTTCGAAATGTCATGATGACTGAGCTTACAAGCCAGCTTGGTTTGCGCCACGATAGCTCTACACCTTATTATCCGCAAGCCAACGGTTTGGTTGAGTCAATCAACAAAGTTCTAGTCGTCATGATTCGACGGATCATTGGTATCCATCGAACGAATTGGCATAACATGTTATTTTCGGCGCTATGGGCATATCGAACTTCAGTGAAAAATTCAACAGGTTTCACCCCTTTTCAGCTAGTTTATGGCTTAGAAGCTGTGTTACCTATTGAGTGCGAAATCCCATCACTTCAAATGGCTGTCGAATTACTTCCAGCTACTTCCGAAGAGGAGAAACGGTTGTTATACTTGGCTAAATTAGATGAGACTCGACGTGACGCTACTTTAGCCATCGAGACTCACGCAAAACGAATGAAAGCCCAGTACGATAAAAATGTAACTCCTCGAAGTTTTTTAGAAGGAGACCTAGTACTATTATATGATCAAGCGAACGATAAGCTAGGTGCTGGAAAATTCGTTCCCATGTGGCATGGGCCCTACATTGTAAAGCGAAAGCTAGCAAAAGGGGCTTATGAGTTAGTTGATTTTGATGGGGACTCTTTGGGCAAACCCAGAAATGGACTTTACCTAAAGAGGTATTATGCTTAAAATGATGGATGGAGAAATTTTTAGATAGGTTAGATTTCCTTTCTAGCTAGCAAGTGTGTTAGTTTAGTCAGTGTGCTTAGCTTAGCAAGTGTGGTTTTTCGTCATTATTTTGGCTCATCTTGGTTTTACTCTTGATATTGTAGATGTCGACGCCTCTCCAAACATACATTGGATTTGCTGATGGTGCTTGTCGTAGTACACGGAATATCTCTTCCGCAGCTTGGGTTATCTATTCGCCCTCTGACGAGTTAGTTTCTATGCATGGGGTAAGCCTCGGTCAAACAACGAATAACATTGCAGAATACAGTGCAGTGGTTGAATTATTATCCGAATCTATTTCATTTGGAATTCGACGTTTGATAGTGAGGTTAGATTCTGAACTTGTTGTATTACAGCTTAATAGAGTTTATGCCATTAGAAATCCTGTGTTATTAAGGTTGTTTTTGAGAGTGCGTCTCTTGGAACGTGAATTTGATTACATTGAATATCAACATATTCCAAGGTCTTTGAATACATTAGCAGATGCAATTGCTTCTCGAGTGTTGGACAGACATTTATAATAATCATGCAAGTAAATTTAAAGACATTTCATCATACATGTTAAACAAGATAAGCCGGTAATAGTGATATATAGATATAGATAGAAGTGTGTCCAAAAAATATACATCGTCTTCGATCATAGGTTTAACACACCTTATGATCGGCAAAATGATAGTACAAAAAGTCAAAAATGTCACATGTGACTACAAAAGTGACTAGTCAATCACTGGTGGTGCTCTCTGTACGACACCACTGCGCGGGCTACCTTGCGCAGAAATCTCCTAAACGGTCCAGGGACCGCGACTACGAAGCGCTGAAGCCTCATAGGAATATCGTCCATAGTAGTCTCAGGTATATCTGCCGTGAGACGCTCTAGATCATGCTCCAAATCAGCTAGTACTTCCGCAGCCGCGTCCTGTGGGGCCGGTGCCGGTGCAGCTGGATGTCGTCTGTCGTAAGGCCGGAGATTGGCTGGACGCTGTGGTCCAACATCTGCATTTTTAAAATTTTACTGTTACTTTGAGACGATATATATGAAAAATAAAAAAATATACATAATTAGAAAACTTGTGAAAATGAAAGTACCTCTGTCATCCCATTGTTCTCCCTGTGGAAGAACCATGTCCGGATCACCTCTGAAATCCATTCCGGCATATGGAAAGTCTTGTATCACAAAAAGCTGGCCCTCTAGCCAGTCGAAGTAACTGTCTGAGAATCGAACCACTGCAGCACCCTCGTCAGGATGCCGGGCCATCACCGCAACCCATCGAACAAGCTTTGGCTCCCGAGGACCCAAGTCATCAACAGTGAGTTGCTGAGGGATCAGCATAGGAACTCTCTCCAAGGCAAAGCTCACGACTAGAGGCCCATATCCAAAAGTTTTTAGTCGTCCGTTCTTTGCCTTGGTTAGTTGGCTCTTCATATGAGCCGACACAGCTTCGCACCAGTTGAAGATGGTGCCTTGGTAACAGTCAACTGCCATCCGCATTTGGGATCCGGAGGCAATGTGCAAGGCGGCCGCGCCACAAATCCTAGTGACCGTAAATGCAATAACTCTAAGTTCCGCCAGAGCGATGTGCTTTATCTCCACGCCTTTTTTATGGCGAGTCCCTGGTCTGCACCACTCCTCGCGGAGATCATCAAGGGATTGGCCACCCGGCCTGGTCCCCGCAAGGTTGAGTTGCTCACCTCTGTTTGGCAAGCCAGTGAGAAAGTATACATCCGAGGGCTCTATCTCGAGCTGGTGCCCTCCAATGTAAAAACATTGATCTTGAACGTTCCATCGCTCAACCAGCCATTCCAAAAATCTTACCTGGCCCCTCATGCCCGGTATGGTCCAATATTTGTACAATCCACATGTTCTTAAGGCATCCAGAGAGGGTTGGTGGTTAATCGCAGCTTCATCGTCCTCTACGTGCTCTCTCTCTCTCCAGTCTAACATGTTTTAGGTCCTGCACATCAAAAGAGTCAATTAGAAATTAATTTGAGCAAATTTGGTGGTTTTTTGAGAGAGTTGGGGTTTTGAAATGCGCCCTTTGCGGAAGACGCACCCCGGCTTTGTAGCACAGGGCGTCCGGACGCAGCTCGCCTGAAGGCGGACTGCGTCCCCCGACCTTTTTCCCGTGTGAGAAAAAGTCGGGGGACGCAGGTCACCCGAAGGGCACCTGCGTCCGCCGAGGGGCGCATTTTGAACCCAAAACCCCCCAAAAAATGAAACAGAGACCAAAAACAAAAAACTAAACGGATAAAAATGAAGAGTGGGATGTGTAAAATACCTCGGTGAAGCGGCGTTCGATTCCGACGGTCAGATTTTCCGCAGCAACCACGGGAAGTTTCTTGTCAAAAGCTCCTTTTTCAACCTCAACAGTGAAACGGTAAAAATGACATGGTAAAAGGTCTTTTTATAGGTTTTTTGGATGAATTAGTTCATTTTTTACCATGAAAAGATGTTTTCGAATGTATTTTTGCCTATTTTAAACAGGTATGAGTAATGTGTCGCTTTTGTGCAGGACGAAGGGATTTCGAGGGAAATTGTAATTTTTCACAAACAAAATTTCAGAGTCATCTTTTAAGCCCTTTTCTGACTCCTAAAACATGAAAAGATCGCCGAGTGTTTCTTTTTCACTCGTTAAAACGGAATTAAAAGACGGTCCCCTTTTAGCTCTTTTCTGACCGCAAAATCAGGAAAAGATTGCCGGGTTTTTGTCGTTTCAAACTCGATAAGGAAATAAAACGACGTGTCTTTGATCGCTTTTTACTTTTCAGGTCAACGACACTATTATGAAAGTACTCCTTGGTCGCAAGATCAAGCGGTTCCCCCAGGTATTATTTTATACTTTTTCGGGCTTGAGGGACACCAACTTACGAAAAAGTTCAACGTGGAGTTTCCTTAAGTTTTTCAGACTCTCTAAAAATGAAAAACGCCGAGTTTCTCCTATACTGGGCTCGTTAAACTTTTACAGTAAAGGACCTGTTCAATTACAAACAGGAACGAACCACTCCTTCCTAGGGTTCGAATTTAAACTAGGTTGGACTCGTCCGAAGGATGAGCTTATAATCAAGCATATGTTATCCTCCTCAAGCTTGTTAAAAATAAAGAGGTACTTGCCAGAAATGGTGGGGAAAAAAAGAGAAGAATGAACCTATTTGTCACCTTTTGTCTCAAACGAAACTTTATTACCACTCTTGAGCACGACACTTTTTCATTTCACCTGGGTTGGGAAATCTTTTACCTCACAGTTGACCCAATCACTTTGAAAATCTTTAACCGGGTTCAGGGATCAATTTTGAGTTATTCGTCACCAAACCATCTGTTGTGTCGTTATGTGTTCAAGAGGTCTGCAAGCAAAACTTTCATCTGCAAAATACTTGTCATCCATTTGACCATCCCTAAGTCAGTCCTTACAGCAACATTTCTTCAACTTGAACAATGATTTCGTGTTGCGGGCTTGCCTGCAACGGGTCGCTTTCTATCGACATCGACACATTATCTAGAAAGATGACTTAGGAATCGACAGTACCTTGAAGTCTGCATGCATCAATGGCAGGTTTCTCGCCTTTGACGTCAGTTTACATCATTGACTTTCGATCAGAGGATTCCATGAAGTGTTCGACATCAAAACATCTATTCACATTTCACGGGTTGTGCTTGGTACTTTGAGAACCATTGACATTACTGGTGGTTTCTCTCACACTTGTTAACAGTTTACATCATTGACTGCTAATCAAGTGGTTTCTACCATGTTCGACATCGAATCATTTAATCACATGGCTAGAATCGTACCAATTCGGGAAGTAGAAGTGAAGACCCTGGATCTAGTTTCTACCATCCAGGCTGCGAGGAGTTTTGTATTCATTGTCTATGTAGACTTATCATAAACAGATGGCTGCGTCCATACTGTATCTACAAAAGTCTATAAAAATGATGTACTGCAAGATCATTCCTGTATCAGAATAGTTAGTCCATTAGTTAAAGTTTTGAATCTGAGTATGGGAATGCCTACCTCAGTAATGATATAATCTTATCCATGTATTTTGTGTTGAAAATTGCAGGTTCCAACCAGACCATCCACAAGGCAATCCTTGAAATGATAAAGCGCTTCACCCTTCCTAGAATTACAAAACCCTATTCTATTCCAGGCTTCGCACTTTAGGGGGCAATCTGTTACACTAAAAAATGTCACCTTGACTACTTACAGTTAGTATGGCTCAAATCAACAGTCATGCTACCCTCTTAGGCAAGTCTCATGCCTCTGTTATCCATCTCAAACTCAAAGAAGAGAGAAAGTCTTGTAAAAACTATGTTTATCTCTGGGGTCGCAGGTTCTCTCTAGCCTTACCTGCGGGGACGCTGACCATGTTCACAAAATCTGCGTCCATGGACGCTCTGTATGTTAAGGGACAGGTGCGTCCCTCTGTAAAAGGCAAAATGCGCGAGTTTTATCTTAAAAAAGTTACTTGTGGTTACTTCTAGAACATTCTAGAGGTCGGTTTGATGAAATGGATGCGCCTCCAGTTGGTTCATGTATCTCTATTAAGGGGGAACTTATCCCATCAATAAGGGAGCTATCCCACCCATAGAGGGGGATGATCCCATTGATAGTGGACCTGAATAACCTCTTTACAGCACTATAAATAAAGGCATTGAGCCAAAAGGAGAAGAGGTTGGAGCTATACATTTTCTTTGGGTAAATGCTGCAGGATTTAGGTCTTCCATTAGAGCCTTTGTGAGGAGAGATTGTCTTCACTTGATTCTATTTGGGAGAGGGTGAGCTTTGTCAAGGTAGAGGAAAACCCTTGATGGACCCTGGGAGGAACTTGCACAACACCAAGGCCAGGTTGTAAGAGTTTCTTTGTTTCGTTATTAATACAAACTGGTTTATTTTTCTCAATAGCTTGTGTTAATGAGTTATTTCATGTGTTCCTTGGTCTGCATGTTGAATATATGTTTTATTATATGAAATGCAAGTGCTTGGTAATTGTTTGATTGTTTGTGGTTGCAGGAATTGACTTGAAGGAGGAGCTCATCCGGATCGTCAAGAACGGACTTCAACAACAGCGTTTTGGAATAAGGTAAGCCTAAACACTTGTAGTTTTCATGTTGTAAAAGGTGTATTTAGAGAAAGATCACTCCATTTTGTCTTGTTTGTCATTAGAACGTCTTAGACTTCTAGGAAGGTCAGTCGTGTCCGCACCCTTGACAGATTCCGTGTGACAAGAAGAAATACTCAATTAGTTTTCCTTGTTTGTTGCTAAGGCACTATCACACCTTAGAGTGGGATAGGGGCATTCCGAATGGATACTTTTCCCAACAACAACAGAACCGTGTCGCCATTCTAGCCCTCTCAAGGATAATTTCCATCAAGCTCAAAATCACATGAAGAAACAAGCATACCAACATCGTTCAGAGTGCACATTTCAAGAAGGGGATCAGGTGCTCCTGCAGCTACAACGATAGAAGCAAACATTGCTCAAAGAAAAGGGTTGCCAAAAATTAGCTCCAAAATTCTACATACCTTATCAAATACTTCAACGCATTGAAGCAGTCATCTACAAGTTGGCATTGCAAAAAACATCAAAAATCCATCCATTCTTCCATGTATCATGCTCAAGAAATTGGTGGGGAACAATTGCGGAATTCAAACCAATCTACCTAAATTAGATGAAGAAGGTTCACTCTGGATTCAACCTGAACAGTTCCTCGATACACGTGAATGACATTTGCGTGGCCACACGATCAAGGAAGTCCTCATCAAGTGGAAAGACACCTTTCTAGAAGATGAGACCTGGGAATCAACCACTATTCTTCAGCAATTTCCATAGCTTCAACCTTGAGGACAACGCTGCCTTTATGGGGGAGGTCATTTTAGGGTCCAACCCTAACCCCTTTATTTATGTAATAGGGTCAAGTCATAGTTATAGTTAGTTAAAGAGACAGTAAAGCACGTACTAATAATTGTAAGTGGTTGACCCGCATTTAAGAAAGGTACCACAATTAGTTGCAAATGGGCTATGGTATTAGATAGATGGTATTGAGAGAACCATGGTAATGACCCATGGTATTGTATGTATGAATCCTATATAAAGGATAGGGACTCCCCATTGTGGAATGTCGTGTGTTATTTTGTAATCGAGCTTTGCTCTGCTGGAGGTTGTCCCCTTGAAGAGGAAAGTGAACATTGCTTTCATCTATGAATAATAAAATACTTGTTGTTTTTCTCATTTTGTTCTGTGTTCTAGGTTGTATTTTGCGCATATTTGGTATTCTAGAATCTTCTCGCACGTCAAGAACATAATAGAAATGCCCCTACAAGCTCAAGTGACTTTTGAGCCATTTGACAAGTGGGGCATGGATTTAATCAGGGCCATTGACCCTCCATCCAGACAGAGGAAGTACATCATTGTGTGTACCGACTAGTTAAGAAAATGGGTTGAAGACAAAGCTATCAAGGTAGAAACGAAAGAAATGTCGATGAATTATTGAGGTAGAATGTGTTTTATAATTTTGGATACCCTAGAGAGTTGGTCACTGATCAAGGTAGTCAATTTACATCTCACATGATTGAAAATCTATTAAGCTAGTATATGATCAAGCACAAAAATTCCACCCCTTACCACCCACATGCTAATGGGCAAGTGGAAGTAACCAACCGAGCAGTGGAAGGAATTTTGACCAAGGTAATAGCAGTAACAGATAGGATTGGTAGACAGATTGGGGGAGGCCACCTGGGCCTACAATACTATCTGGAAGACCACCACTGACTTCACTCCTTATGAGCTGTCCTATGGGAAGAAATCCCTGATGTCCATTGAATTTGAATATAACACCTTAAGGATGGAAACACAATTGGATCCAGATATCACAAGGGCACAACAGGAAATATTGCTCCGGCTAAATGATTATATGAATTTAGGATGCAGGCCCTTCTGCACATAAAAGTGACTCAAGTACAAAGGAAAATATGGCATGCCAGAAATATCAAGGACAAATTGTTTCAAGAAGGCGACTGGACCTTGTTGTACGAATTTCGGCAAAAATATTTCAAAGGCATGTTAATTAATAGATGGTTGGGACCATATGTGATAGAAAAGTTCCATGATAATGGCGTTGTTCAGATAAGAACCATTGATGCAGAAGGTATCCCTTTGCTTGTCAATGGGTACAGGTTAAAGGTCTACAAGAAGCCCTTATCAAAGCAGGAATTCATCAGTAGCATCAACAAGGCAGTGATGGTGATTGGAGAAGTCTCAACTTCCACCTCACCAAGTTCTTAGAAAAAAGAAAGAAAAGAAGAAAAAATAAAGGGACCTAGGTGAAAACCTCCATGAGGCACCTGAGTCCAACTTTTGGGTTGAAAACCTCTTGAGGTAGCCCAAGAGTATTAAAAAAAAGAGAGAAAAAAATAAAATATCTCTAGGTGAAAACCTCTTTTCAAACACCACGGGTAGGAAACAATAATGAAAACCTCCTTCAAGGAAGCCTAGCTGCTTTTTCAAAAAAAAAACACAAGAATAAAAAGAGAAAAAAACAATGAAAAAGATAGAAAAACATACAAAAATAACAATTTTGTTTTTGCATATTTGTAAGAAGATGATGTGCATAGGCTACAAAGGATAGTAGGCCCTACCAAAAACCATGTTTTTCTTCATCCATCTCATCTCCTCCATACTCCCCATGTTCTTCCATCCATATTCCACTCTAGATGCCAATTCCAAGCAATTGTGTGTTTTCTACAGGATTCCCTATAATACTACAGGAATTTCCTATAGGTTTTACAGGAGGCCATGAAAAAGTTCAGGAAGGGAAGTCCAGTGGAAAAATGGTGAAACAAGATTGTTTTGGGTTATGAAAAGAGTCATTGACCTCACCATACCTCAACCACCACCCTCCATGACCATGTCACCATTGTATCCATCAAAGAAAACAAGTTAAAAAATGGGAAAAAATAAAGAAAAAAACATCAAAAAAATACTTGCCACAACAACATACCTCATCTTCCACTCCCTAACCACATCTTCCACTCATTCCAATACTCATTCAACTTCAAAAGCAGAGAAGAGATGCAAAATTTCAAGAAAAAAGCAGCTACAAGACATCTTGTAGGAATTCCTATAGCAACCTATTCCACAAAAAAGATGACAACAACTCCAATCCACCTTCAGCACAAGGACCATAGTGATGAGGAGGCTCCTTCAGAGCTTAGCAACAACAAAATCTAGCACCTGTTGTTAGAAAATTATATATTATGGAGCAATGGAATACATAAAAATATTGCAGAAATATAAACACAGAAAAAACTCATAAAACAAGAGAGACACAGATATACGTGGTTCACCCAGTTTGGGCTACGTCCATGGAGAAACAACTAGTTATTATTTTATTATATTATCCAGCAAACTGAAGCAATACAACCTACAACAGATCCGCTGTAACACCCTCTTCGCTCTCAATCTCCTCTCTCTTCCTCACTCAGAATACAAATATACATAGATGCAATACAATTCCCTCATATATAGTGAGGGGTTTCCTTCTAGGGCAAAAAACCCTAAATTGAACATAACTTCCACCTTCAGATCATCCCCCTAATGAACGGCCCAGATTGACTAGAAATTACTAGACTTTTACAAGGCAATTTTACATCTATTTTTAGCTTTGGGGGCACTGCCCCTGAGCCCTCGCCGGGGGACCGCTAGCCCGTGGACCCCCCAACCAGGGGGGATTAGCCCCCCCAGGACCCCCGCGGGGGGACAAGACCCCCGCACACCCCCCTGCATGGAGGGGTTTACAGTATTCTTGGGGTATACATCCGGTTGAAATCTTTGAATACAGAAGATAATCAGGCTCCACACCCAACAATATCCTACTTGGAGAGTGATTATAGCAACTCCACCACTGCTTCATTTGCTAGACAATAACTCCACTTTGGACCTGGTTGTTTCTCATCTTCTTCATCATACTTGAAGACCAATTGAAACTAAGAAGATCAATTTCTCCCTGGTTACAACTTTTGTTAACATATCTGCAAGATTCTGGCTAGTGTGTATCTTTTCCAGCTTCAACTGTCCATCTTCCAATGCTGACCATATGAAATGGTACTTGAGCTATATATGTTTAGTCTTGGAATGAAATGCAAAGTTCTTTGCAGGATGTATGGCACTCTGGTTGTCACTGTATAACCTGTCCAACTCCCGCTTCTTGCCCAATTCATCTAGAAACCTTTGTAACCAAATCATTTCTTTACTAGCCTCTCTAGCAGCAACATACTCTGCTTTTGTTGTTGAAAGTGCAACAACACTTTGGATTTTTGAAACCCAACTGACAGTTGTTCCACCTACAATAAACACATACCCTATTGTGCTCCTCCTGTTATCTCTATCACCTGCCATATCTGCATCAACATATCCCTGTAGAGCAATGTTTGAACCACCAAAGCATAATGCTTGATTGGTGGCACCTCTCAAAAACCTGAGAATCCACTTCAATGCCATCCAATTTTCTTTTCCTATATTGTTCATGTACCTGCTTACAACTCCTACTGCATGTGCAATATCAAGCCCTGTGCAGACCATTGCATACATTAAGCTTCCAACTGCTGATGCATATGGAACTTTAGACATATGAGCCATTTCTTCCTAAGTCTTGGGACATGCCTCCTTCCTAAATTTGAAATGGCTAGCCAAAGGTATACTAACTGGTTTTTCATTCTACATATTAAACCTTTTCGACACCTTTTCTATGTACTCATTTTGAGACAATGTTAATTTGCAATTCTTCCTCTCTCTAGTTATTCTCATACCAAGGATTTGTTTTGCAGCACCCAAATCCTTCATTGCAAATGAGTTTTCCAATTTCCTTTTGAGCACATTTATTTCTTGCATGTTAGAACCTGCAACAAGCATGTCATCTACATACAATAACAATATAATACAACTACCCTAATTTTTCCTTTTGAGATAAACACAATGATCAGATTGACATCTAGTATAACCTTGTTCAGACATAAACCTGTCAAATTTTAGATACGACTGCCTTGGATCTTGTTTTAAGCCATACAAGCTCTTCTTCAACCTGCATACTACTTTTCCCTTCCCCTTTACCTCATATCCTTGTGGTTGCTGCATATATCTCTTCCTCCAAATCCCCATGGAGAAAGGTTGTCTTTACATCTAACTACTCAAGATGCAAATATTCAGCTGCTACTAGACTTAAAATAGTTCTGATTGAAGTCATTGTAACAACAGGAGAAAATATTTCATCAAAATCAATACCTTTCTTCTGTGCAAACCCCTTCACCACAAGTCTAGCTTTGTACCTCTATTTTCCTCCATCTTCTTCCTTTAGCCTATAAACCCATTTATTCTGCAATGATGTTTTACCTATAGGAAACCTGACTAAGTCCCAAGTTTGGTTATGTGCTAAGGATTCCATCTCTTCTTTCATGGCTTGCTCCCACTTCTTCCTGGTTTCTACCTGCACTACTTCTTCATAACATTCTGGTTCACCAGAATCAGTCAACAATACATAATATAATGAAGGAGAGTATCTTTCAGGGGGTCTACTTATCCTGGTAGAACTTCTAACACCACTTTCAGGTGTTTGAAGTGCTTGTTGCTGTTGTGGTTGTTGTTTTGGCTGTTGATCCTTATGATTTTCAGGCACCATCACTTTTCCTGTGATATCATCAAGCACTGTGTATTCTCTGTTTTCTTTTTCTTGTTTCTTTTCTTGCAACTAATTCTTATACAAGACCTTTTCATTGAATATTACATCTTTGCTCCTAATGATTTTGTGATTTTCATAATCATATAAGCGATAACAAAAATCATTAACACCATATCCAATAAAGGTACATTTCTTTGATTTTGCCTCAAGCTTTGTTCTATTTTCTTTATTAATGTGGAAAAAGGTTTCACAACCAAAAGTCTTTAAAAATGAGTAGTTTACCTTTTTACCTGTCCATGCCTCCTCTGGAATACGACCATCCAAGGAACTTGAAGGCCCTCTGTTTATTAGATAAACAATAGTGTCTACAACGTCTAGCCAAAATTGTAAAGGAAATCCTACATGCAATCTCATGCACCTTGCATGCTCCATGATTGTCCTGTTCATCCTTTCTGACATGCCATTTTCGTGTGGTTTTCCTAGAACTATCTTCTCTCTACGAATTCCATTCTCTGAATAGTATCT
This sequence comes from Pinus tabuliformis, assembly GCA_031772625.1. Taxonomy (NCBI): domain Eukaryota; kingdom Viridiplantae; phylum Streptophyta; class Pinopsida; order Pinales; family Pinaceae; genus Pinus; species Pinus tabuliformis. Next base: position 66,520,705 of record CM062814.1, on the reverse strand, counting down.
ATCAAATTCTTTGCTGCAATATTCACCTCCATTATCTGATCTGAGACACTTAACCTTTTTCTTGTCTCATTTTCAACCAAAACTTTCCATTTCTTGAAAGTATCAAATACATCAGATTTATTTCGATTACAATAAATCCAGTTTTTTCTGGTTGCATCATCAATAAAAGTAACATAATAATGAGAGCCACCAAGATATGATACCTGAGCAGGTCCCCATACATCTGTATGCACAAGCTCTAATTTTTTGCTCTTCTTTTCTTTCCCAACTCTAAGGAATCTAAATCTCATATGTTTTCCATAAACAAAATTCTCACAGAATTATAAATAAACATGCTTCAAACCTGGTAACAAATTTCTTGATTGAAGAATCTGCATCCCCTTCTCACTCACGTGCCCAAGCCTATGATGCCACAATGCCATATCTTCTCCTGTAGAGGTTAAAGCATTAACCGAATTAGAAATACCATTTCATAAATACAATGTACCAACCTTTTCTCCTTTCGCTATTACCAGGGATCCTTTAGTGACCTTTCGGGTTTTATCTGTGAAGGTAGTTACACAACCTTCACCTCCCAAATGCCCTGTTGAAATTAGATTTTCCTTCAGATCTGGAACATGCCTTACCTCCTTTAATAGCCATTATTTTCATTTTGTTGTTTTGTGAAAACTATACCCATTCCAATGATTTTACAAGGTTTATCATCACCCAATCGAACATGTCCAAAATCGCCTTGAACATAATCATGAAAATGTTTCCTATCAGGTGTGGCATGGAATGAGGCCTTGTTATAGACATTTTTGGGCACTGCAACCCAAAGCATAAATGTCCATAAACTAAGGGCTCCGAAGTCCCTAAAATTGTTGTTCCAACCCCTAAAAGAACAAGGTCAACTAATTACATCATCTCCCAGAAGTTCTCCATAAAAAACTACTCAGAACTGGTCAAAACTGGATCATCTCACTTGCTCCATGGCCAGGGTGCGATGCATCACACCTTGTACACATGGGAAGTGTGATGCATTTCACAAAGCTCTTCTATGGGGTGCGATGGACGAGAAAAGACAAGTGGCAGAGACAGTTTGCGAGGTGGATGACCATGGAATCTTCCAGAAACTTCTCCTGTGACACTTGCCTCTCAAAATCGCCCAAGGATGAGTAAGAGATCAATGAGATCTCCAAGTGGAATCAAGAACTATCAGAGAGAAGACACTAATAAAAAACCCAGAGCTAACTCACACCTCTGAAAATATCTATATATAGATCTCTCATCCTAGAGATCCAGGAGGTTGGAGGTTGAAATTTTGCATCTTGTAAGGAATTTCTGTTGGTTTCTTGAGGCAACATCATAGTGTTGGGTGATCTAATCTTTGCATGAGGTGAAGAAGGGCTTACTTGCTGAGAGGATGATGCTGGGTCAGAACAACTGGTTGTAACTCCCTTGGCTCTTTCTTGATTATCAATAAAAGCTATTCAAGTTTTCCTCCATACTCTTGTGTCATTTATGTTTTATGCATTTGTATGGTCAATTTACATCTGATCCTAGATTTTTTATGATTATAGATCCATGTTCTTGTATAGTGTTATGCTACTCTGATTCTATAGGTACTCTGTGAAGCTGGGCGTACAAGGAAGCAAGTAGCAAAGGACTATCAGAAGAGAGAGGAATCGAACTAGGAGATAAGCACAAGACAGAGGTTGGTCTCCTTTGTTCTTTTCTCATCTATATTTCATAAAGGAAAAATGAAAATAGATTTACTTTGTTTGTTTCTAAGGTAGCTACCACACCTTAGTGGGATAAGCAATTCTGTGTAGACACTTTTCCCTCTAACAAAATGGCGACTCCGCTGGGGAGTGACTAGGTTGTTTGTTTATCTTCCTTGTTGTTTATTTTATAAACTTATAAACGGAGCCTGAAGTCGAGCCAGGTAGCTTTCGAACTGCATTTGCTATGCAAATGAAAAGTAGATAAATGCCACTTCAGTCAATCTCCGGGTTTTTTTTATGAATTAAACAACTGATTTACAAACTCTCTTATTGCCCTTGTGGTAGCTCTAGTAACCTCCTTAGATCTACCCCTGATTGTTGATTTACTGATTACCATTTGCTCGGCCAAAACCCCTGAAATGAACTGCAAACTGTGACCCGGAACCCAAGCAAAGTCTCGTTTCTGGCCCAACGCAGGCTCTATTCTGTGAATCTGAAATTCAGCGCACTTCCCGAGTGTAGTAGGTGCGCTGCATTTCAAGTTCACTGTGTTACAGGTGCGCTGCATTTCAAGTTCACTGTGTTACAGGTGCGCTGATCAGACTAGGCATTGTTCCTCAGTTTTGGTTTCTGTGTTCATTCTTTTCAGTTCTATTCATGAATTTTGTTGCCTGTAGTTAGTATATCTCTATTTGAAACCCCCTTTCCTTGATGTTATTCCGCCTCCATTGTGCAAAGAACTATAAATGTTTTTGTGTATTTGTTGAGTCATTCTCAGTTCTCCTTTGCAAAAAAGTAACGTAGTTGTACTGTCGTTTCTCGATTTGAAAGTGTCGTAAGTGTCGTTTTCAGTCGTAGAAGAGAGTCTGATTGCTCTTGATAGTCTATTACCCTGTTACTATTGTATTTGATCTGAATTTTTAGTTTTTCTAGTGTCGAAAGCAAGTATTCATTTCCAAATCGTAAAGTGTTGTGATTGTCTTCATTTTTGATTTTGAAAAGAAACTTGTTAGTAATTATCGCTTGAAAAGTAATTCAGATTTGCGCATTAGCTTTCTTTTTATCATTCACATACTAAGAAAGCCGAAAACAAATACATGCATGTGCATTTGCATTTAGACTGTTTGATTGGTTTGATTTAGGACAGTGCATATAGTGTGTGCTCTTTGCTCTTTGTGAAAGAATATTGTCTCTCTTTCCTTAGTAGCTAGGATTTTCATTGCACAAAGAAGATAAAAGACTGTTTATCATCTTAGATTGCATTTTAGGAATTGTACATCTACATCACGCGGTGAACCTGAAAGGCAAATTTCTTAAGCAAGATCAACTATAAAATAAATTTAATGAATCTAACAATGCTTTGGAACCTAATGCACAACATCTAGAAGTCTAGGCTAGAGACGTATTCCGGCGTCGTAAAGCCTGGTAACTGTTGTTCTCACTGATGGTTGGGTGATTCCTCCACTTTCAGACGATAAGTGCCAGTACGGACTTGTGCTCCCACATACCGTCGAGTATATTTTGGGAGACCACAATAGGCTTAATCCTTTATCCATAGGAAGCCGTGTCTACCGCCCTATCGATCGCAATGCACTAAACACAACATTCGGGAAGATTGACTGTCGTACCGTAAAAAGTATTTTGCAGTTTTGCGATTGGTTTGGTAATCCCTCTGCATAGATTTCCAGAGCATTCCCTTTCATTCCTTTTCAGACTCCTTAACGGAAAAGGTCCATCTGAGCACTTGTCACTTCAGGCTCATTAAAAATCGAAGGCGACTAGAGTCATCTTTTGTTTTTTCTCGACTCTTTAAAATTGAAAAAACAAGTTGTATCAATGCGTCTAAAATTTATTTTAATTGGAATAACGTCACTGTTCCCTCGTTGGTCTTAGAAGTTAGTCTCCCTTCATCGCAAGTTCTTGTAGAATCGCTAGGAAATCTTTTGGATAGACTAGATATGTCTGAACAACCATCGACATCTAGGACTGTGTCATCTGACGCAGCAGCGGCAGAGCCTCCTGCTGCTACTCCAACGATGTTCGCCGGTATACCATCTGTCCCGGCAAGTTATCAACAACAAGCCAGAGTCCAATCAGGGACTGTTTCGACGACATGGTCAGTTCCTATTTCTTCATTTGGATTATCATCTAGTATTTCTTATGTTGAAACTCAACAAATTGATCCAATGTGCCTTCAAAGGCCAATCTACCCTTTAAGTACTGGATTTCCACCATATGGAGGGCAATATGCCTTTTCATTGTTCCCTCCTGGAGAACAACCATATGAGAGTTTACAACGAAGTTCAGGTCAAACTGGAATTACATCCAGCGGTTGGGTACCAATACTGCCTCAGCAACCAAGGGTTTTATATTCAATGCAACCAGTCCACCCTGTGTTGAATATTCCCACTATACCTGCTATGGTGACTGCGTTGCAAGTACAAGCGCTACATGTTGTATGTCAACCCTAAGTTTCTCAGGTTACAATACAACAGCCTCTTGTCTCAACGACTCAATCACAACCTTAGGTTAGTGCCTCCTTATCTGGAGCGACTCAGGCTCAAACAAGTATTATGACTCCTCATCTTGGTCAATCATCCAGTATTGGGCAACAGCAAATGGTCCAATAACCATGGCTGATTCAATCTCAACAACCGCCATTCCAGCAATCATATCAAGGACCTGAGAAACTAGTCTTTGTAAGTAATGGGCAACTGCATTTCCAAAGCAGTTATAACCAACCATATTATAATGGTTATGCCCATCAACCTTATCAAAGTTACCAGCATCAAATACATTATGCTGGTATGCAAAGACCAACTGCTCAGGCGATTCCATCTTATCTTGGGTATGCTTCACCTAACCTGAATCAATAGTTTCCCTTTGTAGCAACTCTAGAATTACCAGATATAAACTGGCTGACGAACGATCCAATTGCTTATGCCCCTTGGTGGCCGGCAATTCTGCATAAACTTCCGTCAGATATTCCTAAATTTAATGGAAATCCGGGTGAAGACCCGTCGAATCATGTGATGACCTTTCATCTGTGGTGTTCATCTAACACTCTAAACTATGATTCGATTAGGCTTCGCCTTTTTCAGTGAACGTTAACTAGTCTAGCAGCAAAATGGTATATCGAATTACCCAGAGCTTCGTTTGACAACTTCGGTACCCTAGCCACAACCTTTTTAACCCATTTTCAGTTACCGATAAGGTACGAAATGGGAACGGAACTTCTTACCAATTTCAAGCAAACAACGGCCACTCACATATCTGATCATATTCATGAGTGGCGACATCGTCGTAGAATTGTAAAAACGTATTTTCCTGATCAGCTTTTAGCTGAATGGTTTATTAAGTCTTTGTTACCTTCCATTACAGAATATGTGGCAAAAGGGGGAGTCGTCACTGAAGAGCAATTTATTGCTCGTGCACAATATTTAGACTTGATTTACACTCAGTCTGGCACGCTCTACGATAAAATACCTGACGCTCCTAGACCAGAATTCTCAGTCCCTCCTCCTCCTAAATCAAACAATGACTCTCATGCCGGCGATGGCGTGATTGGCGCAACAGACACAAAATCAACAAAGGCTACATCTAAAAAGGCCCGTAAGATTTCCAGTCAAAATGCAAAAGAAGAACTTCTTGCCTCGGAAGTAAATGTCGTCTCAACAGATAAAGGCAAAGAAACCAAGCAACCAGGGGGCAAGAAGAAAGGCAAAGGGAAGAAGAAGAAACAGGAAGAATCATCACCTGAAAAATCTTCTTCAAACCCTTCTGGAAATAGGAAACCAAATCATCCATGCTTTATATGTGATGACGATCATTGGACATCAAATTGCCCATATAAAGCTGAGCTTAAAAAATTCTTCGAGAATACAAAGACCTCAGCAGTATTAACTGATCCGTTTCCAAATCCAGGAACAAATTTGGTTGAGAGTGAAAATGCTTCCCCGTCTCAAGTGCTGATGTTGTCAGTCTCCAAACAGCAAAATGATGCTTTGATATCGACAAGGAACAAAGATTATGGGAATCCACAGCTGTCGAACAACAAGGATAAAGATCAACCTAGTAGTTCGACAACAAATTTGACCGAAGTTGTGCCACCCATCATTCCTGAACCAATAATAAAGTCACCAAAGGGAGTAGTACACAAATTGACATTTAATCCTCGTGCAAAAGTAGCACAGAATTATAATATAGTAGAGGACCTAGCCCAATCACCGTCCGCTATGTTGACACTTGAGGTACCGCAAAATTACCTCTCCCAAAAGCAGGATCTATTATCAGTAATAGATGGGATTGACCCAACGGATTCCAATCTTGTATCCTTTAATCACAAAGGATATGACCCTCAGTTACCAGCTCAACTAGCTTTCCTTATTCAAGTGAAAGCCCTCAACAAAACTGTTCATCGAACAACTATTGATGAGGGGGCATCCACATGTATTATGTCGATGAGTTGCTGGAAAAATTTAGGCTCACCACCCTTGTCGCGATTGTCAACAATGTTAAAAGCATTTGATGGACGATCATACACTCCATACGGGATTTTAAGTAACTTGCAGGTTGAACTAGGGGACAAAACAGTAGAAATTGATGTTGAAGTAATCGACGGAAACCTCGATTACAACATCCTACTGGGAAGGCCCTGGATATATGCCATGGCCGCAGTTGTGTCGACCTATTTCAGGAAGATTGCATTTCCCTTTCAAGGAGGAATTACAATCATCGACCAACAGACATTTCTCCCCAATAGTACAGAGGTTACGGGAAGCATTCCAATGATCCATGGAAGCAATCATTCGCTTCAAAATATTGGAGTAGGCCTCCTAAAAGACCCTGCCTTAATGGGTACTTTTGCCCTACCGCCTCCGAGTAGTTTGGCGGAAGTGGCCACAGTGGAAACCTGCAATATGAAATCTTCTATATCTAATGGATTCAGAATATTCCTAAACATTTTGTCAGCATGGATCATCGCCATTTTAGAAATATTGTAGCAATCGATTTTCTTGGCCTTGGGGGCAAACCCAAGTCAATGCTCATCGAGTGTTTGGATACATAGGTCTAAGGAATATGGTACCTCTTCAAATCCTTGGTCGCATGTACATTCTACAGACAAAGGAATCATTCAGTCAATGATGTTAGGAGAGGCACCATGGGAAGATTACCGCCATCGTTCCCATCTCCTCGATTACAATGAAGATTATTCCAATGACCTTAATCATCCATCAGCTTTTGATTTTCTATCAAATACTGTAAATACGGTGGATTTCGAGGATGGTTCTTATCTCGTGTCGACCTCGTTAAAAAATAAAACAAGGAGTCATGAGGATAGTTCTTTTACTGTGCCAACCTCATTAAAAAATGAAGCAAATCCCCTTTCCAAATATCAAAGGTAAACCTTCATTCCAACCCTCGAGTTGAACGCAATGAAGCTTGGGGGACATGCACCTCGATTTGCATTATTATGCTGGGGGCATGCAAACTTATCATGAGCAGTGTTACTGCAGGGTTCAAGCTCATTAAAAGATAAACATGCCACGAGCAGTGTTACTACAGGGTTCAAGCTCGTTAAAAAATAAAACCGCATCGAGCAGTTTTAACGCGGACTTCATGCTCGTTAAAAAATAAACATAAGCAGTGAGCAAATGTTTCCCCCAGCGTTTAAGCTCAATAAAAAATGAACCAATTCCTAGTAAATAATCATCGTGAATGTAATACTTCAGCCTTTAAAGCCTTGGTCGTGTTCCCATCATCACCTCCACTCTGTATCAGCCGATCATTCACCTCCATTTGATTGTTTACCCCTTTTGAGGAACAACTGCGAAGAGTGATCCCGCTAGCCATCCTTGTAACACTGTTGTGATTGGAAAATTCCAAACCTTACCTGGAATCAGTTGCTACCCGATTTTATCACTCGTTCCTCAAAAGACGAGTCTCCTTTAAGCTCTATTCAACTGACTCGTAAAATATGAAAAGATTGCTGAGCCATTGGCCTCTCCAGCTCGTTAAAGGGACCAGAAGTGATATCCCTCCTTTAGATTTTAATCTTTTTGGACCAGAGGGATTATTACACAAAAATATTGAGTGCTTGTTTTGTTTGGCTCATTAAAAGTATCAAAAATTCATCCCTTCTGTATTGTTTCATACTTTTTCGGACTTAAGGGATTACATGACGAAAAAGGAATTTTGGAGTTTCCTTTACGTCCCTTTTCAGACTCTCTAAAATTGAAAAGGACCGAGTTATCTTTGTCGTTAAACTCGTTAAAACCTAATAGCGACAAACTTGTCCATAGCAGATAAGAACGAGTTTCACTATCGCTAGGCTCGTTAAAACATAGCGATGGGTTTGCCCAAAGGGAAAATTACAGAACAAGCATATGTTATCCTCCTCAAGCTTGACAAAAATAAAGAGGTACTGGTCAACAATGACTAGGGAAAAATTGGGAAGAAAATTTGAAGAAACTTTGTTGGTAGCAAGTCTCTCTTGAACATGACACTTTCACTCCGCATCCAAGTCGGGTTGGGTTGTTTCATTCACCGGTCACATCACCATGGTCCCATCACACCATCCACATTTGCGGCTAATCCTACCAATCCATCACGTCAGTGTCGCCGATATGTTCAAGAGAAGTCACTCAGAGAATTCACCTGTGTCTCACTCGCTGAAATACATTTATGCTCCATTCTTTCATGACCGCCACCCTGAACCTTATATCACCAAATCTTTTTCACCTCCATTAAAATCATTTGCTCCGTTTCGTGTCGTTCATGTGAGATTCATTAAGGCCCTCCTATGATGGATCGCTTCTTGTCGACATCAGCTCATTATCCAAGAAGTTGATCTAGAAACACCCCTTTCAGTACTTTGAAGCTTGCATGCCTCAATGGCAAGTTTCTCACTTCCGGCGATAGGTTTACATCAATGGCCTTCGACCGAAAGATTTTGCGTGGTGTTCGACGCCAAGTCCTTTATTCACACCACGTGAATTGTACTGCAGTACCTTGAGGGTCATTATCATTATCAGTGATTCCTCTCGCGCCTGTTAATAGCTTACATCATTGGCTGGTAATCAGGTGATGTATTTCCATGTTCGACTCCAGAACATCTCTCATATGGATCGACTTGTACTTTGAGTGAAGATCGAACGAGATTGAAGACCCCGGATCTAGTTTCATCCATCTGGGCTGCGATATATATTCAGGGAAATAAAGACATTAAATGTACATCATTGCTTCACAAATAATCATCCAATCAAAGAGATGATGGCTCTACCAGAATCATCAGTCTACACTCAGACGATTGTCTGTCTCATGTACATGGAAAATGAATTTATAAAGCTGAGCATGGGAATGCCCGCCTTAGCTAGATCATGAAAAAATTATGAAGATAATGTATTGTATTGTATCTTATTATAGGTCTCCTTCCAGCTTGAAAGAACTTCGGATCCTCATGATAAAGCATTTCACCCGACATCAAAAGATTAACAACCTCATGCTTTAGGGGGCAACTGTTATAGACATTTTTGGGCACTGCAACCCCAAGCATAAATTTCCATAAACTAAGGGCTCCTAAGTCCCTAAAAGTGTTGTTCCAACCCCTAAAAGAACAAGGTCAACTAATTACATCATCTCCTAGAAGTTCTCCATCAAAAACTACTAAGAACTGGTCAAAACTGGATCATCTCACTTGCTCCATGGCCAGGGTGTGATGCATCACACCTTGTACACACGAGAAGTGCGATGCATTTCACAAAGCACTTCTATGGGGTGCGATGGATGAGAAAAGACAAGTGGCGGAGACAGTTTGCGAGGTGGATGACCATGGAATCTTCTAGAAACTTCTCTTGTGACACTTGCCTCTCAAAATCGCCCAAGGATGAGTAAGAGATCAATGAGATCTCCAAGTGGAATCAAGAACTATCAGAGAGAAGACACTAATCAAAAACCCAGAGCTGACTCACACCTCTGAAAATATCTATATATAGATCTCTCATCCTAGAGATCCAGGAGGTTGGAGGCTGGAATTTTGCATCTTGTAAGGAATTGATGTTGGTTTCTTGAGACAACATCATAGTGTTGGGTGATCTAAGCTTTGTATGAGGTGAAGAAGGGCTTACTTGCTGAGAGGATGATGTTGGTTCAGAACAACTGGTTGTAACTCCCTTGGCTCTTTCTTGGTTATCAATAAAAGCTATTCAAGTTTTCCTCCATACTCTTGTGTCATTTATTTTTTATGCATTTGTATGGTCAATTTACATCTGATCCTAGATTTTTTATGATTATAGATCCATGTTCTTGTATAGTGTTATGCTACTCTGATTTTATAGGTACTCTATGAAGCTGGGCGTACAAGGAAGCAAGTAGCAAAGGACTATCAGAAGAGAGAGGAATCGAACTAGGAGATAAGCGCAAGATAGAGGTTGGTCTCCTTTGTTCTTCTCTCATCTATATTTCATAAAGGAAAAACGAAAATAGCTTTACTTTGTTTGTTTCTAAGGTAGCTAGCACACCTTAGTGGGATAAGCAGTTCTGTGTAGACACTTTTCCCTGTAACAGGCCCCTGAATCTATCACCTAGGCATCAATAATATTTTCTAATGAAAGAATCAAAGAATCTTGCAACACATCACCTATTACATTAACTTCATGATTAGTTTCTTGTTGTGCATCTCCTTCTTTTCCCTTCCGAGACTTGCAGTATTTCTTCAGGTGTCCTTTCTTTCCACATTTCCAACATACTATCCCCGATCTAGACTTGGAGCTTCCTTTTCTTGACTTACTTCAATATCTTAGGCTCTTTCATCTTTCCATTTTTCTTCCCCTAGTCTTTGTAGTTAAAGAATTACCTGATGTCTCACCAGAGATTTTCTGTCGCATTTCCTCGCTAAGGATTGCACCAACAACATCATCAAAATTTAAAGTACTAGATCTAGAGACAGAGTTACTAACGACCATAACTAAACCATTCCAACTTTCTGGCAATGAGCACAGAGATAACAAAGCCCTAACTTCATCATCAAAATCTACCCCTACAGAACTTAACCGACTTGTAACTGTATTAAAATCATTTAAATGATCAATGACAAATCCACCCTATGAAATCTTCATATTAAATAAACGCTTCATAAGGAATACCTTATTTGAGGCCGAGGGTTTTTCATATAGCTTGGCCAATGCCGACATTAAACCCTGTGTTGTCGATTCCTTTGAAATATTAAATGCCACTGACGCTGCTAGGCACAGCCGTATTGTTCCAAGTGCCTTTTTGTCAAGAATATCCCATTCTCTATCTGTCATACTTGCCGGCTTCTTTGTCTTTCCACTCAATGGTAGGTACCAATCTCTTTGATACAGATAATATTCCATCTGCATCTTCCACAACTGGTAGTTTTGGGCGTTGAATTTTTCAACCCTAAACCTACCATCTTCTGCCATTGCTCCCACTCAAACCAGGAACCCTTCTCTCCTGCGAGTTTATCAGCGAAAGAAACCTGTCTCTGATACCAGTTGTTAGAAAATTATATATTACAGAGCAATGGAACACATACAAATATTTCAGAAATATAAACACAGAAAAAACACATAAAAAAAGAAAGACAAAGATATACATGGTTCACCCAGTTTGGGCTACGTCCACAGAGAAATAGCCAGTATTTCTTTTATTATATTATCCAGCAAACTGAAGAGATACAACCTACAACAGATCCGCTATAACACCATCTTCACTCTCAATCTCCTCTCTCTTCCTCACTCAAAATACAGATATACATAGACGCAATACAATTCCCTCACATATAGTGAGGGGTTGCCTTCTAGGGGAAAAAACCCTAAACTAAACATAACTTCCACCGTCAGATCATCTGCCTAATGAACGACCCAGATTGACTAGAAATTACTAGACTTTTACAAGGCAATTTTACATCTATTTTTAGCTTCGGGGGAACTGCTCCCGAGCCCCCACCGGGGGACTGCTAGCCCTTGGACCCCCTATCCAGGGGGGATTAGCCCCTGCAAGACCCCCACGGGGGGGGGGGGGGGACAAGTGCCCCCCGCGTGGAGGGGTGTATAGTATTCCTGGGGTATACATCTGGCTGAAACCTTTGAATATAGAAGATAATCAGGCTCCACACCCAACACCTATACATCATCAATGGAGCAACTCATCAACAAAATAATAAGAAGAAAACACAATTGAAGAATATGTAACAAAGTCAAAGAACAACGAATTAGCACCACTCTCTAGCATGCATCAGTGAAGAAAAAGGACCAACAGATATGTCATCTCACCAATACTACCTCATAGGTACGAATATGATTAAACTATAGGAATGAAGAAAGAAGTTTATTTTATAAGCGAAGGTGGCCAGTTAACTTGGCCACCCTCGGTCACGTAACAAGAATAAAAAGGGTTAGTCAACTCCACATGTGGCAAGGTCATATCAAAAAAAGGGGAATGAATAAAAAAAAGTGGTTAAGTTACGGAGAATGAAAGTGAGAGATGATTATGAGGAAAGGTGATGTGATGATCCAATAGTGGGACCAATGGTCCAAAAGTAGGTATTTTTTACTCAGCCAGTCAACACATCACCCAACGAAATCATCCACAAATAAAATAATCACTGACTACCATGCAAAGTATTAGTTATTTCAGAAAGCTGAAGGCAAATGCAAATTCGAGTAGTCATTGAAAGAAAAGTTACTCTCGGCATCCCTATAGTGGCAACCTACATGAAATAGTCAAAATATATAGCAAACAAGAGCACCTATAGGAAACTTTAGGAAGGCTAGAAGATACAGAGAGAATTACCACATAGAGTTGCGAGAGGACACCTACAGAAACTAATTCAAGAGTTATCATCACCTGAGTGTAGGAAAGGGAGGTAGGTGCCATATCTTCTGTGTTTTTCATCTAAAAAGAATAAATCCTCCTTTCTTTTGAGTATTTTCTATATAAATAAAGGTCGAGAGAATTCTGTGAAGGTTAGTGAATGATAAAGTATAAAACCACATCACCTACCAGAGTTCTTAAACTATATCCACACAAACCTCACTCAAACAAGAATTGCCAAAAAATATGGTAGGAGGTTTCAACAAAAGAGAGCCCAGCAACACGACCAGAATACACCAACATCCTATTGTAGTAGAAATATTTACAAGGCATCAATGGATGGTGTTCTTTGAGCTATTAAGCAGATAAGATGATGGTGTGGCTAGAGAATTGGCAATGTCTCTCATACCTCTCACTAGATCTAGTGCCACTGCTGTAGTGAAGGGTTTTTCAGTAGAAATTACCCTAAGAGTATTAGTAGGATAACTACACTCCCCCTAGGGTTTCAATGGAGAAACGAGGACAATACTAACAACACTCTTGCAAAGAATTTTTTTTCTTGGAGGGAGAAGAACCAATTGAAGACAAAAATGGGGTTAGAAGGGAAAGCATTCCATATCCCTAGAATGAGGTGAGTTACCACATCTTCAAATATATTTCCTATGAAGCTAGATAGAGTGTAGCGTATGGATACCACTTTAGACTCCTCCATGAGGTAAGATTTGGAGAAGAGACACCTCCTCATAACAGACTTAGTATACCTTATTTTCTTTTACAATCAATGATAGACATGAGCATCAAGGTACAAGAGGGAAAACATCAGTAGCTAGCACATCATGGGTTGATCAAACTCATCCTAGCAGGTTATCTACACAATTTAAGAATCCCTATTGCATGGTCAACATTTGCATACATGTTGGAAGAAGGAGCAATTCAAGCCATTGAGTATAACAAAGGCCCTACTTCTAGTGAAGAAGAAGAAGAAACATAAAATTAAAAAGAAGAAGAAATAGAGGATGATGACGAAGAAGAAAAATAGGATGAAGAAAAAGAAGGAAAATATGATGAAGAAGAAGATGCAAAATAGGATGAAAAAGAGGATAAGGTATAGGAGCATGAACAAAATTCTGAAAAACAGAGCAGGGAAGAAGAAGAATCACTAAGAGTGTCTCCAGAGTCTACAGAGGAGGAGGCAACAACTGTTCGAACTGCCCTAAGTACACATGTCAAATCAAAGGGAAAGAGAAAAATGGAAACTCCACTTTACTTCAGGACAAGGAAGAGCACTAGGATTAGACAAGGGAGACCTCAAACCCCTAAAAAAACTCCAATTGTCATAGAGGACTCACCAAAACAAAAAGAGGAAGAAGTCCCTCCGAAGAAGGAAGGAGAAGGAACATAAAAAAAGCTTCTCCTAAGTCACCAATCACCTATGTTAGGAGACATGACATCAAGTCAGCCTCAACAAAAGGAAAAGGTCTCCTACAGGAAACATAGTCAGACCTATAAGAAGCAGAAACAATCCTACAGGAAATCCTATCAAACCTATAGGAAACACAGAAAAAAGATGAGGAAAGGCTGCAAGGGCAGAGGGAAGGAAAAGAGGAAAAAATTACTCAAGAAAAAATAAAGTAAGATGCTCGAGAGCTGAAGGAGCCTAGCTCACAACCAAACCTCAGCTCCTACTACAAATTCATTGAAGGAGGTATGGTGATACCACAAAAATTTTCCATTCCTCTATTCTTTGAACTTCAAAAAGAGAGAGAAAGGACACAAGTGGATGAAAATTGCTAAATCAAAAGAGGTAGAGGATGTAGGCCACATGGAAGAGAAGCTACAAGAAATGTGTAGAGAATTAAGTAACGTAAGGGACAGGGAAACAATAATGAAATCTGAGTTAGACGTTGAGAATACATGGCTAAGAAAGAAGCTACAGGAAAAGGAAGGCCAATTGGAAACTATGGCAAGTTTATCCACGGAGGAAATTCAATGCAGGATGTTAGCAAAGTCATATGCCTTATACATCAAATAATAATGGTTGTAGTTTCAGATAAAACCCTAGCACAAAGAGGAATTATGCCTTTCCAATACTACAGGAAATTCATTGACCTCTGTGATCAAAGAACCTTGGAGGATAGAGAAAATATATTTGAGTTCTACTTACACAATTTAGCCCTAAAAAATTTAAATGTGTGGGACCCAAATCCAAACTAGGGGACTTACAACTGATGGCCTTGGCATCTTGGATGATTCATGAGGAAGCTAGAGCTACAGAGATGAAAGGGTATTGGTAAGAGAAGAAGCAAAATTCATTTTCATTAGTGCATAACAGTCTAACCGAATGGCTGTCATCATCACTCACAACCTCATTGCAAATGATCCCAAGCTTGCACCATGATACCTTGCTGTTTAATAACAAGCAATCACTGATTTTGAAGACATGCTAAGATTGCTAGGAGATGACAGTAAGCAAGCCTGCCAAAGGAGATGGAACACCTTACCCGATAGCCTAAAGATAAAATAATATCATTCTCATGATAGAATGAGGGATGCACTAGAGAGAGTCCCAATGTATAAGCAAACATTACAGACACTCAAAGTTAACTGGATTAGATTGAAACTCATCCCACCATTTCTTTTAGGAATGTTAGAGGGGAGAAAGCAAGAAGAAGAAAGAAAGCAGTAAGAAGAAATAGAGAGGAATGCAGTGTTTTATCCAGAAGAGGAGGAAACTACAACATAAGCCTGGAATGTTAGGGAGGCCACCAAAGCAATGAAAGACATGGACATATATTGAGTTTCTCAGAGGATGAGCAACATTTTCAGTAGGGAGGTGATGACGAGGCTCATCAATGGGTAAATTATATGGATGTTAATGCACCTCCAGTTTACTAAAATTAACTTTTCTCATCATTCTTTACATTTTTTAGTTATGTTTTGCTTAATGAGGAGAGTAAAGATGATATGTCATGTCTAGTGGTATAATGTGCCTTGATTTCAGGTTTTGGAGCAAATTTTGGCTAATTAAAGTGCAGGAACTCGAATGGAGACAATCAAGAGGGATTCTAGGAGACAAGATCTACCTCCTTAACTCCTCACTCACTCTAAGATTCCTCAATCAAATCTCACTAGCTAGGAGTTGCAAGTAGTTGAGTCATGAAGTTCATTGGCAGCCAAGCCATTGACAGTTGAACACTAGTTGATCTCGAGATTAGAGCCAAGCTTGCCTAAATTTAAGGAAGTTATTGGTAACTTCAGTTTTATAAATCAAGAGGCCTAGGGACTCATTAGGACTCACATTTTTTGTTCAAGATAGCTAAGCAATTTTCGGGTTGAAGCATTGTAACCAAGAACTCTTATGTATTTCTGATTTCTTTAATGAAATTGAGTAGCATCCCTTGATCCATCACTGAGTTGACTTAGAGGGCTGAAGCTCTTGGGTTAGGGCCCAAACCTAGTAGAAAAGGTTCCTCTTGTTGTATATGTATGCTTAGGTTATCTTCATAGTTAGAGTTAAACTGATTTTGGTGTTGTTAATTTGTAAGTATTGGTAGATTTGATTAGTTTGCTTATGTTGTGGATAGTTCTAAAAATAGAATTGTAGTGATAAGAATATATTCCAAAAAGGTTAAGAGCAAGTGGTTTTCACCTCATTTCTCCCTTTCAAAGATCATGGTTTGAGGAACACTTCTCATACAGCCCAAAAAGACAGAATTCTTGCTATTTGTGTAATTTAGGGTTTTCTTGCCAATTAGGTCATTACCTTTCAGTTTCATAGGGTAAGTTGCAATTGGTATTTTCCGATCTCTTAATTTTTGCACTGATTTCATCTATCTTTCATATTGGTTCCAAGCATTTCCACGCATGATCTTATCAAGTAAATGGTGACAAATCTGTTTTCTTCTACACCAATAAACTTTCTTGATTTTGTTGAATTCAAGTATAAATGCCAAGAATGATGTGTGCTGTTGTAGGAGTTTCTAAATTGCAGGGAGATCTCATCTCATCAGCCTCAACCAAGCCATATCCACCCATGAATTCGAAAAGTCACTAAGGTCTCAATTCAAATTCTCGTCTTATGAGGGAAACTTGCCATCTACGTTGAGCAAATACAACCATCTCAAAGCTTTGGATTGAGTTATAAGTAAGTGACTACCACTCCCATGCCTTTTTCCCTCCTTATTCACCTTTTCCAAGCTCCAACCCACCTTCTAGATCACTCCCTAAGCTTTCGACATGTTCTTGTAGTAAAACAGGGGATCTTGTAGGTGAACTTGTACTTCCTGTAGGAAAAACTATAATAGGTTGTTTTGATCTTGAATTGAGAAAAATCATCACTAAAAGCCTGGATTAGGTCCCTACTTTCCCTCCAAGTCATCTAAACTATTATACTCATTTTCCTTCACACATGTCTCCCCTGCCAAAGAACCAAGAAAGATTAGCATTTACATTTTTTAAGAAAAAAGATAAAAAGGAAAAGTTCTTTTATATTTCTTCTTTCACCTAGTAGTTATCACTCCCTAGATCATATTTCAGGCTTATATTAGTTAAAACCTCACATGTTTTCAAGTAGGGTTCTTTTGCAAGCAAAGTATGTTAGAAAGTAGATAAAGGTTTTCATGTTGTTTTGCAAGAATTCCTTTTAGTATTTCCTTCATGCAATAGACAACAGTTCTTTTCTTCCAATTAGGGTAAGTTTCCCTTCTCCAAATTGGTAATCAGACTTCTTCTAGTCAATAGAATGTTGCTTTGTGAAACCCTAGTGGTCTATCGCCCCAGCTTAGTAGTGACAAAGATTAAACCAATTACATTTATTTGTGTATACAAAATTGTCACCTCCAAGTTTGTATGAACCACTTGTTGATGAAGTAAAGTCGGTAGCCCCAGGAGTTGTAGCATCCTTGTTGCAATGTTGGTGCTCATGAGTGATTTCATTCTTGTAGAATGCTTTTTCATTTTTGCATGAGTTTTTAATTTTTGCAATTGGTTCAATGACATTTCTTTTCATTATTTATCTCTATCATTGGTTGTTATGTATCGGCACAGATAGTGAAAACACCTTTGAGATAAAAAGATCTACCCTGGTTGATAATTAAATGGTTGTGGTTTTGTCAATTAAACAATGACTAAACCAACACAACATTTTGGCACTATTGCTAGGGAAGGCAGTTGACAGTATACTCAACCAAGTGTGTTTCGTTAATATAATATTTCTAGTGCACATGTATTGGGCGATAAGACGAGAGGTAAGAAAATGCACATTGCTCTAACATACCTCGGTGGCTCACCACTATGATCATTAGGACACTTAGGGTGTGTGAAATTTTTGTATTTTCTTTAGACTTGTTTTCAGCTTTATAGGCATTAAGCGGTAACACGAGAGGTAAGAACCTATGCATCACTCTAATATATTTGAGTGGGCTCACCACTATAGAAGCTAAGCAATTTATGGTGTGAAATAAATACACATAGATTCCATGTGTAAGGTGTAGGAGTATAAGAGATACCAAGACACAACCACTCTAATAAATCATAGGAAAAATGGGTCATAAAAGTAACAATAAGAGCACAGATTTGGGGATAACGCCATTTATTCAGGAGATAATATCAAAAGCAGAGAAAGAAAAGTCAAACCCATAGAGGGATACAAGAAAAATAGGGCCACCAAAAGTTGTTACCCCCATCGAAAGTCTAGAAGAATCCGGTTCCTTTATCTTCAAACCTCATCATCTTCAAACTAGAGTACCCACTCCCAAAACTGTAGACTCAATTCAATAACAATAGGGGGAAACTAGTGGTTAGGACCTTAGGTTTGAGGGCTAAGGGGAAACCAGTGGGGAATACCAAGGGCCTATATTAGAAGAACATTCATTTACTTATAAATATCCAGATTCGAGTAGGATGGTGAAACAACCTAAGCTATCATCTCACGAGTCTTCACCCATAGGACAGTCACTTAGACAGTCTGAAGAAGGAGACTCATCACAACAATGGGGGACACCCATAACAATAAAAATAATGAAACCAAAACATATTCCACCATTACCACCTTTGAGTTCCCAATAGGTGACATAAGGGGCGAAGCTCCCATGAAAAACATTCCTTTCTCAACTCTTCCATATTTTCAAGGAATGACTATAGAAGACCCTAACACCTTCTTATTTGAATTTGATGTCTTGTGAAGGAGCTATGGTTATACTTCAAATGCTCAAAAGATGAAATTGTTCCCTGCTACTCTAAAAGGAGTAACACTGATATGGTTTAAGGGACTATGCTCTGCTACTATTCAGACATGGGGTGACATGAAAGCTACATTCCTATCCAACTATCAGGACTATTGTTAGACTAGGGACCCGAGGGAATAAATATTTAGGATGGCATAGAAGGAGGAAGAAATATTGGAGGATTGTGTGGAATGATTCCATTATAAATTGCAGAGATATAAACATAGTGATTTAGATCCAGAAATCTTGAATACCATATGCATAAGGGGAATGAGAGATTATTGCATTGATACCCTAAATCTACTAGGAAAGGGAGACATATCTCATGAATCATTTGATGAGATAATAAAGCTCTTCCTAAGTTGCTTGAGAGGGTCATCAAGAGGAAGAAGCATGGTATGGGATGCCTCTATCAGAATACAGAAATATGAAAATGGAGGTGTGACCAAATCTAAGATTGAAAATCTATTCGAAAACCTTAAAACTGATCTCCTCAGTACCTTATCTGCTCAAATAATGACAACACAACTGAAGAAAGAACATGATGAATCTAATATGAATTTAGATGTATTCTGCTTGAAATGCAAGGAGAAGAATTCCTTGAAGGAATGTAGAGTAAACAACATAAACATGTGCACCATTTTTGATCTAGATCATTCTACAGGCTATTGCCCGAAGCTTCCTAGAATGAAAGTGGTGCTCAAAGAATCAAGCAAGGAAGTTCAGTCTTCCTATTACATTGGATTGGTCTGAATTTAAATAGGAATGCAACAAATTACATATGTAACCATAAATACAGAGATGCTGGAGAAATAACACTATTTGTTGGTTTGAGGGGGCCTAACCCAGGTTCGGAGTTATTTAGCCAAACAAATCCCTACACTACTGGCCCTTTCGGCATCATCCCGGGGAGCACGGACTGAAGTCTCACCCGAAGCAGTATGGGGGATGCTAGAACCAAGTTTTCACACCCTTGAGATGTCTGTGGTGTCGATTTAGTCCAAATATGCCTACCTTCACACAGGTTACTTCACACATTGTTCTAACCTTCAATACCCTCGCGATCTGTTATAATCATCTTTCGTGCCACCCTAAACAGGGGCTGAGATGCTTTTGCACTGCTATGGCAATGAACTGCACTCTTTCCCCAAACTACACCACATATCTTAATTATATTCTTAACATATCTTAGTTAACTTCGTGTAAACAAATAATCTATCTTACATTCGCTTAATCAATACAATTATACACATTCGTGCATCATATAAATAGTAGAAGTGCAATTTATACCCAATATATTCAATGCATAAAACAGGAAATAAATACACAGAATTGATATGAAACTTCTCTTTATTAATACTTCCAAATGTTACAGATTCGACTCGCCCTGCACTCAGCTGCAGGGGTCTGTGCACTCAGATGTAGAGCCTTCTCCTACTCTATGACCCAAAACTAGACTTCACTCCACAGATATGACTCAAATCTTCATCCTTCTCCTGATCATTAGATTTGATTTGATGCCTTAACTAGTTAGAGCCTCGATCTATTTATACAATCCCATGGACGGCGGACCATGGGTAGATTTCTACAGCCAACATTATATTAACAAAATTGAAGGCAGACAACCCTATGACTCCTTTACAAGCTACGCACTCCGTGCCCACAAAATGTAGACTCTTTACATTGGAGTTACAATTTTTGACCAAAATCTAGGCTCTAAGCCCCAAAACGTCCTTGGGGGGATCCCACGCCCAACAGGCACCCAACACAAACATCTTGACTCACCCTCGAGGCACTCTATCGGTGCGGAGATCTTTGTGCGAAGACCTCCCAACTCTGACTAGATCACTGCAAGTTCAGCAGCGCACTAAGTGGCTGCCTATTGTACTTACACTACGCGTTGTTCATTCACCACTATGGTTGCACTGCTACGCTAGATCCTTTCCTGCATCGCTTGCAATTGCGAGAGCTTGGCTTCCATGGAAGTTGTAATGGTATATGCCTCATGAATCCACATCTGTAGGCGTGCCTTCAAAAATTCTTCCTTATGTCGAGCAGCATCTACTTGTTCCTTGAGTGATTTCTCCTGCTGCATCCTTGCGAGCCTCTATGTAAGGGGAGCAGTCTGCGTGGTCCTTTTTACTTCATCATATTTTTTACATAGCTCACGTGCCTCTGTCTCTAGGCACTGTATGTTCGGGTCCTCCTACAGGGTAGTGAGAACCTCGAACGACTCGAACAACTTTGTGTAGTCTGTCACTGCGATGTTAACCTCTGTTATTTCTGCTGTAATTCACATGGCACATTGTTCCTTAACCTCTGGAAGAGTTGAAGGTTGTGCTTTCAATTGTAGTTAAACTATCTAAAGGTTCAGCTCCAGTTGGACCCTAGCCATTTCTTCCTTTGCCTCATGCACCCTTGCTACTAATTTCCAGACGCGTGCCTCCACTAGTTCTTCTGCTTGGATGGCCAACTTTGAGACCATCTGGCAGGCTTCCTCCACCACCTGCATGATTTGTTTGTTCTGCACCACTAGCTCGTCATGTTGTAGGCTTAACTATTCCATGTTGATGTGCTACTCGGTAGTTACGTGGAGTGCGAACCCTCCCTGGCTCGTAGTTTTGTAGTGATTTCATCCTGCAAAACATAGATCTTCTCCTGAGCGAGTGCAGCTACATTTAACCTAATTCACTTCAACTCGCTAACCATAAGCCTGTCGGCCTCATTTTCTGTAATGAGTGCTCCATATGGTAGCACTATGGTGTTGGTCATCTGAGCGCGCAACATTTCCTCGGCCGCGGACGTGCCTACTGCGAGGCTGGTTGACACAACGCCAACCTGTGGAGTGTGCACCTACAACTCCTATATTTGTATCAGGAGGGCCCCAACACCATCTGGTGTTCCTCCTCGAACTATGAGAGGGTCTCCTCGGTGACGTCCCTCACTGTCTCGCCAACGTCGTGTAGATCCCCCTCATTGAGGGTGATCGGGTCGAAAGAATTCTTTGAAGCCTTTGATCTCTTTCGCGTCCCTACCTGCTCTCTTGGGCATGGACGTTTCAGCTGGGTGGACGTTGTTGAGCCTTGCAATAGGTATGTATTTACTCTTGATTATTGTCTTTTTCCTCCTTTCTTATCCATTTTGTGCCATGTTATAATAACATATTGATAGGATTTTGATAAGGAATGAATAAAACTGCGGTTGATATGATTTGACCGACCAAAATAACTCTCATTACTTTTTATGTAGAAAAATAGCAAAAGGAACAACTGTTGTTCCAAAGTCAGAACAAAAAAAGCTAATCGAGGAAAATGAGATGCGTCGGGTGTGTTCGAACCAAGGAACGAGTCAAGAAGATCAGTGCGAGATAGAAGAATTGTCTGAAGATAGCATTTAGTTGTGAATTCCTCTGGATCTCCTGATCCTCACGGTTCACATTTATCTTTTCCTTTTGACTATAAAAGGGACAACTGAAGAGGGATCTCTCATCTTTTACTTGGATTGTAATTTTAATTTACAGAAGGGTGATTCTGAAGAACAAGAATGTGTTGTAATGATAAGTTATTTTGATGATTAATATACAAGTTCCCTTGTTGTTCGTTCGGATATTCTGAAATAGCTAAGCAGTGTTCGCTGGTGGCTAGACCGAGTCTCTGGTGGAACTTACTGTTGTTCCTTATTTTATGCATTTTTCATTTCCTACAAGTTATTCTGCTTTATAGCTTTCAGTTGATGTATTTTCATTGAATCAGATTTATGGTATTCATTTAATTAATGTGCAGCCATAGTTGGTTTTATTCAAATTCATTTGGTTAATTACAGAACAGAGCACGATTGATTAAATGCTTTCCTTTTATTCATTATTTTAAGTCCAACTGAAAGAGATCAGTTAATACTACGATGCTCTCGGTTGATTTTCATTTGAATTTGGTTGATTAAGATTGAACTACGATGTTGTTTGAGATAGAGTCATGATGCTTAGATGAATTATTTCCTTTAAAGTTACAAGCTTGAGATTTATGATTGCATCCGTTTACTCTTGTATTGAATTTAATAACTTATTTTAAACCATTACCCTCAGGATTTATAGCTTGCACATATTGTGTATGTTAGAGCCTAGATTGACCTTAGGTTGAAGGAAGGCAATCCTAAGATGACCACAAACCAAGCTTAACCTAGTAGCTAGCCCTACAAGGCCAGGAGAGGGCTCTCTCCTTATGAATCTTAGTCAAGATGACTGAATCAGATATGGATTTTAGGCTAGGTATAGTAGCTCTAGGTTATTGATTGATTTTGTTGGTTTTGTTGCTAGATCAAATGGAGCCAGGTAGTTTTGGGTCCCGAAAATCAAGTCAGGATGCAGGGTGTTTAATGGGGTGAGGTAGGTAGGTGCTTTGGCACTTGAAATTAAGTGAGATGAGAGGTCTAATATTGGTGACGAGCTGAGGAGGGCATGAAAAGACCATGTATCCTTCTCAAATAGTAGAAAACATAAAGAAAATGAATGGTTTCCCAAGGCAAAGCATTATAAACAATGAATTCTACCTATCTATCTTGATATCATTTAGCTAGAAGCAACGAATTAGATTGTAGCACACATAAAACATGAGAAAAACTGATAACAGAAGACGAAACTATGCAAAAACACCATACCACAAGTATCCCATAAAAGCAGCTGCAAATCCTCGTTTATTTTCTTGCCAAACTGCTGATAAAGGTGTACAATGTAGCTCAGAGCATCCAAGAGAGTCCAACCTTTGCTAATGATAGAAAAAATACATAATAAAACCAACTATGCTAGCCATCAGGGGTCGAAACCAAGAGAAAAGGAGTTGCTACAACCATTTCCAAACAAGGAACAAGAATATAGGCAGTGGAACAACTTGCCTATATAAGCATGGAAACTGATTCATTGACCCCAAAACCACCTCAACGTAATGAATCTACACTCTAAGATCATTTGAGTATTAAATTTACATGCCAAGACATTAATTACAATCATAAAATCATCCATGAAGAGAGAGAGTCAATTTGCAGGGAGAATAGGCGAAAATTGGATTTTCTAGCAAATTGGTCAAAAGCACAATGCCATGAGCCAAAAGTGTAGTGACGCTTTCCACCCACTTTTGGAGACCTTCCCCTTATCCAAATTTAAACCAAAATGAATCATTGGAAAGGTATTCCTGTCTAGTTTCTGGAACAACGTGAATTTTTGCATTTGGAGGTCATTTTCCCCCTCAACACTGAAATCTCCCAAGGCTGCTTCTGTGTGTCCAAAAAGAGGCAAAAGAGGTCATTTTTTGGTAGTTTTTTAACATTTTGGTGACATTGTTTTGCTCCAAAATTGCTGAAACTTTCAAGGATGAATGCTCTTATCATGCTAAATCCAAATATATAAGAATTTCCTCCAACAAGTGCTCCAGGGAAAAGCGCAATGCTAGTGGCACTGCGCATTTGGGCTAATTTCCTGTTTTCAAAATTTCAAAATTTGAAAAAGACAAAAATCATCAAAACTTGCCCAGGTTTGGCATGGGACACCATCATTAGTTGCTTTGATGGGCTAGTGAGGCTTCAACTAATATCTTCAACTTATCTTGCTCCTTTTTTCTCTTTAAAGCCTTCCTCAACCTAGCTTTAAGTTTCCTGGTCCTTATGTTATAGATTTTGTTTCGGGTCAAGTAATGGTAGGACATGTGGCAAAGCATCTTCTTGTCCCTATTGGACTTCTCAATCAGCCCCTCAAGGTGTATTTTGACCCTCTCAAGCCAAGTTTTCATATCATTCTCAATCTCTTGTTCAATTGAAGTTAAATTGACATTAGCCTCCTTGGCCTTTTGCCTATTTTCTCTGATAATTTGCAGTGCCATGAGGATTTGCTTGTTGCTCAATTTCTTATTTTCTTGCTCTAAAAATTTGATGATGAACTTAGCCCTATCTAAGTTATCTAACAAGTATTATATTTCAGCCTCTTCTTCCTTATGATCATATCTTTGATAGTCTTTGGATCCTGAGCTTCCAAATCAATAATGTCAACTCCATGATGAGTGAAGTGTTGTTGTGGCTCCTCATGCTCAACAAGATTGAAACTCTCCTGCTCATCACTAAGATTCCTTTCTTGCACCTTTTTCTTGCTCTTACTTTTTCCCTTGCTTTGCTACTCAACCTGTACCTGTTTTGCTGAAGAAGAAGGCAAAGCCCCTTCCACACCTTGTGGAGATACAATTTGCCTGTGGCCTGATGATGAAGGCAAGACCCCTTCCACACCTTGTGGAGATAATACTTGCCTAGCAGCTGCAAAATGTTTCCTAGTACTCCTCTTGTATGTCACAAACATTGGCACTCCAACAGTTTCAGTCTCTTTGAATTTTTCATGGCTTGAAGGTCCACCTTCTTCATGATGTACTGATGAAAAGATTTGTGGGCCTTTGAACATCTCATGAGAAATGAAAGTCTCCCATGGCATGTTAAGAAGGTTCAACTGATGTAGAACAATCATTTTAATCAAAGAGTAATGGAAAATGATATTTAACTGCTGGGGGTATGGCTTCCTCTTTACAATATATGCCATCTTCTCAATGTTTCTGAACATGAAGTAAGGTATATTCATCATTTTTACTCTAGTGAAATGCATGAGAAGTCTAATGTGGTAGGCATACAACCGAGAGAACCTACCTTCACAAGTGAAGTACTTGATAATGATTTGCATCAATGGATCATACCTGTCATCCAAAAACTTGAAGGGGAATACTCTCTTCATTTTGTCTTTGTATCTAGCCTTGATGTAAGGCTCATAGTACTCCTCATCAATATCTTGACCTTTGTACCAATTTTCACCCACATCTGGAATCCCTGTAGCTTCTGAGATGGCAGCTGGTGATATGGTGAATGTTATTCCACCAAGGGTTACTTCATTACTGTGCAAATGAGTCACAAATAACCTAGCCAACTCATGATGAAATATGACTCTTTCTATCATTTCATAAAAATCAAAGCATGTTTAAAGAAAGAAATGGAAAGTGGACAAGCTTGCAACCCCCTCAAACTAATAAGCTCTTCTCTAATAATTATTCCTCCTTTATGACGCTTCCTCTATTGTATGTTTCTCTCCCTGGTGTTGTCACTAAGGGTGTCTTCTTCAAACTCATACTCACTGTCTCTTTCCATTTCTTTTTTGTGGTTTTGAACACTTGTGGTTATATATGGACAATAGTGAGTAATATGGTGAAAACAGGGTGGAGGAATGGCGTGAGTAGAGTGTATGGAGGAGTATGTAAGAGTATGATATGTAAATAGGGTTTATGGAGTGTGAATGGGATTTGTAGGAGAGTATGTAGGGTTTAGTGATGTGAGTAGGGTTTGTAGGGTTTGGGGAGAGTGTAAGTGGGAATGGGGAAAATGTATGAGGGGAATGGGATTTAGGAAATATGTAAATGGGAATGGGTTTATTTTATGGAATAATGGAAAGTATAATACTTGTGAAATGAGGAAAACTAAGGCTTCACCCTAGAAGCTAGGGTTTGATAATAAAAATGCACAACACCAAAATTTGGTAAACAAAACCTTGATTCACAAGCTATGACAAGTGTACTTACTTGAAAGAGAGAGAATTTGAAGATTTTGAGGCGAATTTGAGAGTTTGGGAAAGTTTGGATTGATTTAGAACTTGGCTAGGTAGATGCACAGCACCTATGCAAATTTACAAAGACACTGCCAGGTGGGCAGCACCAAGTCAGATGCACAACGCCCTCCTCAAAAGCACAGTGCTGGTTAGAATTTCTTGAAAAACGCAACGACTTCACTCTTTTTCTCAATGACACTTAAAAATCGCTTCTTAGCTCTCCTTTTGGCACTTTGACTTCATCACTAACACAATGAAATGATCAATAGAGATATTGCTTTATATAGCTTTCACTTTTTGATTTCTGTTGTTGAAAACCCACTTTCATAATGTCTATTTACTTTTTCCAGAACTCTGTTTTTTTATGCTTTGTCTTTTTGCTTTGATAGGTGGACTGATGCTCAAACTCTTTGATTTTTGTAGTGGCAAGTACTTGGCAATATCACTGGGTGACCAGGAGCAGCATGGAACCATTTATTACATATGAGAACAAATAAAGTTACATCAAATTTAAATATAAAATACAAATGCCTTGTTTTCACCTCAAAACTAGTTTTGAGGTGAGAACTTCATTAAGCTTACAAATTAACAAATTATGACTTTTCTGATCATTATTGACCTCCTCATGTCTCTGTTGGCCATTATTAGCAATAATCATTGAATTTTGACCATTATGGAAACCCTAAGACCTAATGAGACCAAACCCTAGGATTTAATAAAATGAACTACAAAAATGAACCTAAGTCATGACTGAAAAGAATGAAA
The DNA here is from genome assembly GCA_031772625.1 of Pinus tabuliformis. Classification (NCBI taxonomy): domain Eukaryota; kingdom Viridiplantae; phylum Streptophyta; class Pinopsida; order Pinales; family Pinaceae; genus Pinus; species Pinus tabuliformis. The sequence goes on along the minus strand of CM062814.1, from coordinate 66,493,556 downwards.
GGAGGTTAGCAGGTATATATCATGAGGGAAAAACTGAAATAAACCCTACCATTAGTAGATCCATGACCTAATGGACTGAAACCTCATCAGAATGGGACTCCTAGTATGGAATGCAAAAGAGTAAATTTTGATCACTGATGGCAGAATGAAGACACTAACACTAACAGTGTACACTCTTGGAATAAAAAGACTTACCCAGGTTTATAATTAATGTGAGGCAATTAGGAGTTTTAAAAGACACCTTTTAGCACCCAACATTTTGGTGCCGTTTCCAAGGAGACTGTTGCCATTTTACGAAGAGTGGTGTTTTTCTGCTGAGAGAGAATTGGGTATTAAAAATGGGAGGTATGAACCTGTGTAACAAGTGAGTAAAATGCTCGCTCCTTCGTCCGCTTTCCAGTAGAATTGCGTAGGAATTTAAGATAGAAATGAATGTTTGTATTTTTGTATGAATGACTAAGAAGAAAAGACTAGAAAAAGATATAATTCCTTCCCCCAAACTTGAAAAATCTAAGGGACCAGTGACCCTTGGACGATCAACCTTTATTGATGAAATCATAAGAAAAGTTGAGTCTCAATCATCAGTAGGACCCCGAACTATTGCTACCAGACACCGTACTATTTCCCTTCAGGCCACAGGATCATCATCTGTAGCTAATGCTAAGATTCACAGTAAGAATGAAGGGTCTGAATAGATTTTTCAAGATATTGAAAATTCACAACCATGCCCCTCACAAGAAGGGAATTCTTGCAACCTCCATGAAGGAGAAGGAGAAACATGTAATATTGAAATTAAATGATCAGAACCTAGATCTCCTAAAGTAGTGATTGAACAGAGGACACCTAGTGTTCTGGATTGAGGTAGTGTTGTTAAAATCATTCTAGCCTCTTTTGGACATCCTAGGAACAACTCTCCAACTCCAGAGATCCCTGAATAATATTTTCATATTTTTGACCAAACGGCCAATAATCAGTGACGTCCCCAGACATCTATGTTACAGTAACCTATTGTAGACATAGTTGTCAATGCCCCCATGAAATCTATTCCATTACAGAATATTCCTACCTTTCATGGGCTAACTTCAGAAGAACCTGATGCATTCCTTTTCGAATTCAATGTCCTATGTAGGGGTTATGATTACACCACTAACCCTCAGAAGCTGAAACTGTTCCCCTCTACTATGAAGGGAGCAGCCCTATGTTGGTTTATGGTACTTGGTTGAGGTACCATCAATGATTGGGAACAGATGAAAACGTCCTTCCTTAAAAAATACCAAGATTATTGCCGAACCAGAGAACTAAAAGATGAAATATTTCAAATGGTAGCTAAGCCTAACGAGACTCTGGAGGAATATGTGGAGCATTTCCAATATAATCTGCAAAGATCTCATTATGCGAATCTTCCTGATCATGTTCTAAAAACCACAATGATTAAAGGTATGAAAGACCAATGGGTAGAAACACTCAATATAATGGGTATGGGTGATGTTTACCAAGAAGATTATGACGGTATTATAGACTTGTGCATCAGGTGCTCCATGGGCAATACAAGGTTGAAACCATCCAGATGAGATGCGATCACCAAAGACAACAAAGCCTTAGGAGGAAGCATTACAAGAGTCGAAATCAGAAATCTACTGGAAGATTTCAAGACTAATATCCTAGGGACCCTGACGACACAATTGGATATCACGCAAGCTAAACGAAAGCATGTTGAAGCAGAAAAGAACCAGGCTATTTTCTGTCCTCGTTGCAGAAAAAACATAGTCATAAATAATGCCCGCTAGATATGATATAGGCATGTGCCATATGCACTAAGGAGCATGCCATGGAAAGTAGCCCATCACTCCTAGGATTAAAAGCCGTCTTCAAGGAAGTAGAAGAAGAAGTGGAACCAATATATCTGTTGAACCAGCATCATCAATGGCAAGCACATCAGACAGGTATGCCTATCGATCCATCTTCATTCTTTCCTCCCTCGTAATATAATTCTCAGCAATATTTAGGGGCAGCATGGTAGAACCAACCACCTTTTTCTACTTGGCCACCTTAAACATTTAATATGCCACCATGGCCCAACTAGTCAAAACCAAACAATAATTGGTCAAATCCCTCTTACCCTCCACCATTCTGGCAGAATAATCCCTATTCATCTCAATGGTCCCCTTCCACCTCACAAAATCAGAACTGGCAATCAAACTAGCAAATATCCACGAACCAGCCTATGGGGACAATTTATATGTCTCAACCTACTTTACCAGCACCTTATATGTTACAGTAGAATCCTCAATCTAATATACGATCACAACTCCCACCCCAATCCAACCCAAATCCCAACAATAGATAAATCTAGTAAGTACAAATCATTGAGGGTCTGGACCCTGAAGCAGAGTTGAGTGAGTGTAATGAACTCAAGTTAAGATCTGGACGCATAATTGCTCTAGACGAGGATAAAAAAATGCAACCTGAAGAACCACACCCAAATAAGCCTTTGACTATAAACAATTGACAAGGGGAAGATATAGTCAGGTAGAAAACTCCCGAACAGATCATAACTACTTCCCTGCCATTCCTAGAAAGACTGATGATACCATGCCCCATTGAACAACCCGAATTTGATCTTCTAGGTGAACTCAAGAACATCTCTATAAAAATACCCCTCCTCCAGGCTATTCAAGACATTCCAATATATGCCAAAACTATTAAAGAATTGTGTATAAAGAAGTCTGTGAGGCAAACAAAAATAACCCCAATTGTCCATGTTGTCGGGTAATAACAGATTAAATAAGAATGAAACTTGGGTATAATATGGGTCGCGCCCCAAGTAAGGTTGTGTGGAAGCAACATCACAGGTTGCGATGGAGTAATAGGTGTGCGTAGCGACATGCATGCAGGGTCAAACTGCGAACCTCCAAAAGCTCATTAGACATCCCCAGGGTGCAGAAACCTGGTTCTAGCACCCTCCCATACTACTTTGGGTGAGACCTCGGTCCACGCTCCACGGACTGTTGTCGAAAGGTCCAGTAGTACCATGATTTGTTTGGCTAAATGACCTCTAAACCTGGGTTAGGCACATACAATCCAACAAATGGTTCCATTGCCAAGACCGGGATCTGCATAAGGGATGTCTGATGTTGTGCCACTGGAATCCAAAAAGGAAACGAATTGAAGAGTGGTTGGAAAAGAAGATTCACAAGTTTATGGTGTATGAAAATATAAATCTGTGAGTGACTTAGGAACAGTGGCTGGAATGCTACTTATATACAGAAATCTGCGAAATTTTCTTTGCATCCTTTCCTTTTGAGTTGTATGAGTGGATCGCGAAGCTAGTAGATAGTCAGGGAAGGTGTAGGCTCGACAAACCAATCGTGTGGACTCGAGAATTAGTGCACATACTAGAAGCGTCAGGAGGTAAGATCGATCGAGCTGTGGACCATTGGATCAATCGAATTATATAAGGATTTATCATTGAGTTTGTGATAGATATGACGGTCAACTAGAGTGAGGCAGAGCGACATTTCCTCAAGGGACTGCGAGGTAAGAATATTAAATCTCTGAACACTTGGATTAATATGCTATTGTGTGAAAAGCGGGTTATGAAAATAAATTAATGTTTGGGACTACGCGAAGTGGGAAGATCTATAGAAGCAGAAGTAGTGAAGAATTGGAAACCAGTCCCTTAATTCCCCCCTCGCGGGAAAGTAAGGAAGAGCTCACGAAAGTTTCTCCAAGAAGCATGGTGAGTCTGATAAGGCAATGTATTCCGCATTTACCACCTCCACCCACACCGCCACTCGTATCACCCTCCTCACCTCCATCTCCACCCACCCCACCTCTTCCACCACCACAGTTCAGTATGGTGAGTGCGATCAAACTATCGGTATTCAAAGGAGTAGGGAATGAAGACCCGGACCAATTTTGGTTCATGTTAAGAGAATTATGGGAAGCACAAGGCGTCGCAGATGACAATATCAGGAAGGCTATGCTGGTGAGTGCATTGTAGGATTGCGCATTAACATGGTACATCAAGCATTCTAATGACCATCCAAACCTAGGAATCATAGAAATCCAGGCCGTTCTGAACAGGGAATTTAGTAGGCCAAAGTTGGAAACATAATCAATCATCTGGTTTAAGGAGATCACGATGCTCCTGAGAGAGACCCTCTGGGATATGGACAAAAGAATGAATGGTATGATTTGTGAAACCAACATGACGTTTACACATGGATAGCACCGTGCATGGTTTGTAGTATCACTGACACCGCACTTAAGGATGGCGCTGTCACAACAAAAAATTTCCACCTAGGTTGAAGCTTTAGCAATGGCTATGAGATTTCATGAGACCCTTATACAAGACCCTGGTTTGGGAGTCCAACAAATCCACGCACAATTGCAATATCTATGTCTAGAAATGCAAAGTCTGAAATAGGACAGGACACCTGTGCCGGAGGTGTGCGAGAAGGTATGGCGCATAAAATGCAAAGGCTAGGGGCATGACAGGGACCATTGTCTAGTGTTTGTGAACCACTTTGTAAGAGGAGGGCCGATGCTATTAAAACCTTAGGCACAGACATGACCGAGCACGACACCTGCATTATGGTGTGATCTGTTAGATAGGAGGAAAACACACTGCATACAATTGTCATCTATTGCAGAAGTATACACAGACGTCCCAACAATTGTTTTGTAACTTCTACAGGTTAGTAGGCCATGATTAGAACACCTACAGAAGCTATGAACAAATGATGGATTAGACCCCTACCTACAGGGTGCAGACCAAAACACGAGCCCTCGACCCGAATGCAGGAATGGAACTCGTTGGATTTCAAGGGCACGGTCAAGGTTGAGGTGGAATGGGACCAGGAAGGGGTCGCAGAAAGTTAATTTGTTATAATTGCGGAGGTCCAGGGCACTATGCCCGCGATTGTACAAACTCGACAAGTACATCATGTTTCTACTGTACTCAGTTTTATCATGAGGCAGAAGACTACCCTACACTGATAGCGAGACTGTGCAAAATAGGGGTACTTCAGCCCTCTTTGACTCAAAATTTGTAGATGATGAGGTCTGAACCACGCGAAGAAGACCCAAATGTAAACATGATGCTCAGGAGCAGTGTGACCACTAGCAATGAAAAAGGGAAGGAACTAGAAGAAAGTGTGTGGGTTCTCAAGGCTCCTACAAAGGAACCCGAATTTGATTTAGAAACGTGAAGGAGACATGCATGGAAGCTAGGAAGAGCTTCACAAAGGCCTCCACTTCAAGTAGTAAGTATCAGTTAGAAACAAAAATGGATCCTTCAATGCTCACTACCTTTATGGAGACATGCATGAAACTACTACATGACAGTAAGTTAGTAAAGGGGCTACAGGAACTTATCACTAGGTGCACGGGGTTAGGAGAATTGCGCGTGGTCTAGAAACTCAGAAAGCATGCACTGCGCACAGGAAGGGAAATGTGGTTGACTGCACAAATTGGAAAATATGGAATGGATCCGGTAATCCTGTATCTGGGATCAGACATGAACGTACTACCAAAACAAACATGGTAACGCATGGGAAGACCCATGCTACAATGGTCTCCTATTCAGTTACGAATGGTGAACCAATAGAATATTTTTCCCATGGGAAGATTGCAAGGAGTAATGATAGATATTGAAGGTGCGAGCACACAGGTGGATTTTGAAGTGATAGAGATTATCGATGAAAGTAATCCCTATCCTATGCTACTAGGAATAGACTGGGCCACTAATATGAACAGAGTCATAAATCTGAAGAAGTGCAAAATGATCTTTGAGAAAAAGTCACTACGCGTAGTAGTACCGCTAGATCCAGCTGAAGCAGCGTGATACACTGAACCGGTGCGTGAGGACAATAGTGATGATGATATCGATTGTATTTAAAAGATAAATGTGTGAGAAGAGGATTGGGTGATCTGACTACAGATAGAAGGATTTTGTGGGAGCGCAAAAGCTCCCGCACCTCAAATTTAGACAAAGAGATAGAACGATGGCAGAATCGATTGCATGAAGTAATAACGCTTAATTGCAACATGATGGTTAGATCACTGCACTGTGTGACAACAGAATCAAGGGATGTGCTGAAATATGACAGGTTGACAATGGTGGATGAATTCCTGAGCAAATTTGAAAGCGCAGTACCAGAACAACAACGGTTCGATGCGCTGAAGTGGGCACTGTGCACGACACCTGCACGATGGTGGGGTACACATCAAGGAAATTTTGAGGATTGGCGCAGATGCAAAAGAATGATGTGCCTATGATTTGGGAAACCGTAGATATGACTAGTAGAGAAATATGAAGGATGAGATGATCCACGCACACACCTAACAAAATAGACTAAGGTCTAGGGGGAAGAGCCACAGCCTGAATGGGTACATTGCTTTTATCATACCCTGGATGTCATACCCATGAATTGGTACACTGAGACTGAGCTCTGCCATGGAACAAGTGAATGCGATGTCTTGCGCGAGGGATTTCTGTTAACCTTCATGTTTGAAGATCATTGGTCAGATATTGTTGATGATGCGTTGCAGGCAGTAAACGCAGCTCTCTTCAAAATACCCCAGGAGCCAATGGAAGCACTACAACCAGAATGGGCAACATAGTTGAGCTGTGCACTAGAGTGTTATAATGTAAATGTTGAGGAGGATGATCAGGACCCACGAAACATTAACATTTTAGAAACAGAAGGCTGTTGCGAGATTCACGGACCATCACTTGAAGACCCAAACATCACTGCACCACTAAAGATGAAGCAGGTCAACACTGGAACAGAGGCGGAGCCAAAGTACGCAATGCTTAGGGACTATTGGGATGATGCCACGGTGGATAAGGTCGCTGAGTTACTTCACGAATACCAAGACTTGTTCCCAACCAAAATTACAGACTTAAAAGGGATTGTTGGCAATTTAGGGATGATGAAGATCACCCTGAAACCTGATGCGAAGCTAGTTAGGGAGCAGCCTTACCACTTGAATCTAAAGTATAAAGAAAAGGTCCATGACGAATTAGACAAAATCCTCACAGCCAAAATTATTGAACCAGTGGAAGGACTGGGAAAGTCTTATGGTAGTACAGGAGAGAAAATAGAAGGGTGAAATAATAATATGCGTAGACTTCAGGAAGCTGAACGATGCCTATGTACACAATACATTCCCAACACCATTCATAGATGAAGTATTGGAGAATGTTGGTGGTCAGGAAGCATACTTATTCACAGGTGGGTTCTCAGGATACCATCAGATCAAAATCGCGCTTGAAGATAGGAGAAAAATGACATTCGCAACAAAATGGGCCTGCTTTCAATACACCATTATGCCGTTTGGACTGAAGAATGTGCCAGCTATATTTTCACGCATCATGGTGGCCACGTTCAAATAATACATCCATAAGCTCTTGGAGGTCTATTTGGATGATTGGACTGTCTTTGGATTAGTTAAGAACCATGTAGTGAGCTTACGCTTGATGTTGGATACTTTCCACCGACACCAGATTGCACTGAACCTTAAGAAGAGCACATTCCTCGTTCCCTTTGGAAACCTGCTGGGACATGTGGTCTGCAAACAAGGACTAATGGTGGACCCTGCAAAGATTGCCGTTATCCTAAATTTGGAAGCACTGCGAAGTGTTAAACAATTGCGCACTACCTTGGGACACACTGGATACTATAGGAAGTTCATCAAAAGTTATGCCCAAATAACCACGCCAATGGAAAAGCTATTGAAAAAATATGTTACATATTGTTGGAATGATGATTGCATGAAGAGTTTGGATGTCTTGAAGGGGAAACTAGCCTCTGCTCCAATCCTGGTCTTCCTAAAATGGGATGTGAAATTTCATGTACATGTTGATGCATCATGTATCACGTTGGGAGCTCTACTCACACAGGAGGGCGCAAAGGGTGTGGATCACTTGATCATATTTGCGAGTCAAATATTGTCCAAAGTAGAAAAGAACTACTCTACCACTGAGTGCAAGGGGTTGGTAATGGTTTACGTGCTCCAAAAATATCGACACTATTTACTCGGGGGACATTTCAAGATGTATACTAACCATTCCGCGTTGAAATACCTGGTGAATAAGCTTGTGTTGGGGGGGTGAATATGTAGATGGATCTTACTATTTCAAGAATATGATTTTGAGGTCATAGTCAATCTGAGACACCTAAATGCAGGGCCGAATCACTTGTCACAAATTGAGATGGGCGAGGAACCCACGAAGTTTGAGGAGGGACTACCTTGTGCATAGCTCTTTGCAGTGTGTGTCACAGACAGACACTTCGAAGATATAATACATTTTCTAACAACAGGTACTGCGCTGAAGGAATACTCTGTTCAACAAAAGAAGGAATTGGTGCTGCACGTGGCGGACTTTTCTATCATCGCGGGGCACCCCTACAAGATGGGCAACGATGAGATATTGCGAGGATGAATTTGAAAGAGGTCAGATCCTCACGGAAGCACATGGGGGCATTGTAGGAGGAAACTATGTAGGACGTGTGACCGCATAGAAGATTCTTCACACAGGGTTATGGTGGCTGACCCTGCACCAGGATTTGAAAGTGCACTGTAAGGCCTGTGATATATGTCAAGGACTAGAAAACCATCACGAAGGGATGAGATGCCACTAAATCCCCAAATGACACTGCAGCCGTTTAAAAAATGGGCAATCGAATTTGTGGGCCCGATCAACCCTTAAGGAAATACAGGTGCGCACTACATCATCACCACAACGGAGTACCTGACACGATGGGTGGAAGCACAAGCAGTCAAGGGCTACATGACCGCTACAGCTATGAAGTTTTTGTTTGAAAACGTGTTGACACGATTTGGCTATCTAAATATCTTAATGAGTGATCGTGGAACACATTTCCTGAATCAAACCATCAGCGTGCTCAAAGAAGAGATCCAGGTGTATCAACAGAAAATTAGACCATACCACCCACAAGCCAATGGCATAGTAGAGGAATTCAACAAAATATGTGAGATTGCATTGACCGAAGTATGTAACACGTAGCGAAATGAATGGGACCTATGCATACCTGCCGTCTTATTGGCGTACAGGAGAACATGCAAGAAATTGACAGGACAAACACCTTTCTAGTTAGTCTATAGCAAGGAAGCTGTCATGCCGATGGAATACATCATACCTAGTCTGCGAATAGCAGCGCTCACAGGCATGATAGACTGCAAAGCTCTAGAAGAAAGGCTCGTGTAATTAGAATAACTCAAGGAAGAATGGTTTCTGGATGGATTTCATTAGCAGGTACAAAAGCAGCAAGAAAAGGCCTGGCACGACCACCATATCAAGTTGCGCACCTTCAAGGTAAACAACTTAGTGCTACTATATGATAGTAAGTTTGAAATTTTTTTGAGCAAATTTAGAATGCACTGGCTAGGACCATATGTGGTTAAGGAGGTCACAGATGTAGGTGCAGTCTAGCTAGTCAAAATAAATGGATTCCCATTCCCAGGCAAAGTAAACAACAATTTCTTGAAACCCTACACAGGTGGGCCGAATCTCTGACTAATCGGCTAAAGTCCAGTCTTCATGACCTGAGGAGCTCGACAAGGGCATGGGACTATAAACACATGAAACAGATGCCGGCACCAAGGTAAGGGCTGCGGCTCAATGCACTACCTACATTGAGGCCGTTGGGACCAGTTGGAGGGACTCCATGCCATGATCACCACACCAATAGAGTGACTCGGGACGAGTCACGATGATTGTGTTGGGGGCTTGTTGGGCATGGAATCCCCCCACAACATGTTTTGGGGCTCAAAGCCCAAGTTTTGGTCAAATGTATTGTAAGACTCCACGAATTACGGGTGCGGAGCGCAAAGTATAGGATGAGTCATAGGGTTGTCCACCCTAAGTATTGTAAAGTAATGTAATGTCATGTCGGCCTACCCATGGTCTGCGGACCATGGGATTGTATAAATAGAGCAAGGCTCTAAGTTGTAAAGAGAGTGAATTGGAGAGATAGATGAGTACACATGGTTCGAGAATAGAGTAAGAGTCTAAGTGTATTGGGTCGTAGTAGTAGGAAGAGGCTCTGCAGCTAAGTGCACAGAGGCCTAGTATAGTACGCAGCTGTGTGTGTGGACCCCCGCAGCAAAGTGCGTAGGGTACTGTTGAGTCTGTAATCTTGATTGAAGAATAATAAAGAGAAGTTGATTCCAATTTCTGTGTATCTTCTTGTGTATTTCCTTCTTTACATTTATACTGTTTTGTTTATCACATGCACTAATATGATTGCTAGATATGTTGTTAATTATCACTAGTCTTACATAAATAAGTTTAGAAATTGGGTAATAATAGATTAAATAACAAGGAACTTGGGTATAATACGGGTCGCGTCCCAAGTAGGTCTGCGCGGAAGCAGCATCACAGGTTGCGAAGGACTAATGGGTGCGCATATCGACGTGCACACAAGGTCAAACCGCGAACCTCCAAAAGCTCATCAGACATCCCTAGGGTGCGGAAACCTGGTTCTAGCACTCTCCCATACTACCTCCACTGAGACCTCAGTCCGCGCTCCGCGGACTATTGCTGAAAGGGCCAGTATTACTGGGATTTTCTTGGCTAAATGACCTCTGAATCTAGGTCAGGCCCATACAAGCTAACATGTGTGCAGACTAATGTTGCTTTGGGTACTGTAAAGTGTCACAATATGATGAATGAAGGGATTGTGCTAGGACATCTTATTTCTACTGACGGGATTAGAGTAGACACTGCTAAGATAGAGGTAATCTTGAAAATCCCAATTCTCAAGATAGAGAAAGAGGTACGCAGGTTTTTGGGTCATGCAGGGTACTATAAGAGGTTTATAGATTTTTTTTCAAAGATTGCATCTCCTTTATTCTCCTTTCTTACGAAATATGTGGAATTTGTATGGATAGGGAAGTGTGAGCATACCTTTATGGAATTAAAGAACTGTGTATCAAGAAATCCTGTTTTGTGAGGACTAAACTGGAGTCTATCGTTTCATATAGCTATAGATGCATCTGATACTGCTGTGGGAGCTGTATTGGGCTAGCTGGAGGACAGAAAGATGTATGCTATCTATTACATAAGCAAGAACTTGACTCTAGGTGAACTCAATTATACAGTGATAGAAAAATAGTTCCTTGCGGTAGTGCATACCATCAACAAATTTTGACACTACATCACAGGATATCAAGTGTTTGTACACATTGACCTTTCTTCCATTCACGTTTTAATGAATAAACCAGTCACTAATGGTATGATTACAGGGTGGTTATTACTGTTACAAGTGTAGAGCTGTAATAAGGGTCTCTTTCACCTCTAGTTATGCTACATTAATAAGTCAATCCGGGAACGCTTTGTTATTGCAAAGAGTAGCTCAATCCGAGGCTATTCGTCAGAGTAATGCTTCGTAGTACAGTGTCTAGAAAATACAAGAGTAAATGGATGCTAAACTATAACTAATTTGCTTTTAAAAGAAAGGAATCACACCAGGCGATTTATCAGTCAAGGGTGCGGAAGCGATAACCCATCCCTCTAGAAACTGATGGAAGAAAAATAGAGTATGGACCAAAGATCTGGGAGCTAAGCAGTGACTTTCTGACTCACTACAGCTTTAGACCTTCTCTCACACTAAAACAATAAATGCAAGGAAATGGAACAACAGAAAGTAAAATGGAACAACAAACGGAAAGTGGAACAACAAATCTAAAATGGAACAACAGTAAATGGAACGGCAATAAATGGAACAGCAACTCAGTAAACTAGATCTCGCGAGTTAGAACTGAACTTGCTCTATTGAACTAAACTCCCATTCCGCAATCAAATAACAATCTTCAAAAGCAATTCCAATGAACTTTACTTTATGAGGCGATATTCACAAATGAATTATGGAACAACATTTATCATATATACACAACACACTTACTATAGCAATCTGATGATTCAAGAGAATATGACTATGTTTCCAGATAGAATAATATTACTTCTGGATTCCCACAAATAAGAGTTCAAATGAATCCAATACAACAATATTCAATATGAAGGCTCTATAACAGAAATAGTTGGCTTAAATAGTGAACATGCAATCAACTCTGAAAAGATTCATTCACACAATACAGAGTCACTTACATAAATTTCCCGAATGAAACCATTAATGAATTAGTCGTAACAGAGCATGGAACAGCATATGACAAACACGTCAGATTACCAAACTATATAAACAATCCACACAGAAACCAAATTATAATGATACAAAAGCAAGTGTCCTTCGGAGCCGGGCCCTTAGCTTCCAAGGATACACCGCCTTAGATTACTCCAGACGCAGAGATGAAATAAAGAACCAAGTCTTTGGTATTAATGCATTAACAAAAGTACAGCAAAACAAGTCTTAACGAGACTCGATGATCAAAGTTCAAACTGAGTCTTAAATTTACATATATGAAAAAAGGTCTCTCGAGCTTAACACTGCTACCCCTTTTTATAAGAGTAATGGCGGAGGTATCTAGGTAGCAAAAATAAGCAAGACAGCGATCCCTCAGGATCAAAGATCCTGAGGGATTCGCCAAGCCGTTAATCCTTGATTTTCCTTTCCCTGCTCCGCCGAATCGATAATTCCTCTTTCTTTCTCGGGTCATTCTGCTTCGATCCGCTTGATCTCGTTCGCATCCGATTCCCTTCCAAAGGGACAGCAGTTACTCTTCCTTTGCCTTTTCCTCTTAAACAGTAATCCTTCATTTCCACCCTTTTCTGCATGAAAAAAATAAAATTATCAGTGATTAAGCTTTTCATACTAATTCTCACATATTCTACTAAAAATGCTTTATCTCTTTAAGTTCATTATGCAGAAAGGGTTACAATTGCTACCGAAAAGTCACTAAATTGTTTGTCAAAAACATACCTTTCCAGAGCTCCACACACCCCCCTGCTTACCTTATTTCATGCCCTCATGAAAACATTATAGTTGATATGCAAAGCAGTAAGAGAGTAGGCCGGAGAGGGAATCTCGTGTGGAGGCCTACAACCGTGATGAGCAACCAAATCATCAAAAAAATGATTTGTTTGACCTTCAGGCATTTCATACAAGGCCTGGTATCTAGGTGCAGGGTGCCAAATGATTGGACTACGAAATCGATACCCTAACCAGGATGGCCCTGCTTGCAAAATTCGCTCGCCATAAAGGTTCAATCGGCTGGCTGCCATCTCAAAATTTTCATATCTGAATGGTTCCCTGAGCTGGATGTTTGGGTTCGAAATCTGATACCGGAATTTTGCAGCATCGGTAGAAAGGTCTTTAATAGTCAGAAAATATTCCAAATTTTGTCTGATTAAGTCCTCATGCATGGGTCCTAATGTCTCCATAACACCCGAGGTTCTCATAAGGTTCCTATGTGCTCTCCATAACAGTACTGGGTCTCTAGGCTCGGCTCTCACCCACAAGTCTAGGCTATTTTCCTGTCTCTGAAAAGTGGTATAAGCCCTGAGCGACTTTAGCTGATTAACCCCGAAGGAAACAAAGACTTGCAATTGTATGTCCCCAACAAAAGGGCCAGGATTTAAATCAGTTTCCTGGTCTAGCACGAGGTTATGCAAGTAAAATTCACATAATAATCTTTGGACCTTAATTCCATAATGCTTGCAACAATCTATGAAATCATTAAGAGTATTGATTTGTATAGGGGCACCTGCCCTGACAGCTTTTATCTTTAATCGTAAATATCGTTCAAGCAAAAATAAAGCATAGTTTTTAGCAGGGGCCCTACAGGCTAGAACGTCATTATACAAGGAACACACAATGTCCATCTGCCTAACAACAATATCTAATCGACGAGTTACCTTTGCAACCTTTTCCTGCTCCTTTTGCCAGCCTTCGAAGGCTTGGCTCTCGGACTGACTAATATTCCAAAGTTGCTACTGCAACTCTTCATATTTCTCCCGGGGGACTATTTGTTCCTTCAATTGTTCAGTTTCCTGTTGAGCTTCCTTCATCATTTTATGCAAGGTTCTTGTTTTTGGATCCTTTTTCCATAAGGCCGTAGAGGCTGGGAGTTTTACCTGAACCTTTTTGTTATGCTGCTTAGAGTTCAGAACCCGGATCACCCCTGAGGGTGGTGCCTCTGTTTGGATCTCCTTATTCTCCTTTTCTTTCTTGACATGAACAAAAGGTTGTTGTGGTTCCTCTGCTAATGGAACAACAGTCTGTTCTTCAGTGGCAATTGGAACAACAGTTTGTTCCTCATTATCAATTGGAACAACAGTCTGTCCCTCAGTGGCCATTGGAACAACAGTTTGTTCCTCAGCGTCATTTGGAACAGCTGCAGGTCTTCTAATCGGGTTTCGACCAACAGTGCGAGTGTAAGTCCCTCGACCTATTGTTCGACGAGATTCTGCTGTAGCGGTCCTTTTCCTCTTTTGTGTGGTCCTTTGTATCCTCAGACTAGCTTTCAGAATGCGAATTTTCTGTTGGAGCCGGGCTATAGTGCTCAGCAGCCTCTACTGTTTAGTCCTCAATTTCTTGAGTTCCCTTGTCTCAGCAGAGGGTTTGGGCCTGGCCCTTAAATTTGCCCCTATGTCTAGCATTTCTTCTGGTGCTTCGAGAACAGATTGTTCCCGGTTGGTATCCCTTATTTCTTCCTCATGAACAGGTGGATTTTCTTCTACTTGGTTCTCCGCATGTGAATTCTCGGGTATCTCTTCCTCTGGCGGTCCATCGGGAGGACCTGCTAGGCTGGAGGGTTGGCCATATTCCCCCAAACTGGCCAGGATTGTGGCCAATTCTTCTTCGCCCACAGGGTCTCGCAGCGGGCTGCTTTCTGGCTGTATTACTTCCTCCTCCCGATTGTCTTGTTCAGTGACTACCTTGGAGTGTTCAGCTTCGGAGTGCATTTCTCCTTCCTTACCTCCTTCTCCTGCTTGTTCAGCCTCGTCCCCAGATTGTCCAACATTTTCATCAGAAGGTATTTCTTCTGGTTCTGGAGGTTTGTCTGTAATCTCAATTGGTTGGCTGGTGTTCCGAATCTTTTCCAGCCTCCCTCGTATTCGAGCTAGCTGAACTGATTTCCTTAGTTTTTCTGGTGTACAGGCAACAAGTTTTTCTGCTATCACTTCTCTGCGTTTTTCTGGTCGCTCCGGTGTATCTGAAGAATGCTTTTGTTTCGGAGCGACACGTTTTCCAGCTGCCACTTCTCTACGTTTCTCTGATTGTTCTGGCGTGCTGGAGGAAGTTTTAGGTTTTGGGGGTGGTGCAATCAATCCCCGCTCAATCAATGCAATGAGCTCCTCCCAACTGCTCTACTGTTGAGTGAGACTATGGCTCACTATCAATCGAATCAATCCATGGTGGCTAACAACTGCGTCTACGTGCTGGGCCGTTTTCAGGCTTCAGGCCGCATCATGCAATAGCGAATTTAAAAGTGCAGGCATATTTACAGACCATTTTTCTTTTAAAACAGCTAATAGTTTAAGATGGCGAGGTCTTACCACATCCTTCCTTCCTTCGCAAGTAATGTAGCTCTGTACTATCTTTGCTAGTTCGGTCCAGGGTTCTCCTAACGTAGCTGGCAGAACTCCCTTCCCTTTCACTGTTAAGCTTTGGCCTTCATCCTGAAAAATCTCCATAATCTTCTACAGTCTTTCTTTCTTCAGCGTCCATACAGGTCCGGTGGCTGGTAGGCCTGAAACTTTTGCAATTACATCGTCAGTGACCAGTGTCCGTCTTTCTCTTACAATGGAGTAGTCTTCCTGCAAGTTTTGCAGAAATTCCAATGCCATTGTCTCGTTTGTTTCTTGTAGGCGATTGAAATAATTCAGCCATCCAGCCTTTTCCAGGATCTCCCGAGCAGCAGCAGAGGCTGTCAATTCCTGGGGCTCGCTTCGGACTGCCTTACCTCCCATGGTTCTACTAAGGATTTTTAATGGAACAGCAACTGCCTGAGCTGTTTTGGGATGCAGAGAAGGTGATCGTCGCGAAAAAAACAGAGCATGCAGCAAAAATGGATTGCGGATGGCAACTTTGCGTAAAATAGAATTATCATACCGTTAAACCATGCCATTCCTTCGTACACTATCTACCCCGAATGGTGTGGTGACACGTACCCCGTGGAGTAATGAGATTACCTTCCCCCCTCACGATGTGATAGGCTGCCCCAACCGTCAAATAGAGGAACAGCAGCCATCGTGTTACCAGTCATAAAGAACAACATATAAAATTACGCCATGTTTTGGATAGACAACTAAATACCAAAATCGAGGCAAAAATGTGGATCGCGTTTTACATAAGAGCTTTGCATAATATGATGCGAGGCCGGGGGATGGGACGTCTGTCACTCGTACGAAGTCCCGAGCGGTCATTGTCAGTTCCTTTGCCATGATTGGTAGTAATAAGTATTCATGTGATATGTTAATCGGGGAATAAAAATATGAATTATTCATAGGATAGAAGAAACAAGAGGTATTAATATCATCCCTGTTGGTGTAACCCTTATGACTTCGATACCATTAACAGAGCTCTGCTGCCGACAGGTGTCCATAACCTTGGCAGAGTTGTTTATTTCACCCCCGGAACCATGATCCTGTATGTGTATAAAAATATTTTGTCAAAATACAGGCCATTATGCTGGCTTGGTAACTAAGTAGCCATAATGCCATTCACCAGGAAGGCGCGAAACGTGGGCAGGCCTGCTCTTTATGAGACCCCCTATCCTGCATTCGACAATAATTCACATTCGTCATTATTTTTCTCTTTTTTTTCTCTTGTTTTTTCAATACTTTTTCTTATATATTTACACATAAGGGTGGTTCAGCACTCCTTAAGAGTGGGAATGGCGGAAGAAGTCTTATCATCCCAACAGGAAGATATAAATCCTCTGTTCTTATTCTTATGTAATAATCAGAGAAAAATTTTAAGGAAATCGCCATGATAAAGATAACCAACCGGGGCAATGGGAATAAGTCAATGACAACGGGGATGAGAAGTAAGTATGTCCCCCCTCTTGTCCTCTTATCAATACTAGGCTCTATAAAGATAGCGATTTTATGATATGCTGACTTCGGCGTGTTGTAATTGATGTTCATTGCATAAGTGTATAGCTGTATCTTAAAGACTGGAGAGATGATGGGTGAAAAAGCATCCTCAATATGAATCATCACTGAGACAAAGATATGACTATGGTGTTCCTTTTGAAAGAGAAGAATCCATGCAAGAAAATAGTTGGGATGCCGTTCTCCTAAGATCATGAGTGTTGTCTACAAAAATTGTCAACTGCTGTTCCTTTTGGAAAGGAACAGCAAAAACTCGCAAATGCTGTCCCTTTTTGAAAAGGAACAGCAAAAACTCAAAACGTTGTTCCTTTAAAAAGGAACAACAAAACTCAAAACGTTGTTCCTTTAAAAAGGAACAGCAAAACTCAAAACAGCAAAACTCAAAATGCTGTTCCTTTTGAAAAAGGAACAGCGAAAACACGAACTGTTGTTCCTTTTGGAAAAGGAACAGCAAAAATACGAACTGTTGTTCCTTTTGAAAAAGGAACAGCAAAAACACGAACTGCTGTTCCTTTTGAAAAAGGAACAGCAAAAACACGAACTGTTGTTCCTTTTGAAAAAGGAACAGCAAAAACTCGAAGTGTTGTTCCTTTTGGAAAAGGAACAACAAAAACACGGAATTTTGTTCCTTTTGGAAAGAAGAACAACAAAAACACGAAATGTTGTTCCTTTTGAAAAAGGAACAGCAAAAACACAACAATGCCAAAAACACGAAAACAAGCAACTACTGTTCCTTTTGAAAAATGAACGGCAAAACTTCGCAACTGCTGTTCCTTTTGAAAAGGAACAACAAAAACCCCAAAAATGTTGTTCCTTCTGAAAAGGAACAGCAAAAATTCACACCTGCAGCAAAGACACAAAAACAAACCACTGTTGTTCCTTCTGGAAAAGGAACAACAAAAACTCAAAAATGTTGTTCCGTTTGAAAAAAAGGAACAGCAAAAACACATTGACTGTAAAGAGCAATCTTATGAAAGAGAGATCAAAGAAATATTAAAAAAACGTATATACAAGAACTTATGTACAAGTCAAAAGAATGAGTTCCTTACTGAATTGTAGGTGAGGAAGATTTTACTTCCTCTCCTAAAATTTTCATGTCAATATCTTGACGTAGTTGCTCATAGAAGGATTCCCGAGTGAGTGGCCTGCGATAGAGATGAACTCGATGGCCATTTACCTTGAATGCATATCCAGAACCATCGATTGTAATGAGAGTAAGGGTCCCATTATCATGTACTTTCTGGATTTCATATGGCCCCAGCCATCGAGTTTGCAGTTTCCCCGGGAAATCCTTAAACCGAGAGTCATATAACAGAGCCCAGTCCCCTTCGTGAAAGACTTTGTTCTTGATAAGTGCATCATGCCATTTAGCTCGCTGTTGTTGAATAAGTGATGTATTATGTAATGCAGAGAGCCTTATTTCGTCCAATTCATTAATCTGTTGTAGTCGATTGATTTGTGCCTCACTTAAATCTAGGCCAACTTCCTGTGCAGTTCGTAGGGTTTGGATTTCGAATTCTATGGGGAAAATAGGTTGTTTCCCAAACACTAATTGATAGGGTGAATAACCAGTGGTACTTCTCCAGGTGGTTCTATAGGCCCAGAGTGCTTCAGGTAGTCGGGCGGCCCAATCATGCCTATGTGAAGCAATGGTTTTTTTTAAAATTGATTCTATTACCTTATTGCTGCTCTCTACTTGCCCATTCGCCTGTGGGTGATATGGGGTAATAATTTTGTGCTGGACGTGATAGTTGTTAAGTGTTGCAGCTAATTTGTTTCCAGCAAATTGAGGTCCTCCATCTGTATTTATTTCTCTCGGAAGGCCATATCGTACAAACAAATGGAATAGGAACTGAACTACCGAATCTTCTGTAGCTCTAGGTAACGCTTCGGCTTCAACCCATTTGGTAACATATTCTGTGGCTACCAAGATATATGTTTTCTGATTTGATGATGGGTTGATGGGTCCAACGAAGTCAAGAGCCCACCGTTCAAATGGTTCAATGACCAATTGTGGCCTCAGAGGCATCTCGTCGGCTTGACCAGGTCGTCTTGCTCGCTGGCAGCTGTCACAGGCTTGAACGAATTTCTTCGCATCCTTAAAAATTGTAGGCTAGTAGTATCCTATCTGCAGTACTTTATGTGATGTTCTTTTTTCTGCAAAGTGTCCCCCGCATGGTCCGTCATGATAGGCTTTTAAGATGTCAAAAATTTCATCTTCTTGAATACATCTCCTGATTTGCATGTCTGCCCCTGTGTGGAACAAATAGCCCCCAATCCACGAAAATCGAGTGCTCTTCTGAACAATCTGCTTACGTTCATTAGGGGTTAAGTGCTTTGGTAGTTTACCTGTTGCAAGGTAATTGGCAACATCAGCATACCAGGGTGTTTGAGCAGCAACAACAAACAGGTGTTCATCCGGAAATTGGTCTTCTACTGCTGCTGCTTCAATTGGTTTTGGTATCCATGAGAGAAAATCAGCTACAGGGTTTTCCTTGCCGGGTCTATCTTTGATTGTGATATCAAATTCCTGCAATAAGATCAACCATCTTGTTACTCTGGCATTTGTAACAGGCTTATTTGCTAAATATTTAATAGCAAAATGATCTTTATATAACACAACGGGATAGCCTGTGATATAATGTCTAAATTTATTGACAGCATGTATTACAGCGAGGAATTCTTTTTCGGTGACAGTGTAATTTAATTCAGCAGGGGTTAAATTTTTGCTGATATAATAAATAGCATAAGGTTTTTTTATCCTCCTCTTGTCCAAGGACTGCACCGATTGCTGTGTCTGAGGCATCAGATGAGATTTGGAATGGTAAATTCCAGTTTGGTCCTCGAAGGACTGAAGCCATTGATACAAGCTTCTTTAAATCCTGGAAAGCGCGGTCACATTTTTCTGTCCACGTGAAATCAACATTACCCATTAGTGCATATAAAGGTGCAGCAATGTGTGAATAATGTTCTATAAATCGTCTGTAATACCCAGAAAATCCAATAAAGCTGCGTACCTCCGTTTGAGTAGTGGGGGTGGGAATAAGCAAAAGAATCTGAATTTTAGCCGGATCTACCTGAATGTCGGCTGCTGAGATGTAGGGCCCTAGAATAAGCCCTTATGTCATCATCATATAACACTTTTCGTGGCTTAAGCAAAGCCTGGTAGCAATGCAGCGCTGTAGGACTTTTTCTAGAGTGTCTAGAGCTGGATCAAAATCATCTCCATATGGTGTAAAGTCATCCATGTAGACTTCAAGCCCATCATTTATTAAGTTTTCAAAGATGCTAAGAATGGCCCTTTGGAACGTGGCAGGGGAATTACATAGGCCAAAGGGTAGAACTCTATAGGCGAACGTTCCCCAAGGACAAGTAAAGGTAGTTTTGTCCTAGTCTTCAGGGGCAATCTGAATCTGATTGTATCCACTGAAGTCATCTAGGAAAGAAAAGAATTTCTTTCCTGCTAACATGTCCAGTACTTGGTCTATGAATGGGAGGGGAAAATGGTCTTTTTGTGTGGCTTTGTTTAGCTCTCTATAATCCACACAAATCCTCCATTTCCCATTCTTCTTGGTTACAACCACAAGTGGAGAGACCCACTTACTATCAGAAATAGGATAAATAAAATTAACATCTAAAAGCTTCTGAAGATCTGCTTTCACAACATCTTTTAGATGGGGGTTGAGTCTTCTTTGCGGTTGACGGACAGGTCTTGCATCTTTTTCTATATAAATATGGTGGGTGCACAATTGGGGATCAATCCCTTTCATATCAGGGTAGTCCCATGCAAATGCTTCTTGATATTTTCGTAACAGATGGATGAGTTTTATTTCTTGGTCCGGTGTAAGGTTGGCATTGATGTTTAGTGTTTTTCCTGGTTCAATTTCCACTACTTTACTATTAGCAACAGAAGTCACAGGTATCGTTTGGTCATGTGTATCTTTCAAGGGGTCTTCTTCCAGTTCGTTCTCGAATGCAACTTCTATCATAAAACACTGTGCATGAGGTCTAGATTCAGTTTGACTAACGAAGTTATTGATGGCATCATCTTTTGTTTGATCTTTAAAGTCTAGAGCCTTTTGTATAGTCAATGGTGATCTGATATTGTCAGTAAGGTATGATACAGGGTGCTGGTTAGTTTTTATCATTGTAAGACTTGGTTGTGCTGGAGGATATAGGACTAGATTTTTGATATTTGGTCCTTTGGTTATTGTCATATTCCCCTGCCGACAACCAATGTATGCATCGGCAGTGGCCAGTTAGGGTCTACCTAAAATTAGAGGGTGTCCATCTAGTCGGGTTTTTGGATTAATTACCAGGAAGTCAGTCGGGTATTCCCAAGAATCTACAGAGACCATGACATTGTATAGAGTTCCTTCTGGTCGCACTATCGATCGGTCAACCAATTCTAACAAAGTAGAAGTGGGTTCTACCGATGTAATCCCAAGCTTTTGGCACGTAGAAGTTGTCAAAATATTAATTACAGCTCCTAGATCAACTAAAGCATTAGTCAAAGTCTGTCCATAGATTTGAACAGTTACTATTGGGTTTCCCAGATCTTCATATTTAGTGGGTATTCCTGATAACAAGTCAGATAAAGCACCGACTACTTGGACTCTTGGGTTAGTGGTTGGATTCCTCCTTGATTTCTCTATGCACAATTCTTTTATATTTTTTGCATATATAGGGATGTCTTGAATGGCTTGGAGGAATGGAATTCTTATGTACATATTTTGTAACTCCCCCAGAATGTCAAAGTCTGGATGTTGTATAGGTCGTGGTATGACTAATCGTTCTGGGAAGGGAGGAGCGGGTGCATTTATTTGATGATGAGTCTGCTCCTTATTTACGCTCTCTTGTTGTAACGGTTTTTCTATTGGTAACTGATATTCAATGTGCATTGTTTTATCTCCCTCTGTTTCTATTATTCGTCCAGATCTTAACTGAAGATCATTGCACTCCCTTAGTTCAGGTCCGATTTCTGTTGATTCTATGATTTGGAGAGACTGGATTGGCCTATTATTAGGATTAGGATTAGGTTGGGCTGGGAGTTGCGGTCTCAGATTAGACTGGGAATTTTGTTGCAAAGCTGGCAGAGTCGGTTGAGGGAGCAGAATAGTTCCTGTTGGCTGATATGTCGCTCTTGGCCAATTTGTCTGCCAGGGTGAACTTTGTGAAGTAGGGGGGGTCCATTGCGGAGGGTATGAGTTATTCTGCCAATATGGTGGAGTGTAAGGAAAATTCGGCCAACCCAATTGGCTTAGTTGATTCATCCATGGATTTGGAGAAGGAAATGTTTGTGATGACCAGTTCGGCAATGGGGTTTGAGATTGATTTTGCCACATACTATATTGTGGAGGCTGAAAAGAAGAAGTCGGGTCTGAAAACATACCTGATTGCCTTGGTTTCCATTGGCGACGCTGGTTAACAAAGTATGCTGATTTTGGTTCTTCTTCTGCTTCCTTATATACTGCTTTCAATCCAGGAAGTGAGGGGCAACTTTCGGTAAGGTGATCTTTTGTACAGATGGCACATGTTTGAACTGTATCCAGTGGACATTCCTTGTGGCTATGCTTTCTTCTACATCAGGGGCAGAAGATCACCAAATTCTGTTTTGCCTCAATCTGCTTCTGTTTAGCCTGCACAATATCAAGTTGTGTAGTTAATGTCCCCTGAATATCAGTTTTAAAATTTTCTAATAAATTGCCAAGTTCTACACGTGTTACTCCTTCTGTTGGTGCTTTGTTATCTCTGACAAACCGATCATATTCTGCTGGTTTTATCCTTGTGCTGCCTCTCGAACTTCGGATACATAGATCAATGATGTCAGCAAAATTTTCTTGATAAATATCCCCTTTTCCCATGATATTTAATGTTTCGATCCACTGCTCTTTCATGCCTCTGATTAATGCAGTTTTTAACACATTATCAGGCAGTGGTAATGATGCATAAGGCGACCTTTGTAAATTATACTGAAAACGTTCTACATATTCTTCTAATGTTTCATTCAGTCTAGCTATCATTTGGAATATTTCATCTTTCAATTCTCTAGACCTACAGTAGTCTTGATATTTCTTTAGAAAAGATTCCTTCATCTGCTCCCAGTTATTTATAACCCCACCACCTAAACCCATAAACCATCTTAAGGCTGCTCCTTTCAAAGTGGAGGGGAACAACTTTAATTTCTGGGGGTCAGTGGTGTAATCATATCCCCTGCATAATACATCAAATTCAAATAAGAATGCATCTGGGTCTTCTGATGTAAGTCCATGAAATGTAGGAATGTGTTGAAGGGGAATTGCTTTCATAGGAGCATTTGCTGCGGAATCCACTATAGGATATTGTAATGTAGAAGTTTGAGTATTGGGCTGATTCTGCGCCATAGGATCGAATATGTGCCAATAACCTTCCGGGATTTCTAAAAGGGTATTCTTAGGCTGAGAAGGTACGGTTTTGGTTGTCTTAATAGCACTTCCTTTGTCCGGAATAATGAAAGCTCCTGTTACTTGAGGAGATTGAATCCCTTCAATGATTTTTACAGCGCTTCCTTTATCTGGGCTTTCTAATGGATGGATTATCCTAGGAGATCTTGGCTCTTCAACTTCTCCTGTTTCCCCTTCTCCTTCACAAAGATTGCTTAGATTCCCTTCCTGCAGTCGTTCTGGAATAGAATTTTCAATTTCTTGAAAGTCTTGTTCATCAGTCTGACTATGCACCTCAGCGAAGGCTACAGATGGTGATCGCGTGGCCTGAAGGGAACCAGTAGGCTGTTTAGAATTGGTTTTTCTGAGACCTACTGATGGCTGAGATTCAGTTTTCTTATAGATTTCGTCTATGAAGGTTGTTCGGCCAAGGGTTACCGGCCCTTTGGCTTTTTCGGGTTCGAATGGAGGTTTGATAATTTTTTCTGGCTTTTTCTGCTTAGTCATGCATTATATAAACTACCAAATTCTATTCAACCCACAATTCTGCCAAGAAAGCGGACGGTGGAGCAGGGCTTTTACATGCTCCGTACGCAGGTTCTTACCTTTCGTTTTTAAAATCCAACTCTCCCCTAGCAGACTCGTACACTACTCTGTAAAAGACAAATGGCTGTACTATTTCCCCGGCAACGATGCCAAAATGTAGAGTTGTAACAAGGGTCTCTTTCACCTCTAGTTATGCTACATTAATAAGTCAATCCGGGAACGCTTTGTTATTGCAAAGAGTAGCTCAATCCGAGGCTATTCATCAGAGTAATGCTCGTAGTACAGTGTCTAGAAAATACAAGAGTAAATGGATGCTAAACTATAACTAATTTGCTTTTAAAAGAAAGGAATCACACCAGGCGATTTATCAGTCAAGGGTGCGGAAGCGATAACCCATCCCTCTAGAAACTGATGGAAGAAAAATAGAGTATGGACCAAAGATCTGGGAGCTAAGCAGCGACTTGCTGACTCACTACATCTTTAGACCTTCTCTCACACTAAAACAGTAAATGCAAGGAAATGGAACAGCAGAAAGTAAAATGGAACAGCAAACGGAAAGTGGAACAGCAAATCTGAAATGGAACAGCAGTAAATGGAACAGAAATAAATGGAACAGCAACTCAGTAAACTAGATCTCGCGAGTTAGAACTGAACTTGCTCTATTGAACTAAACTCCCATTCCGCAATCAAATAACAATCTTCAAAAAAAATTCCAAAGAACGTTACTTTATGAGGCGATATTCAGAAATGAATTATGGAACAACATTTATCATATATACACAACACACTTACTATAGCAATCTGATGATTTAAGAGAATATGACTATGTTTCCAGATAGAATAATATTACTTCCAGATTCCCACAAATAAGAGTTCAAATGAATCCAATACAACAATATTCAATATGAAGGCTCTGTAACAGAAACAGTTGTCTTAAATAGTGAACATGCAATCAACTCTGAAAAGATTCATTCACACAATACAGAGTCACTTACATAAATTTCCCGAATGAAACCATTAATGAATTAGTCGTAACAGAGCATGGAACAGCATATGACAAACACGTCAGATTACCAAACTATATAAACAATCCACATAGAAACAAAATTATAATGATACAAAAGCAACTATCCTTCGGAGCCAGGCCCTTAGCTTCCAAGGATACACCGCCTTAGATTACTCCAGACGCAGAGATGAAATAAAGCACCAAGTCTTCGGTATTAATGCATCAACAAAAGTACAGCAAAACAAGTCTTAACGAGACTCGATGATCAAAGTTCAAACTGAGTCTTAAATTTACATATATGAAAAAAGGTCTCTCGAGCTTAACACTGCTGCCCCTTTTTATAAGAGTAATGGCGGAGGTATCTAGGTAGAAAAAATAAGCAAGACAGTGATCCCTCAGGATCAAAGATCCTGAGGGATTCGCCAAGCTGTTAATCCTTGATTTTCCTTTCCCTGCTCCGCCGAATCGATAATTCCTCTTTCTTTCCCGGGTCATTCTGCTTCTATCCACTTGATCTCGTTCACATCCGGTTCCCTTCCAAAGGGACAGCAGTTACTCTTCCTTTGTCTTTTCCTCTTAAACAGTAATCCTTCGTTTCCACCCTTTTCTGCATGAAAAAAATAACAATTATCAGTGATTAAGCTTTTCATACTAATTCTCACATATTCTACTAAAAATGCTTTATCTCTTTAAGTTCATTATGCAGAAAGGGTTACAATTGCTACCAAAAAGTCACTAAATTGTTTGTCAAAAACATACCTTTCCAGAGCTCCACAACAAGAATTTTACATAACAATCCTAGATAAACTTGGGAAAGATAATCTAGTGGTTGATTTTCTTTCTAGGCTAACTGTTGGTGCTAAATGCATGCCTATTGAAGATTCTTTTCCTCATGAATACCTTTTTTCTATTTCAATTAACTCACTATGGTATGCATACATAGCTAATTGTCTTGTTGTGAGAATATTTCCACAATACCTATCCTCCAGCTAAAAGAGAATAATTTTCCAACAAAGTTCTGGATATTCTTGGATTGAGGGAAATCTCTATTACACTGGGCTAGATCATCAGATTAGGCGTTGTGTGAGGGAGGATGAAATATTTTATATCCTTACAGCTTGTCACAAGGAACCTTGTGGAAGACACTTTACATATAAGAGGACAAGATACAAGGTGCTCTCAACCGGATACTATTGGCCCACAATATTTTAGGATGCTAAGAAATTTGTGAAGGGATGTGAAAACTACCAGAGAATGGTTCAACTACTCTAGTTAGATGAGAGGCCATTACAACCTCAAATAGTTTTAGAGCCATTTGAGAAATGGCCCCTGGATTTTGTAGGACCAATTAACCCTTCATGCCATCAAAATTCCTACGTCCTAGTCTGCACAGACTATGTCACAAAATGGGTCAAGGAGAAGGCATTGAATAGAGCCACAAAGAAGGCTATTTTAGACTTTTTGTTTGAAGACATTTTTGTTCACTTTGGGATACCCAGAGAAATAGTGATAGATGGAGGGCCCCAATTCACATCTCATTTGATTTAGAAGCTAGTTGAAAAATACAAAATATGTCATTGGATTACTTCACCTTATCATCCATAAGCGAATGGAAAAGTGGAGAGCACCAACAAGGATATTGAGGGAATTCTTACCAAGGTTGTGGCCAACCATTGGAGGAATTGGGCTGATAAGCTTCCAGAGGCATTGTGGGCATACAAGACTACATGGAGGAATACTACATGATTCTCACCATACGAATTAGTGTATGGTAAAAATAATTTATTTCCCATAGAGTTTGAAATCACAACATTAAGAACAACGCTCTAAGTGAACTTGGATCTATAATAGCAAAAAATAAATTGTTGAACCAGCTCAATGAGTTAGATGAGAAAAGACTAGCTACTATTCAACAAACATACATCATTCAAAAGAAAAGGGATAAGTGACATGATATATTCATTAAAAAGAAGAAGTTTCAAAAAGGAGATTGGGCTCTATTATATGATTCGAGATTGAAGGATTGCAAGGGGAAGCGTTGCACCAAGTAGCTAGGTCCTTATGAAGTCGACATAGTCTTTGACAATGGGACTGTGAATTTAGTTACCATTGACATTGATAGGACACCATTACTTGCTAATGGGCACCATCTTCGACTATATCACAAATGAACTTCAAAGGATTCATTCATCAACATTGTCACAGATTCTGACCTTTAGATTATAGGGGTAGGGGAAAATTCTCCTACAATACCAAATTTTTAATTTTCTAATAAGTGTGACAGCTGAAACCAAATTTAGGTTGCAGTTGTTACACCCAGTAAAAAAAAAAAAAAACATAAAAAATGTAACAAAAAAATGTAAATAAGAATCTGATTGTGAAAACATCTTATAGGGGCGCAGGAAGACAAATTGTGACAATTGAAAACCACCATGTGGTTTTTGTTACATGTTATTTTCTTTCTGTAACAACATCATTTATCTCATGCACATCTTACAATATGTTGTTACAAGTTTTAGCCTTTCCTTGTTCTTTTCAAATTTTTGTAAGTATCTGTAACAGTAGTGTAAATAAGAATCTGTTGTAGAAATAGTGTTAGCAATTGTATTTGTTTTTACATGTGTAAAAACTGACAACCTGTAGCAGTGACCCAGGCAAAATTATTTTCCGCAATAAATAACATTCATCAACATCTTTCTACAGGATAAAATGACACAACTAGCACATCATCACTGAAATTAATTATATCACGGGTACCTTTTTGCTAGTCCCTTTTTGCCACATCACCTCAGATACATCATGCAAAAGGTGTATCGCTGGAAGGAAACCCATTGGTAGAAAATGGGTGTTCAAGAAGATGACGAATGCAAAAGGAAAGGTGGAGAAATACAAAGCTCGCCTAGTAGAAAAAGGTTATTCATAGGTGCCAGGAATTGATTTTGGTTATATTTTCTCTCCTGTTGTGAAGGTATCTTCTATTAGATTACTTTTATCTGTTGCTGCTACTTTTGATTTTGAGGTAGAACAGATGGATGTGAAGACAACATTTCTTCTCAGGGATCTAGAAGAAGAGATCTACATGAAGCAACCTGAAGGCTTTGCAGTGAAGGGTAAGAAAGAACTGGTATGCAAGTTAAACAAGTCTTTGTATGGGCTAAAATAGTCACCAAGGATGTGGTATCATAATTTTGATACATTTATACGTGGACTTGGCTTCACAAGAAGCAAAGCAAATCACTATGTGTATTTTAAATTAATTGGTGACCGTGTTGTTTATTTGGCCTTGTATGTGGGTGATATGTTATTGGCTAGAAATGACAAATAAATTGTTCGACATTCGAAGACCCAATTGTCCTCGAAATTTGACATGAAATATCTTGATGTTTCAAACTATATTTTAGGCATGGAAATTAAAAATGATTGGGGAAAGAGGAAGCTCTGGTTAAACAAGAGGAATTATGTTGAGACAATATTGCAGAGGTTTAATATGCAAGATAGTAAACTGGTGAAGGTTCCTATTCATGTAGGTGTGAAGTTATCCATTGAACAGTGTCCCAAGTCACAAGAAGAGGAAGAGGACATGTCCCGTGTTCCATATGCAAGTGTAGTTGGTAGCCTGATCTATGCAATGGTTTGTACTAGACTAGACATTGCACATGCAGTGGGAGTATTGAGCAGGCTTATGTCAAAACCAACGAAGGAGCACTGGACAACAGTGAAGTGGGTTTTCAGGTATTTGCGCGGCACTAGTGATTATGGTTTGTGCTACCAAGGAAGACCAGGATTGGACAGAGTGTTGGATATTCATGGCTTTGTTGATGTAGATTGGTTTAGAGATCTGGATCAGAGAAGATCTACAAGTGGGTATGTGTTTAACCTATTTGGAGGTGTAGTCAGTTGGATGAGTAAGAAACAATCTGTAGTGGCACTATCAACTACAGAGTTAGAATGCAGGCAGACACTCATGCAAGAAAGGAAGTAGTTTGGTTGCAGATATTGTGTTCAAGTATGGGGTTAGTACAAGGAGCTATAAGGATAGACTGTGATAACCAAAGTGCAATATTCTTGGAAAAGAACCCTGTATATCATTCAAAGACAAAGCACATTGATGTTCAGTATCACTTTTTGAGGGATATGATAGAAGACAAAAAGGTGTTGATGGTAAAGGTGGACACTTTGAAGAATACTGCAGATGCATTGAAAAAATTTGTGAGCTCTGAGAAGTTCTCTTGGTGTAGAGAAACAATGGGCATTGCAAGGCTGGATAAATGACTAAGCTCTCATGTGGCCCCCTATGCAAAGAAAACAACAAGTGGGAGAATGTTCGGTTGTGTTATATTCTTTCCATGACTAGCCCACGTAGTTAACCGGAGGGTTAGAAGGGGGAGGAGCCCCCCCCTTTGTTGCGGCGATTGTGTATTCAAGGGAGTCGCAGGGGGTTTGAGGGGTGCAGGTAAGCCCACTCTATGGGGTCTAGGGTAGCGCCCCATAAAATTTTGTTTTTGGACCCTATATTAGGTTGAGCATACCTACCTATGGTTTTGTGCATGTTTTTCGCACATGGCTTTGGATGCGATGATTTTCGGTCCATGGTTTGGATGTGATGGTTTTTAGTCCATGGTATTGGATTCTTTGGCATGTATAAATATGTATTGTAACATTGAAAGGAACATAATGAAAAATCAAGCTGGTAGTCCCAGTTTTTGGATCCAGGGGAAAGTCTTTGTGTATATGTGTTTTATGTGTTATGCTCTTGCATTGTTTATTTTCTCTGTTCTAGAATTTGTATGAAGGTAATTTCTGTACAAGGTTAAAACCTACAAGAATAAGGCAAGAACTCGACGTGAGGTGAGACTCACCATGCAGATAGGAGAATACGAAATGGACCAAGTTATCTTGGACCTAGGATCCGATGCAAACGTTTTTCCAAAACATACATGGGAGAGAATGGGGAGAACTGCACTGCAGTGGTCTCTGATTCAATTAAGGATGGAAAATCAGTAGAAATTCATCCTAATGGGGAGATTGCAGGGGGTAATAGTTGATATTGAAAGCACGAGCACACTAGTTGATTTTGAAGTGATAGAAATTGTGGATGACAGAAATCCCTACCCCGCGCTCCTTGGGATCAATTGGGCCACTGAAATGAATGGGGTAATCAATCTAAAAAAGCAGAAGATGATATTTGAGAAGAAATTGCTCTACGTAGTGGTACCACTAGACCCTACAGAAGGACCATGCTATACTGAACCAGTCTGCGATTATGAAAGTGATGACGATTTGGACCAGATTTATAAGATAACGACGTGAGATCAGGATTGGGTGAATCCAACAGCAGACGGATTTATTATTGGGACCACGAGAGTTCCTGCAGGTCATATTTAGACAAAGAACTGGAGCACTGGCATAATCGACTGCATGAATTGTCTACACTGCGGTGTAATATGATGACCAAGTCATTGTGATGTGTATCATTAGAGGTAAGAAATATGCCTTACTATGATGGTTTAATTGATGTTGATCACTTTTTGTATGCATTCGAGAGAGAAGTGACAGAGAAACATCGCTTGCATGCCCTGGACTGGGCACTACACACTACACCTGTGAGATGGTGGGTCACACACAAGGACAATTTTGATGACTGGCGCGTATACAGAAAATTGATGAGAGTGCGGTTTGGCCACCCACAAGTGTGACTAATGGAAAAATATGATTAGAGAAATGATCCACATGACCATTTGGCCAAATGGACTAAATCATATGGAGCGAAGCCTTAGTGAGAGTGGCTCCATATGTTTTCATACTTTTGATGATATACTGATGAATTAGTGCTTGGAGACAGAACTCTACCATGGCACTGAAGAATGAGATGTTTTGCACCAAGGATTTTTTATGACGTTCAGATTTGAGGATGGGTTTGAATGTATCGACGAAGCATTGCAGGAGATTAAGGTAGTAATCTTAAGAATACCACAATATCCTCTAGATCTGATTTAGCCTGATTGGACTACCCTGTTATCGGGAAATCTAGTGTGCACTCGGAGCTGCTAGTCCCACTAAGACTGGTAGCTATCTTAGAAACAAACAAACTAAAACTACTTTCGCTTTCCTTTATGAGAAGTAGATAAGAGGGGAACAAAGGACACCAACCTCAGTCTTACACTTAGTTCCTTGCTTGGTTCCTCTCCCTTCTGACAGATCCTTGCCGCTTTTCCTTCATATACCTAGCTTCAAAGAGCACCTGTGGAATCAAAGCAGGATAACACTATCGAAGAACAAAGATCTACAATCATAAACAATATAGGACCAGATATACATTGACCACATAAATGCATATACAATCAAACATACAAGAATGTGGAGGAAAACTTGAATAGCTTTATTGATATAAAGTGTTATGCTCTTAACCTGCAAAGTAATACCCAAACATAGAATTTGCGAAGAAAAGATACCGAGAACACATAATATGCGAAGAAAATATACCCAGAGCACAGAATAGCAATGATTTTATTATTCAGAGAGAAATGTTCACAGGTCTCTTCGAGGGGGCAACCTCCAATAGAGCAGAGCTCGATTACAAAACAAGACGCGATACTCCTCGCAGGGAGTCTCTATCCTTTATATATGACTCATACATACAATACCACAGGCCAATATCGTGGGTTTTATTAATACCAACTATCTAATACTACCGCCCATTTACCATCTATCTAATACTACCGCCCATTTGCAACTAACTGTGGTCCCGTCATTAATTGTGTGTTAACCACTTACAAATATTAATATAGGCTTTATTGACTCTTGACTATGATGTGATCCCATGACATAAATAAGGGGGTTAGGGTGGGACCCTAACATGCCCTCCCCCTTAAGACTAGCCTTGTCCTCAAGGCTGAAGCTGCGGAAACTGCTGAAGAATAGTGGCTGGTTCCCAAGTTGCATCTTCCGGAGAGGTGTCTTTCCATTTGATGAGGACCTCCTTAATCATGCGGCCGCGCAGGTGCTTGTCTCGTGTGTCTAGAACCTGTTCAGGTTGAAGCCAGATTGACCCTTCTTCGTCCAATTCAGGTAGACTGGTTTGAACTCGGCAATTGTTCCCAATCACTTTCTTGAGGCACGATACATGGAAAACTGGGTGGATTTTTGCTGTAGGTGGAAAATCCAACTTGTAAGCCACTTCTCCAATGCGCTGAAGTACTTGGTATGGTCCGTAGAATTTTGGAGAGAGCTTTTGACAACCCTTGTCTTTGAGTGATGTTTGCTTATATGGTTGCAGCCTCAAAAAGACCTGATCCCCTTCTTGAAATTGGCGCTCTGAGCGATGTTGGTCAGCCTGTTGCTTCATACGGTTCTGAGCTTGATGAAGATTCTCGCACAGATGGGCAAGCATGGTTGCGCGGTGTTGTAGGAGTTGATCCACGGCTTGTACTTTGGAGCACCCCGTGAGATAAGAAGTAGGGGAAGGCGGAAGTTGTCCATAGACTGCTTCATAGGGAGTCATTTTGGTGGTGGCATGATAGTTGGTGTTATACCACCACTCCGCCAGAGGTAACCACTGTACCCAAAGGTGTTGCTTTTCTGAAGTGAAACACCTAAGGTAGGTTTCTAGACATTTGTTGACGGCTTCGGTTTGACCATCTGTTTGCGGATGATATGAAGTACTGAGTTTGAGTTGAGTGCCTTGTATTCTGAAGAGCTCCTGCCAAAAATTACTGGTGAAGATTGGGTCGCTGTCGGACACAATAGAAGTGGGCATGCCATGCAATTTGAAGATCTGATCCATGAAAGTTTGAGCAACCAAAGTTGGTGTAAATGGTTGGGGTAGGGCGCAGAAATGAGCATACTTCGACAGTCGGTTCACAACCACCATGATGACTAACTTGTTCCCAGACTTTGGAAGACCTGTAATGAAATCCATGGAGACCTCCGTCCAAATTAACGTCGGAATGGGCAATGGTTGTAATGTGCCTGGTGTGTTGACAGTTTCCCCTTTGTGGCGTTGATAGACGTCACATTCGGCTACGAAAGTAAGGATGTCCTGTTTCATGCCAGCCCAAAAAAATGATCTTCTGGTGCGAGCATACATCTTCTGAAAGCCCGAATGTCCTGCAATGGTAGATGAGTGCAATTCTGCCAAAATGCGACTTTTGAGGGTGGATGTTGGCGATATTACGACTCTGTCCTTGTAGCAAAGAATATCATTCTGCCATGAGTAGCCCTTGCTGGAATTAGGATCTACCTGCAATTGAGAAATGAGTTGGGAGAGCCCGGGATGTGAAAACCATTCCCTGCGAGCCTCTTCAATCCAGTCGGGAATGGGGGGGGAAATTGCGAGCAGAGTACTTTCGTCCTCAAATTGGCGCGACAATGCATCTGCTACCCTGTTGTCTTTCCCTTTTGTTGTAAATGATCTCATAATCATATCCCAACATTTTGGCTAACCATTTATTTTGTTGTGGGGAAGATAGGCGTTGCTCCAAAAAATATTTAAGACTATGATGATCTGTGCGGATTTGGAAACGTCGCCCCAATAAGTAAGGTCGCCAGGTCTCTACTGCATGTAAGATGGCCATCATTTCCTTCTCGTAGGTAGATTGGCCCAGATTCCTCCCACTTAGTTGTTGGCTGGTGAAGGCCAATGGTCGCCCTTCCTGCATTAAGACTGCTCCAATACCTATTCCCGAAGCATCACATTCAATGACAAATGATTTGGTGAAGTCCGGTAGTGCTAAGACAGGAGTGGAACACATGGCGGTTTTGAGAGCGGTAAATGCCTGTTGTGCTTCCTCGTTCCAGAAGAAGGAATTTTTCTTTAGGAGTTGCGTTAGGGGTTTCGCTATGCGGCCATAGTTGCGAACAAATTTACGATAATAGCCTGTGAGACCCAAAAATCCTCTCAAGCTTTTCAAGGTCTTAGGTTGAGGCCATTCTTGCATTCCCTGGATCTTTTTGGGGTCCACCTTGACACCTTCACGCCCCACAATGTGGCCCAAATACTCAACTTCTTCCATGCCAAACGAACACTTAGACATCTTGACAAATAATTTATGCGTGTGGAGCAGTTGCAAGAGTAGATCTACATGCTGAAGATGTGCCGCCCAAGTGCCACTATAGATGAGGATGTCATCGAAGAAGACAAGAACAAATTTTCTGAGATATGGTTTGAGGAGGTGATTCATAAGGCTCTGAAAAGTAGAGGGGGCATTACAGAGACCAAATGGCATGACCAGGAACTCATAATGGCCTTCATGAGTTCTGAAAGTTGTCTTGGGAATGTCGACTTCCTTCATGCGAATTTGGTGGTAGCCTCAGCGAAGATCCAACTTAGTGAAGAATTGAGCCCCATTGAGTTCGTCCAGCAAATCGTCAACCACTAGGATGGGAAATTTATCTTTGACTGTTAACTTATTGAGGGCCCTGAAGTCGGGACACATCCGCCACTCCCCATCTTTCTTGAGGACCATGACCACTGGGGATGAATAAGGACTAATGCTGGGACGAATGACACCTGCTTCCAACAATTCCTTGATGATTTTTTCTATTTCATTCTTTTGGGTGAACGGATATCTGTATGGCCGCACATTTGGGGGTTGGGCCCCTGGAACCAATGTGATGCTATGATCATGTTCCCCTCGTGAGGGTGGAAGCTCATGAGGCTTGTCAAAGACCGTCCGATGTTTATTTAAAATCTGTTGCATCTCAGGATGAATTGGCAGAGACATGGTGTCTACTACCTGGATGGCATTAAATTGAGCTACCACTCCATGATGGCCCTTTTTTAACAATTTTTCCATCCTATGCGAGCTGATGATAGAGGGAGCTCCCTCCTGTAGTCCACAGAGGGTATGTGTGGAGTTTTTCTGCTTAAAACTCATATATAACTCCTGGAAATCCATTGTGATTGGCCCAAGAGTGCAGAGCCATTCCGCGCCTAGGACAATGTCGCAACCCCCCATGTGTATTGCAAACATGTGGGTTTTCAATTGATAATCCCCCATTTGAATTTTGACATTTTCACAGTGACCTTCACATTTCATTGTGCCCCCATCTGCAATCTGGACTTGGAAGTTAGAAACTGCCCGGACGAAACAATGTGCTGCTTCAGCGATCTTTTGATGGATGAAATTATGGGTACTTCCACTATCAATCAAGACTACTACTGGGCGATGTTTAAGAAAACCCCTGATTTTGAGAGTTTGAGGGGAAGAAATTCCTGCCAATGCATTTAGCGAAATAATTGGTTCATCAGATACAATTTCCTTTTGGTTATCTTCTTCGATCTCCTCCGGTTCCTCAAGTGGTGGATCCTCCTCAGTGGAGCTGTAGTCAGTGGCATCTATTTGAAAAAACTTGTGCTCTTTGCATTTATGACCCGGGGAATATTTTTCATCACAGTAATAACATAGTCCTTGCTTCCTTCTTTCGGCCATTTCCGCAGGTGACACCTTTTAAATCTTAAGTGTCTGAGTCGTATTGGGAGCCTGTGAGGGACGACCTTTAGCAGGGAAGTTGGGGCGGCTGGATTGGGCAGTTAATGCACGTTCCACCTTACAGGCTACCTGGCAAGCCTCCGTCCATGTGGGAGGGTGGTGGAGTAGAACCTGAGCTTTGATGGCTTCTTTAAGACCGCTGATAAAGCATTCCATGTAGAACTCATCTGTGAGACCCCTAGTGTGGAAGGCTAAGGCTTCAAAAGCAGTAATATATTCCTCCACTGTACCCGTCTGTCGGAGCTTAGTGAGACGCCCCAAAAAAGAGTCTTCCTGTTCAAAGCGACTGCGAAGAGTTTTGGCAAATTGGGTCCAATTCTGAAAATGTCCATTGCAACGCTGATGCAATTCCTTCCATTGCCATCGTTCATTGTCCAAGTACATGGTGCCCACCATAAGCTTAGTCCCCTCATCTATGATATGATTCAATTGGAAATACTGCTCCATTTGTGCTAGCCATGCAGATGTGTGAGAACCGTCAAATTTATGCATATCCAACTTGGGAGGTCGCTGACTAGGTGGTGGATGGGTGTGCCAGACGTGATGAGAGTGGCTAGACTCACCCTCATGGTATTCATGGCCATTATACGCCTCCTCGTGGGCTGGCTCCTTGCCCTTTGGGAGTGCATCATGTATCTAGTTACTTATTCCTTTAAGCTCAAGTTCGATATTCTTCACCACAGTTTGGAGGGAGTGCACATGGTCTTCAATTTTGTCAATCCTTTCATTGGCCATCGCTTGAGCGCAAGTTTCTACCATACAACAACCTGAGGAAAAAATTGGGACCGCCTAAAAATTTTTTACTAAGAAATTGAATGGTACCACCTTGCTCAGCTCGTCGTCCTGATTCTAATGGGCTAGGTCACCAATAAACGCCCCGGAAGATCTCAGACTTTTTTTTTTTTTTTGGAAAACTCCTAACAAAGTTTTACTCCTTCCTGATCAATACTGTAGTCGCCAAATCCTCAGAATGTCAATGCCGCCAAAACTCCTACGAAAATTATATCCAGGGATATGAACCCTTCACAACTACTCTGATCTAGTGGATCTGAGAGATCTGAATGGTGGAACAACTGCTGCTGCTGATCTGATGGAGCTGCGGGACTGATGTCGGCTACTGCTGCACTTGCTGATCTGGAATAGGTGATGTGTGATCCCCCGATAGAAAGGGAACTATGGTCTTGAGGAGTGTCAGGTGCTACAGATCGCAATATACATAAGGGTCTGATAGTAGTACTCGGCCCAATGTTTCAGGGCTCTAACTAAGGAGGATCGACTGTACCCTTAGCCGTACAACCCGACTACCCTATCGTATGGGCGAGTAATCTCTCCGAGTGCTATTCTCGGTGTACTGTAGCCACAATACGGCCGAAGGTTTATCTATGGCGAGGTTTTAAGGGAGCTAGGGGGCTTCCTATATACCCAGAGGGT
Organism: Pinus tabuliformis; assembly: GCA_031772625.1. Lineage (NCBI taxonomy): Eukaryota > Viridiplantae > Streptophyta > Pinopsida > Pinales > Pinaceae > Pinus > Pinus tabuliformis. Next base: position 66,456,614 of record CM062814.1, on the reverse strand, counting down.
ACGTGGAAGACAGTCCGTGCGCGGTTCTGTCTAATGCGCTACTACTTGAAGGGGTACCCACAGGGGTTACAAGGGAGTCCAACAGACGTGACCACCTCTTGTATTTCCTGCATGCATGCCTCCCCAAATCCGCAGGTTTATGCGCTTAATGACAGATCCCATGGTTTAAAGACGCCGGAACACGTCTCTAGCCAAAAAAAATTTGCTAAAATTTGGAGATCCCACCGAGCCCTGGAAAGTGCTCTGATACCACTTGTTATGCCCTTAACCTGCAAAGTAATACCCAAACATAGAATTTGCGAAGAAAAGATACCGAGAACACAGAATATGCGAAGAAAATATACCCAGAGCAGAGAATAGCAATGATTTTATTATTCAGAGAGAAATGTTCACAGGCCTCTTCGAGGGGGCAACCTCCAATAGAGCAGAGCTCGATTACAAAACAAGACACGATACTCCTCGCAGGGAGTCTCTATCCTTTATATATGACTCATACATACAATACCACGGGCCAATATCGTGGGTTTTATTAATACCATCTATCTAATACTACCGCCCATTTACCATCTATCTAATACTACCACCCATTTGCAACTAACTGTGGTCCCGTCATTAATTGCGGGTTAACCACTTACAAATATTAATATGGGCTTTATTGACTCTTGACTATGACGTGATCCCATGACATAAATAAGGGGGTTAGGGTGGGACCCTAACATAAAGATTAGAAGAGAGGATTACAACCCGTTGATCTGACCCAGCATCATCCTCCCAGCATGAAAGCCCTTCTTCACCTCATGAAAAGCTTAGATCACCCAACACTATGATATTTCCACCAAGAAACCAATAGCACTTCCTTACAAGATACAAAATTCCAGCCTCTGGATCTCTGGGATGAGGGATCCATATATAGATGATTGCAGGGGGTGAGTTAGCTTCTGGGGTTTTGATTAGTGTCCTCTCTCTGATAGTTCTTAATTCCACTTGGAGATTGATGATCTTTTACTCATCCCTAGGTGAATTCAAAGAGGCAAGTGTCGCAGGATAAGTTTCTGGAAGATTCCTTGACGATCCACCTTGCAAACTGTCTCTACCATTTGTCTACTCTCGCCCATCGCACCCTACAGAAGGGCTTTCCAATATTCATCGCACCCTTTACACTTGACAGGGGAGATGCATCGCACCCTCTACACTGGGCAATCTGTATGGTCTAGATTTGACCATTTCTGAGCAGTTTTCTATGGAGAACTTCTGGGAGATGATGTAATCAGCTGATCTTGTTCCTTTAGAGTGTGAAGCAACACTTTTAGCGACTTAGGAGCCCTTGGTTTATGGATATGTATGATTGAGGTTGTAGTGCCAAAAAATGTCTATAACATACCCAGATGAGCCACACATTGGAATGCTACAATGTAACAACAGAAGAAGAAGATGAAGATCCAAGCAAGATTGATATCCCAGAGACTGAAGGTCACCACGAATTCGAGGGACTGCAATTAGAGAACCTAGACATAACCAAGCCGCTCAAAACTAGACATGTGAACATTGGCATGAAGGAAGAGCTGAAGTTTCAAAGATTGGAGACTACTTGGACGATGCGATAGTAGATAAGGCCATCGAACTACTCTGCGAATATCAGGATCTATTCCCCATGAAGTTTTCATATCTGAAAGGCATAATAGGGGACATTGGTGTCGTGAAGATCACCCTAAAACTAGATGCAAAGCCTATGAAGCAAAGAACTTACTGCCTCAATCTGAAGTATAAAGAAAAGGTCTGCTTAGAGTTGGATAAAATTATTGAACCGGTGGAAGAATTTGATTGGGTGATCCCAATAGTAGTTCAGAAAAGAAGTAGAAGGATGAAATAAGGATATGCGTAGATCTTAGGAAGGTTAATGATGTCTATGTGCATGATCCCTTCCCAACTCCGTTTACTAATGAGGTGCTAGATAATGTTGGCGGCCAAGAGGCATATTCATTTACTAACGGGTTCTCAGGGTAACATCAGATCAATATCGCACCAGAGGATAGGAGTAAGATGACCTTCACGGCTGAGTGGGGATGCTTTCAGTACACTGTAATGCCTTTTGGGCTGAAGAATGCGCTGGCGATATTATCGCACATAGTCACCTTGGCATTTAAGGACTTCATTCATAAATGTTTGGAGGTATACTTTGATGACTGGACGGTGTTTGCATCGGTAAAGTGCCATGTGGCAAGTCTGTGCTTGATGCCAGATACATGTCGTAGGTACTAGATCGCGCTCAATCTGAAGAAATGTTTATTTTGTGTCCCTTTTAGGATCTTGTTGGGTCATGTGGTATGCAAAGAAGGCTTGATGGTAGACCCTATGAAGACCACAGTTATAATCAATATGGAGGCGCCAAGGAGTGTGAAATAGTTGCGCACAACAATGAGGCATACTGGATACTATAGGAAATTCATCAAGAGCTATGCCTAGATGATCCAGGTGGATATTGGTGGCCACCTCTCTATTCCAATTGGACCCCCAACACTACCTCTTTCAGTTTTTCAGTTTCCCTAATTATAGCACAATTTACTATCTTTCGCAGTTTTTCGGGTCCTGAACTTCCAGAGCCGTTTTGAGACCCTAAACAGAGTTGTTAGGGAAAACGGAGAGACCAAAAAGGTCCCAAAATAACTTGCCTATTTGTTTTCAACCTTCTCTTTGAGATCTTCGAAACGAGGTATTATGATAGCCCAACAGAGATCGTATGCCAAAGTTACGACCCCGGGAAGTTGATGTACCAATTTATCCAAATGGGGTCCACAGTTTTGGCGCTTCATCTCCTAGGGTTAGGTTTTTTGATGTTTATGGTTTTCCATTGTTTCTCAATACTATATAGGCCTTTAAGCCTCATTGTAACACAGTTCGGAGGCATGTAGCCACCACATCTCTTCGTAGAGATAAGCTACCATCGCTCAAGCGAGTCTTATTTCTATTCTATTTGTAAGCATATTTCAGTATTTGATATTAATGAAATGAAGTGTTATTTCTACTGCATATTTGTATTCATGGTTATATCTATAATTTTTTTTGTTCCTATTTAAATACGGATCACTGCCATCAAAGCATTCTTCTCTTTCTCTATTTTTCTTTGCATGTCCCCAGCAAGGTCGGGATATAAGGAGTTAAGGCTTGAATTGGTCGAACCTTTGCAAGACCAGCCTCGTAAATCTCGACAGCCTCCCATGGCGGAGGAAAAGAAAGATGAGAGGGCAGGATATGTTATCAAAATCTTGCTCGAAGAAGCCCTCGAGCGATAAAGGAATGTGATGATGGACAACTTTGTCCAGATCCTTCAGCTGCTACCTAAGGGCGACACATCTACTTTTAGTAGCTACTCTCGAAGAGCCACACCCTTTAAGGTACACATTAACTTTGACATTCCCATATTTGAGGCTCAGATAGATGCAGACGTTGTAGATAAATGGTTAAATTTGTAGAAGGATAATTTTCCATTCATGATTTTTCCAGCCAGGGAAAAGATCACTTTTTCACTTCTCAAAGCAGCCCCCCACATCAAGGAATGGTGGAAAACCTACTGTGAGCAAAAGGATGAAAATACAAACTCACTATTTTCAGCCGCACCCACTTGGAACTCATTTTGGGATGCTATCAAGTATCAGTGCTACCCTGTCGGGAGCTATGATGATAAATACATAAATTGGACAATGCTGTGATAGGGAAGGGACCAAGATGTACCAGAGTTTACCAATGTTTCTCATACCCTTCGCACAAAGTTGGGTATCAAGGATTCTAAGAACCATTTGGTTCTCAAGTACTGCGGCTATCTACACAAGTATATCTAGGATTAGATGGAGTTCCTAAACATCTCCTCCCTTGGAACGACATACAGATATGCCGTCAAGATCGACAAAAATTTTAAACAGAAGAAGAGACACTTTCCTGTGGCCCCCTGTGGAAAGAAAACAACAAGTGGGAGAATGTTGGGTTGTGTTATATTCTTTCCACGACTAGCATCCCTAGTTAACTGGGGGTTAGAGGGGGGGCAGATCCCCCCTTCGTTGCACTGATTCCGTAGCAGGGGGTCATAGGGGGTTTGAGGGGGGCAGGTAGCCCTACTCTACAGGGTCAGGGGCAACGCCTAGGGGAATTTGTTTTGGACCCTATATTAGGTTGAGAAGACCTACCTATGGTTTTGTGCATGGTTTTTGCACATGGTTTTGTATGCGATGGTTTTCAGTCCATGGTATTGGATGCTTCGACATGTATATATATGTATTGTAGCATTGAAAGGAACATAATGAAAAATCAAGTTGGTAGTCCCTGTTTTGGGATCCAAGGGAAAATTTCTATGTATATGTGTTATGATCTCACATTGTTTATTTTCTTTTCTTAGAACTCGTATGTAGGAAATTTATGTATGGGGTTAAAACCTACAGAA